>JAWWEV010000134.1:56188038-56211199 GCA_035583235.1 Hafferia zeledoni | reverse complement strand
GGACTTAAACGGTGGGGCCAGTTCTGTGCACGCTGTGCCTCACCTAAAAAATCCACTGTGCAGGCTGGAAGGGCACAACCACGTGGGGAGAGCTCTGCCCAAATCTTTGTTCATAAAGTTTGGCCTTACATACATACATGTTACAGACACAGAGAGAAGAAAAAAGGGAAAAAGAACAGAGAAAAGAACAAACCAACCAGTCAATTGACCATTTGCTCTTGTAGAGATCCAAAAGATTAAAAAAACAAGCAAGAACTGAGAAATTTCTTAGTCTGCAACAGGAAATTTTGTTGGGAGGACAGATGAAGAACTGTGCTGGATGCACTAGGAAAGTTCTGGCAGCTTCCTTTAGGCAAACAGCATGTATTTTTACTCTTGACATTGCCTTTGGGAGAGTGTGTTTTTCAGATTAACATTTAGGTTCTGCTCAGTTTCCAGACTTTGAAAATTGCAGGCAACTAAGTTTTTGATGTATGAAAGGGTACAAAGATCTACAAAAAAATGACTTTTTTATCAGGAAAGTTGAAAGGCACAACTAGAGGCTGTGATTGGAAGACCAAAGCTCTTGGGCTACAGTTAAATGCACACAAATATTAAATTGTGTTCAAAAGAAAAAGGTACTTTGCAAAAAGGTAATCATGCATGGTATGGCCAAGTAACACCTATGCTGACATTGCCACCAAGAGGAACAGAAGAACAAAGATCCTAATTGTACTAAGTTAGATGCCCACATCTAACAGGGATGTCCTAATGGCTGCAAAAGTTACTGAAGACTCTAAAAGAATTTAACTTACTGGTCAAAACCCACAATGACTAAGTTTCCTTGGGCATGCAGAAAGAATGCCATGACAACCTGGTGAACATGAGCTGGATGAAAGCAAAAAGAATGAGATGTTACTTCACACATGAAGACATAACTGGCATGGCAGAGCTTTATGAGACAAAGCACTGGAATGGAATATTGGTTAGGTAGAGTCACTTGTCTCGCAAGCTCTCTCAATGGAAAAAAAAAAAAAAAGCAAGTGTTGTCCTTAGTGTCAAGAACACATTTAAATGCTATAAAATAGAAAACCATTTTAAAAAATGAGTTTGTTGATACTCTCGGGGAGTGGCTGCAAATCAAAAAAAGGAAAAGGGCAGACATAGGACTACAACATTTTCTGTGTGGGGGAAGGTATTGGTTTGCGTGAAAGAGAAATTTGAAAATCATCTAAAGAAGATGTGACAAGACTTTCAATACTTAGGTACCACATATTAAAACTAAGGCTTAATTGTCTGGATATTGCATTTGTGGCATATTATCATAGTAGAGTGAAGAACTTACCATGGAGGAATTGGTTTAGGCTTGGTGCTACCTAATGGGAAAGAATGGATTAAAAAAGTGAAGAAAGGTGTTTTGGGGAAAGCAGTCACAAACACCCTGCACTTGAACCACCAGCAGCAAAACCAACACATTTCATCAAACTCTGAAAAGTGGTTAAAGATCTTTTAGAAAGGTGACTTGAGGATAAATACGTACAGGTCTGCCAGCAGTTTATGCAGGAAGGTTACACTGAATGCAAAAATTATACTGAAGAACAGAATAAATGTCCATTGCATTTGGAAATCTTCAATGACTGGCTGTCGAAATGTAATTGTACTAAAAACAAAAAAAGGTTACACCAAGAAAGAAAGAATAAAGATTAAAAGGATATACAACAATAAAAGCTGAAGTATAAAGTGAGTTTCAAATTGTAAAAGATAAAAGGAATAAATGAATAATTTTAAAATACAAAATAAATTAAAAAAAAAAAAAAATCAAGAAGGTCAGTGGCAGCCAAAAGGAGAAAAAACAATGCAGGCAGGAAAAGATGAAATATAATTATTTAATACCTACTTCCCACCAGCCTTCAAAAAATGGTGAATTTGACAAGACATTCAAGACCACTTAAAGAAAAAAGATTGTATTGCAAGCCAAAGTATGAAAAGAATACAATAATGAATATTTAGGTAAGATGAATGCATTCAAATTTCCTGCCCTTTATTAAATTCACCTTAGAGAAACAAGACAGCAATTTCTGAAACACTAACAATTACCTTTATGAGCTTCTGGAGAACAGGGGAGGGTCCCAGAGGACTGGAGAAGGCCAAATATAGCATTTGTCTCCTGACAAAAAAGGGAGTGCTGATGGAATGGAGACCCATCAACCTAATTTCGATTCATGGAAAGATCCTGGAATAAACTACCAGACAGTGTCCATGTAATTTTTAAAATAAATCCCTTTTGTTGCAAACTATAATCCTAAAAAGAAAAAAGAAATCTGCACAAACCAAAAATACCAGAACGTGTCTGTTTGTCAAACAAGTACAAAAAAGTACTTTATAGGGTAGACGGTCTGGTGAAGTACAGAAGCTATGGCAGTTCCCAAAATACAAATATAAAATACGTACTTCTGGCACTTAAGTGCCCAGAGAGATAAACAGGGTCCATATTCTTCAACAGAGACCACAGCAATAATTTATGGGAATTCACTTTTAAAACTGACCCAAGAGAAACACTATAATTGCCAAGGAGAGGCAGAACTCAGAGAATAAGAGGGGTTTTTTCCCCAATAATAAAGAAAGTTTTGTAAATTGATTTTACGTCCAAGAGCAACTACATACCCTCTGCAGGCCATATCAAGCTAGCTGACATGGGCCCATGCACTCACACAATTTTAGGAGTCGCACAGAAACCTCTGGAAATTATCTAGTCCAGCCTCCTCCTGGAAGCAGACCCATCCTCAAAGATGGATCCATCTTCAAATTTAGGCGAGGCCATGCAGGGCTTGTCCAGTCAAGTTCTGAAAATCTATCAGAACTAAGATTTCAGTCTCTCTGGGCAACTTGATTCAGTATTTGATGACTTTTATGGGTGAGAATTTTTCTTACCATCAGACAGAATTTCCCTTGCTGTAACTTTGGTGCATGCACAAGTCTTGCTCCATCTTCTGTATAACCAGCCCTCTCTGGGAGAAGACAAGCTCCCCACTAGCCTTTTCTTGTGCAGGCAAAAAAAGGCCTCTCAGGTGCAATCCAGTCCCTTAAACAACTGGTTGGTCTCAGCTGAACTTGTTTCAGTTTGCCAACCTCCCTGTTGTGCTGCAAAACCCAAAGCTGGGTGCAGCCACCAGCAGCACTCATCCTCTGTTCCCACAGAGCAGAGGGGAGAAAGCTCTGCTACAGGATCTAACACCTGAAACACAGAAAAAGCCAAGTATTTCTCTCATTATTACACCTGACTGCCTGTGCTCTAAAAATGAACTTGTTCCAACCCCATATTCACTGACACACTACAGCATCACAAATGTTTATCAGTTCAGTAAGTGCCTTTTTAATTGGTGAAGGAAATCACCTTATTGTCCTCTATGTTTTTCTAGACTAGGATAGGAGAAACTATCTCAGTTAAACTGCTGATTCTATTTTTTTCTTCTCTTTCATGTTCAGAAAAATAAAAATATCACACAATAAGAAGAGTCTCTTTCTTGTGCTGCCTCGAACAACTTTCAGACAAAGCAGTGCAGAAAACATCTAGTAAATTCCCAAGCTGGCACAAAGAAGTTAAGCAAGTTCTGCTTGCAGAGTATCTCCCACAGTAGGTCTGTTGAGTGGCAATGGGCTTTACTTCAGATGCTGAATTCAGGACTCAATCCACAGTAACCTCATACATATACGGTTGAAGTATTAAAGTTCATAGCGCATGACTAAAGGAAAACCAACTAGTCCCTATTTTTAGACTCTATCTCAGAGGTTCTGTCTATATTCTTTCCCCTAAATTTTAAACTGCTTTCGCTCCAAAATGCATGATTTCTGGCAAAGAAACAAGCCAAGGCAAAAACATGTCTAAAATTAGACAATCATGCATCTTCACAAGTCATGATCCATGTAAACACTCTCAATACCTCACAAACCATGGATACAAGCTATTTGCAGTTCCTTTGTTAAAGCCAAATTAAAAATCTAGAAAAGCGACAGGGATTTGGAACCTTCATGATCTGAAAAACCCACAATCTAAGACACTATTAATGAAAGCAGTCAGCTCTGTCTCGTCTCTAAAAAGTTTCAAGCTGAAACATTCAGCCCAATAATATTTTATAGAGAAACAGAAAATTATTTGAATTCTTTGTGTTCAACTCTCAGTACAGACTGCAGGACCTGTAATCAGGTTAATGTCCAGGTTTCTACGGAGGATATTTCTCCTCCACTCATACAACCTCAGAGCCAGCATAGCCCAATTCTGTAACTTAAGAACTTTTTTACTGTGGTAAGGCAAATACATCTCCAACTTAGTACCCTGTAGACATACGGAGAAGACTAAAAATGTGGTAATTTCCTTCAAGATATCCTTGATGTTTTCAGCCAATCCTTTCTGAGGTAGAGATAAATTTGCTGCATAGTGGCCTTGTTGGATTTCTCTTCCATGAATTTATAAAGTTGCTTTTTTGAATCCTTCTATGTTTTAGCAAAAATCAGTATCATTTACAAGTTGTCTACATGCACTGTGACAGGTACACCACTGGTACGTTCTGAATCTGCCACAGGATAATTTTACTCCTCATACCTTAATTATGAGAGACACTGAACCTCTTTATGTCCCTTCATGCCACTCACTTTTATAACCTCCTATCTCATCTACTGCCTTCCCTCTTGTTAGTTACTTTTTTCAAGGCTGAAGAGTCCTGATCTACTAGACATGTCCTTGTACTAAATCCCTTCCATACCTTTGATCATTCATGCTTCCTTTCTCTGTACTTTTTCTGGCTTTGTTTTGTCCTTTTTGAGACACTAGAACAGCATACAGAATTCAAGATAAAGGCAACAGTTTCACACAGAGGTATAATGATATTTGCTTTTGTTCTCTTTTCCTTTCCTAATAATCTTAATGTCATATTTGCTGTTTTGATAGCTACTCAGCACTGAAGTGACATTTTCAGAACATAACCTATTATAATTCACAGGTCTCATTCTCAAGCGAGAAAACGAGGAACACGGCACACCACTGCGGATGTAATGGGAGGAATGTGTTTTCTTCTACATCACATTTATGACACCAAATCACCCATTCATTCAACATTCTTCTGCAATTCTCCAATGTTGGCCTTTTGCTCATATCCAAGAGGAACTTTTTCCTCCCCTGCTGTCCAATTTGCCAGCATTGTGATAGCAGCAATGAGGATGAGATTTATATTTAAGGGGGTCACTGCAAAAAAACCCCAGCAGATATAATTCTTACATATAAAGCTTGGAAACTCCTTTAGTTTTTCTGGTAGTAAGCTATTTTTCACTATTTGCAATTATGAATCTAAGAACTTAAAAAATGTTTGGGTTTTTTTGTTTTATTTTGGTTTTTCAATTAAAGAAATCTCTGAAAATATAGATAAATCCAGTAATGGAGACATCCTTAATTGTAACTATGCAATAGTAATTCACAGGCTTTTCCTTTGGAGAGCCAGCTATATGGGAACTGTTTTCTACTTCTGCAGAATACTTCAATCAATCTCTGAGTTTTACTGGGCAGCAAAGTGCTTTAGAGATCTTTTGATCCATCAGTTTACCTTTGCATGAGCAAGTTCCAGCTACCTGCTGCTACTGTTATCCCTGTCATGCACCTCTCCCCCTCCTCTAACAACTCCTCTTTCTCACCATGCTTTAAGCCGTGATTTGCTTTGATAATTTCTCCCATTTAGTCAATTCCAGCACCTTTGCAGTGTTACCATCTCAGTTCTTTGAATATTGTGCGCAATGTAAAGAATCAAACAGATTCTCATTTCACAGGAGGCATGAAGATGGATGAAGAGTTCCTCTAGAAAAGACTACCCCGCAGCTCTTCTTTTCAGCCTTTGCACTCCCACGCTGGATGACATTGCCTAGGTTTAAGGAAACCTAAGACATATTGATAAAACTTCTTTTCATGTCATTGTAAGGACATTTTCTGATTTCTTTCAAACACAAAACAAAAAAAAACCCCTAGCCCTGTGTTGAGGTTACATACACAAGTGTTTCAGGCCTGTCATTAACAATCTAGGTTTATTTTCATGGTAATTTTAGAAAAATCAAATCACTTCTGAGGCACAATTTCCCCTTAGAAAAGCTCTGTAAACTCTGCTTAGCCATATACCTACAGCCCTAGCAGTCTAAACACTTTAAAAATTGCTATGATTCATATGATTTATTTGATCTTCTCCTTGCCCTGTAATTTGAAATGTATCTTCTAGCACACCCTGTTGTAAGAGTATCTTGCAATGGGGAGATACCCTAAGCCTTTCCCTTGTGCGTCTCATGAATGAGGAAAAATGGATTCATTTAGCCTTTCTACTTAATCCTATATAATTACTCTGTGATTATCTACTGGTCCTGCAGACCAGTAAGGCTTTCTGTTGCTTATACACAGAGAACAATCCCTCTAGAATTATTTTTATGCCTTGATCAAGTGATTTTTCAAGATTTTATTGGACTGTCATAATATTTTTATAGTTAAACATAGATTTCCCAGTTACCTTTCTTGGATGTTCTGAATATTGATTTCCTAGTTAGTAATACATTTGACCCTTCCATTTAATGATGCCTTTTATTTTCCCACTACAATCTGTTTTGATATGGTAGTGCAAATTTTCACTGAGATTCTAATTTGATGTTTCAAAATTTAAATTATCCCCATTACATCTGAAAGTACTTTAACCTTACCAATGGTCCTTTCAATTTCCTTTCTATGAACTACTCATTTTAACACAGATGATCTTTTCAAGTTACGCAGTAATATAATGAGTTCTGCTGTCTTTATCAGAATATTGAATATAATTACATTATAGTGACCTAAAAGGTTGGAGAGTAGCTCTTTGACAGTGACATTGTGAACTGGATACTGTGTACTTTCACAAACCAACTTTAAAGTTTCTTTTCTTCTTCTGGTTCCCTGAGCAGCTGTTACATGGGACAGTCATTTGAGGATTTTAAAAATTTACATTTGAAATCATATTTAACGTGTCTTCAAAGCAGATAATGACATCAGTGGGACTGAGTAACATAGTCAGGTACAACAGAAGTAGAGGTTCATATCTTCATTCTCCCAAGATTTCAGCCCATGCCATTCTGAGGCAAGTAATTTTTATCTCCTCTTACACAAGGGCTAAGAAATTGATGCCAATGATTTTGCAATTAAACCTCTTTTGCAGAGACAAGTAGTGAATGCACATCCCTCATTCTGGGATACAGTTCAGAGACTTGTGGAAAAAAAGACAGCAGCTCCTCATTCTCTTAAAGGCTTTTGAATTAAGCCAGGGGGTTTGCTGAATGTATAAAAGTGAAGCCTTACTATTTGAACACATATTCAATCACTGAAAAGGCTACCCCCTTTTTTAATTTTGCTTGATTTTATTCAGTTGCTGACCAAACTAAAAATATACTTTAAAAAAAATAATTTCTATCCCCAAACCTTTTTTATTAGAGCAATGAAGACAAGTGATGCAGGTGAAAATGGCATGACAGATTTATATAACCTTAGAAGCCTATTCTGTCAGTGATCAGCTGGTATATCCACAACTGATGCCTTAAAAGAACAAAGCATAGTGCGTCATTAAACTCCAAAAAGCCACAGACCCGTATGTCTACGTAACCCCACAGGAAGTCAGAAGGAAAAAATAATCAAGCACCATTTTAGTTTAATAAATATGTTAAAATGCTCAGTTTAATAAAAATATTAAAAAGCTGTGTCTGTTGTCTTATGTGCATATCCTCAAGAAAAATGTAAATATTCTCTATAGCAGCCCAAACCAACATAACATATTGCATTTAGTCTGCAAAGGATAATAAATCTCAATTTGGCTGCTTCAAAGAACCCATGTGTAATGAAAATGTGTATTCCTGTGCCACCTGTCAACATGTCTCTGAATAGCTGTTGAAAATTTAAAATAGTCTAGGCTCATTCAAAAGAAATAAACAGATAATAGGACTTCAGTGGTCTCGAGGGATAAAGCATTCGATACATGATTGAAGAGTCAACTTAACACTGTAAAACAGATCCAGTTAAAAACAGGACTTACTCTTTCTCCTTAACAAAGACTGAAAAAAGAGGAAATATTTATCAATATATCTGCTCTTCAGCACACCTTTTTCTTGCAAAAGATACCTGTACTACACAAAAAAACCTAAACGAACCAACAAACAAATCCACACCTTTCTTTTTTTTAAAGTATATAACTACAGATTCATACAACAATTTGTGTTAGAAGAGACCTTTAAAGGTCATCCAGTCCAAGCCCCCTGCAATGAGAAAGGACATCTTCAACCAGATGATGTTGTTCAGAGTTCTGCCTAACCTAGCCTTGGGTGTTTCCAGGGATGGAGCATCTGCCACCTCTCTGGGCAACCTGTGCCAGTGTCTCACCACTCTCATCATAACAAATTTCTTCTAAGTATCTAGTCTTACTTTCTTTCAGGTTAAAATCATTATGCCTTGTCCTGTTGCTACAGGCCCTATTACATTTATCCTTATACAGGCATACACACATGGATGATTTCAAAATTAACAGCCATTGCTCTTTTAAAGGACAAATGAGTTTGATAAATATAAAAACAGCTGGAAAGAAAATTTTATAAATTCTTGTTTTAGGTTTCAGATATCCAGAAATAAATACAAAATAAAACTTAAGGCAAATAATTTGTTCAGTTTCAATTTATAGCAGAGATATAAAGACAAAGAAGGGCAAGGAGCATGATAGGGAACAGACTTCAGTGCAAAATGTGACAATGTATAAAATTAAAGAACAGTAGCTCAGTAGCTCTTCCAGCCAAAGAACTAGAGGACACATAATGAAACTGGCAGGTGGAGAAAGAAGTTTCTTCACACACTGCACAGTTAAGATATAACACTTTCTTCACAGAATGCTGCATACTATAAGCGAAAAGCGTCATTTAAAAAAAAAAGCTCTTAAAATTCATGGATGAAAAATATGTCAAGAATTATTAAATACAGTGCCATTATCTCCTCACATGGAAGTCCTTGAATTGTAAATTGTTAGAAATCAGAGAACATTCCTAGGACAAGTCAATATATGCTTTTCTTATTTTTAACCTTCTCTAAACATCACGAGCTTTGACAAAGCTAAGATACAGAAATAAATAAACTTCAGTCTGACATACAAGAGATTTTTGTTTTGTATTGTCATATATATGCCAAAATGGAATTTTATTTATATGCCCATAACCCTCATGAACTCTTCAAAGAGCATAATAATTGTTATTGCAGATAAAACATCAAATAAAGCTATATTGCCTTAAAAAAATCACAATCTTAACAGAAAAGCTTGGAACATACTTTAGGGTGAAGTTACACAGGTTTATGGTATTTTACAAGCTGCACTGTTGTCAAAACCATGCAATATTAACACAGATGCTACAATTTAAAGTCTCTATATAATTTGTAATGTATTATTCATGATAAATAGTTCACATTTCTATACACAATATTGATATTCTGCTAACAAGACATAGGTTGACATGAAAGTTGAAAAAAATGGGGAGAGGGCCTTACTATGTCTGGAGGCATTTTCCTATCAGCAACCAAGCAGGCAGCAGAAATAAAGAATCCTCTCACCTTCTTAGAGCTGCTGAAATGAGCTGTTTATTTGACTAGCAAGTCATGGTGTAGACTGTGAAACCCAACAAACAAATAAATTCAACACAGACTCCCAGAGAAGTAGGTCACCTCATTTTCAAGGAAGCAAGGTAAATAAAAAGAGAAAACACCTAAGATACAGACAGACACCCTTGCAATCTGGGTAAGATAAGATGCTGAGAGACTGTAAATAACTTCACCACTTCTCATCAGATATTGACAATATCTTGTATAGTTTACAATTGGATGGTCTTTGCTTGCTGTAAAGAGCATTTATGCATTGCATAGTACTGAATAATAAATCGTGGGGTGATTACCAACTACTGATAGTAAAGAATGTCTTTGTTTAATACTTCTCGCCCATGTTGCAGCACAACAAGAAACAGTTCCTTCATCACTACCTCAGAGACTTTATTCTCAAAAAACATTCCTGTGTTTGCTGTATTTGCTAGAAGAAACTCATTAAACATAGTAGAACATTCCCTGACACAGTATTCCAATTTTATAACTGTATATTCCTTACAAAGTCCCACAGAAATAATTTATTAAACATTAATTTTAATTTAATGTCTACAAAAGACAAAAGCTGTGAAGTATAATCTGATGTTTTTTGGGTTTAAGTTTTCACCTGTACTATGTGCATCCGCTACCTGATCATAGTTGAATCCTTTTTTTGTGACTTTTCCTCCCCAATGAGTAGAGAACCTTTTAATGGGTTTTAATCTTGAAAACGTACATCAACTTCTTGTTACTCATAAACCTATAGTGAGATTTGAAGAGCTGCCACCATCAAGCCACTCTCACAATTAAGAAACTGAACAACAAAATCATGAAATAATATTGCATAAAATATTTGAGAAATCAGAATTTTCAGCTGGAAATCCTGTAATTCATGTTTCAGTTGTTTGTTTTGGTTTTTTGGTTTTTTTTTCCAGCAGTACACATAGGAAAATGCAGGCTGACATAATAAATCCATTATTAAAACAATCAGCACAAACAATGAATAGTTATTCAAGTCATTTACTTACACCCATTCAGAAGTAAGTCAGAGATCAGTTATCAAACAATATCATCACAGTGACTAACAGTGGTAAAAAAAGAAAATAAAACATTAGAAATTGACAGGAAAGAACGAGAAAAGAGAAGGGCATCACTGTGCCTTTCTATACTGCACTCAATTCTTGAATACAGTGCACAGTGCTGGTTCTCCAGTCTTTGAATATAAAGCAACAAGAAACTTTCAGAAGGAAAGACAGCAAGAATGGTCAGGCATAACAAGTGATTTCTGCATAGGAACAGCTCACCCTGGAAAAGACATATCTATGGAGAAATGGACCAAACCATAGTCCACTTAATGAAAACATCAACTAGCAAGTTTAAAACAAAGGGAAGGGACTTTTTTCCTACCTACTAACTGTGGCATTCATAGCCACAGGATATTGTAGGTCAAAAGTCTGCACTAGCCAGAAAAAAAAAAAAAAAAAAAGAAAAAAAAAATCATTAAAAAGAAAAGTGATAAAAATGGCAAAAGAATGGACTAGTGATTGGGGTTACTAGTGTTAACTGGAAAAAATGTAGAGCTTGAAAAGCTCTAAAAGTCTTCCTGCTGGAGCCTAAAAAGCCATGATAAGGAAGAATCACATTAAATTTATCCTCAATTTCTTCTATGCTTTTCATGACTTGTCAGTGTATGAATTTCACTGAAAACTTAGCCTGACATGATACAACTGTTGTTATATCTTCATTTCATTATTTTATGATAATTATACTTGAAAATAATTTTTGTCCTTATCATCATTGCCACATCATGATATTTATTCTGAAGGTTTCGCTGCAGTCTTTAGTATATTCTCTTCTTGGCTAGACAAATCTTCTTCTTCCTGACTCAAAGAGCAAGAATCCCTGAAAAGCACTGAAGTACAAATCAGTATTTCTGAAATCCTGTTCTGACCTTCACCCCACTCACTGCATGTCCTCCTTTTTTACTTAACACTTTTCTTTTACAACTCTTCTTTCCTTGAAAATCATTCATCCACAAAATTTAAGTGACAGCTATCCTCCATTAGAAGATTAACTCTGTTTAAAAATTATTCTTTATTAACAAGTACTATGTCACACTAGAATTAGATACTTGGATTAACGCTGCAAAATTTAGAAACATGATTATTGTATTATTATCATTTAATGATTTTCATTTTATGGCTTACTTTTTTGTAAGACAGCCATTTTCCCATTTTGTGCTCACACTGTGTCTACTCACTTAGAACTATGCAGCTCACTATTGTGGAACAAAAATAGCATAAAAAGGAGTCTGCCCAGAAAGGGAAATTATCATATTCATGACTTTCTAGATAAACTTTTCAGAACACAGAATTTGAACCTGAAAAAGTTATTGTCAAGTTTCCTGATTAAACAGACAGTTCCATAAAATAGCAGATTTCTTTTAAAAAATAAAGGAATATAAATGTATTTGCTTAAAAGCAATTAAATAAAATTACAGCTCCAATAGGTATAAAATGCACATACAACAACGTTAGATAATAGATGCATTTTGTATGTACAGATCCAGTTCACTAAAGCTGATAAGGGATAAAACTATATATTAGAAAGGCAAAGTAGATAATGACAAGCAATTTTACAAAGATAAAAACATAAATATTAAAAGGTTATTTAAACACAAGTGTGTTGAAGCAGTAGGGTGTAAAGCAAGCAACTGAGGACTACAGACTACTTGGCTTTTTGAAGCACCACCTCATTGCCCTCCTTGTTTCCCTTTGAAAGTGTTTCTACAATGAGAGTGTCCTAGAGCTATTTCACAAAAGGCCAATATATTTAAAATTATGTTATGGCTTAAATGTCTATTTAGAGTCTGAGCTACTCAGTTTCTGCACAATGAGGTAATTGCAAGAACATCTTTGTGTATGCAGATCACATATTCTCAAATCATCTGATCAATACCTTTCAGAAAACAAGTAGAGTGAAAAAGTTCATCCTTTTTAAGTCTGAAATTCTTTTAATAATGAAAAGAAAGCAAAAAGTAAAAATCACAAAATACTCCTCCAATAAGGTTTATAGCAGAGACTTTTAAAACCTTTGTCAACACTGTCCTTATTTTAACAGCATAAGTTTCACCATGTAAATGTCCAGGTTTTTTACCTAATCACAGGTGAGAAACAGATTAAAAAAACTTGTTCTCTTTAGGACTATAAGCACTGATACATACTGGAAACAAAACAGCTTTGGTGATTAGGTAACAAAAGGGCTCTGTACCAGAACATTGTTAGCATGACACAGGTTCTCATCTGTGGATACAAGAACCTCATTTCTTTACAACAAACGTCCAAAGTTTGAGTGCATTTATTCTTGCCAGGTTGGCAACTCACCATGTTCTTAGTATGTTAAAAATTAAAACGTTTTAGCATTACCTTTATTTTTTCAAGTTCATTAAACTTGAACTCTGGCTTCTGACTTTATGTTCACAGTGCACAAATTGAAAGAGGGGGGATTTAGACTTTAAGATGGAAAAGCACTTTTAAACAGACTCTCATGTCTTCCCTCCATATTTAATAGACCATGACTGACTTACTTTGCAGGGAAAATAAAAAAGGTATGGTCATCCAATTAGACTTAGAACAATTGAAACAGCATCAGGTAGACAGATAACTATGGAATAGACTGTTTCAGGGAGAGCCTGTGTCTATCCTTACACAGCAGTTGGATATACGTGGGAAGCAGACAGCCATTGTTCCAGGACAAAAGTGTTGCTGAACATTGCTTTACTTATTTGTTCCACACTAGACTTGCTCTTTTTGCCATTGAGATCAACACAGAACAGAAAAAGAACTGCAGCACGTCAGTGTCTCAATTTTGTATTTTGTAAAAAGTGCAACTGAAAAGCCACCTTTTTAAAGGGTGCCAGTCATCTTGGAGATTGACTCAATTCACAGTTATTAGGTTAACAACTAAAGCTGACTTTCTCTCAAGTTAAATTTATGTACTATGTCTACACTACCTTTCCAACTTATTCTTTAGCTAGCACATTATACTGTCACCATACTTGCAGACGTATAATATAAACCTATGGGGTGAATCAAGCTTCATAAATATAATTTTCTAAGTCAGCATTCTAGGCGAAAACTGAAGTTCCTAAACAAAATGAAAACATGGAATTTTACAGAAACTTCACATAAGAATCTACTTCCTAAACCAACATAGTTCACCCAGTTTTTCAGAATACATTACATACAATTTTGAAATGTTTCCCTGCAGTGATGTAATAAGTGTTCTACTGGGCTTCAGGTCTCTCAAGACTAACAAGGCCTGAATGCAACCACAGGTGCAGTTCTCACAGTGTCAAAGTTAAGCCTAAACCCTGTTAAATACCTCAGTTACCTTCCTACTGTCACTATTTTCCTCAGCAAACTCAGTAACTGATGAAGCACACCTTAAAGACAAAGTAAATCTCATAATGTCAAAAATCAGAATAATACAAGTGATTTTAGCAACACAGGACTGGGACACTGATGAGGTGCTGACAGAATCTACATCTCTCTCCCTCAGGAATTTGCATCCATCTGTCCACAATAACAAATTCCTTCCTGTGGAGCCACTTGCACAACTGTTTAGAGTCCTAAGGCATAAAAGCATTCAGATCTTTCTAAAAAATCTTCTCTGTACACCTGGGAACAAAGTTATCACCTGTCAAATTGTAAGGCATCAAACATCAGATTTCCTGAGCTGAGCCTGTTGGTATCCTTTGACTAATGAAGAAGGAGGTTTGCCAGCCTTAGGTGGAGAGACTTTAACCACTATCACAAGAGAGTGTTTTATAGAAACACATGTACAGCACCTAATTGAATATTCATAGCGTACCCAAATGGGCTGTTCATTTTCTCCTCCTCAGCTGGCTCCACAACACCGTAGTCACCCAACGTCACCAATGGGGTCACCCTTTGTTGGGGTAAGGGGGGTGGTGTTAATGACGGTCAGAAGAGATCAGGCACAGCAGCACCAGAAGACTTGGTCAGAAGGCTTACAACTAAGAGTTTATTTTTAGTTACAGCTACACTTCTGATATTCTCTTGTATCCAATATGGCATGACACTATTGGTTAGTCATTCACCTAATATAGATGGAAACATCTTACTGGTTACAAGGTATCACACATTCTACAGGTATCTCTCTGCTCCTTCAGGGTACACTCATCAGTCACCTCAGACCTTAGGAGATAGACACACACACAGTCATCCCCCTACAGTCACCCAAGGAACTAGCCTTAAATTTTCATATACACTTTCAAATTTTTGTGCAGATGTCAACAGGAAAACCCATTTCTCCTATGCAGGCATTTACTTGGATTTATACTTCCTATTCAGAAGTGATCTAGGCATCTGTAAATGAACATGCTGGCATTAAAAAGCAATATATCACCCTAAGAGTAGAAAGCATCCATGCATTAGCTCATTCTGTGCACCTTCCATGGAATGCTTTTGGCTCTTGCATTTCCCTCATTGCAGGCCAGTAAGGGAAGTGCAAGAAACAACTCCTAGTGAAATAAGATGATGTTTACATTCCTTTGAAAGTGAAACTGTCCTCTAATTAAGAAAGGCCAGACTGTCTGCCACTATCGAGTAAATAGATTTCCAAGTGAAAAACAAAGCAAGCCTACAACAGGTGAAATTGGTGAGCAGTTACAAAGTACTCAACTAGGAGCATAATGAAAATTCCTGAAAGGTCTGAAATAGAATTGCCTCTTATTTTCAGAGAAGCAGCAAGTCATACAAACAAGGGCAACAAATACCTTGTTCACTGCAGCCCTAGTGAAATGTAAGCATAGCTGTTCTGCTATACTCATTTGTAATTGTGTTGTCTGCTTGCAATCTACTGTGAGCTGAAATAGCTCTCTGTGGGTTTAACAAACCCAGTGTGTGTCACTGAGTGGGATTCTGTGTTACCTCTACAAATACTTCACTCCCTGCACATGTTGTGCAGGGGCTGCAATGTTATCAGAGGGGAGTTCCTGTGATCTGTAAGCCAGACAGAAAGTGCCACAGTAGGAACAGGGCAAGTAGGATCATTCTTGTTACTTTTCAGGGTACTGTTATGTGGAAAGGTATGCAGAGTAATACCAAGACCCTAAAGAAAATAACAGCAGCACTTGTTAAGAATAAAAGGTATTTAGTTGTAACTACCGATTAAGAACGTACGATGTCATACCAGGCAAATGTTTAGATGACCAGAATGTGAAAGACAGATGACACTTTGCAAACTGGATATCTTTGTATTACTATAAGGTGTTAGGATACTTTTCCTTGACATACTGAATTGGAAAGCAAAAATCAGGCTAAGTAAAGTTTAAGCTGCCTCATTTAACCAACACATAATTAGCAAAGATGACTTGTTTGCAAAGTGCAGTGAATGATAATATAAAATGAAATTTACCATTAAAATTTTGAAGAAATATATTTAAATAGCTAGAGAATAGGACTTAATAAAATGTTATATGCATGTTGTATGGTTTATCCTGTCTCTTTAATTATGGCTCCATTCAAAAGAGATACTCTCTGTTCCTTAGTAATAGTCATCTATACAGTATTATACGTTTTCAAATACTATATAAACACTTTTGAGTGATTCCCTTCACAAAAGCCTCAAAGGAGAAGAGCTTTTCTTTCTGCTGTTTCATTTACATTTCAACATTTTCAAACATAAATATGCTAAACAAAAAGCAACTTGCAGTACTAGAAGAGCTGTGATGGCAAATTTTTTAACTACAGGAAGTTTAGTTCTGTATTATGAACCTAATAGTAATTCAAATTCTACTGGCCTAAACAAAATAAAAAAAGTAGGTCTTTTCTGGCAAACATATATAGATGGTTTGTTTCAATAGGCCTTTCTCAATGCATATTACAATTTACAGCACACTCACTGGGGAGAAGATAGAAGAACAAACAGCTGATAGATTTTAGTCCCAGCAGCAGCAGCAGGCAGGCAGATAACAGCACAAACATGAGCACAACACAACACCGTCTCTACACTAAGACACTGAGTTAATTCAGTTGCTTCTAAGTATGGACCTGGGTCACTCTTAAGTACTTGCATACAGGGACAACTTCACTGATGAATTCTTCCCTGGTAATTTTTAATCCCTCTCTATCGTACCACAGGAGTCAGAAAAAATTCTATTTATGCAAAAAACTTCTTGGGAACACCCCTGAGTGCTGACATGGGTAATGGAACAACTCATGGCTCTGTTAGCAAACTCTCTTCTCCTACTAAATATATTAGCTGTGTGTAAACTGTCCTTTGAGAATGATCTCTGAGAAGTTTTAACTTCTGAACAGTGCCCAGGAATTGCCAGAAAGTACACTCTAGAACCTTCCCAGGAAACATGACACCAGTACAGCTGATTAAGTCCCAATTTCTGGGAGATACCCAGGTAATATATAATATATTAAAATCATATCAAGGAAAGAATAATGGGAAATTCTTATAATTTGAAGCAGGTTTTTTTATTTCATTATGTCACAATGCCCACGTATCTCCTGCTTGGGCTAGACCCACAGACTGAACCATGGCAACTGGGAGACAAGGGTCATTCACCCAGCAGAAAAATCTGAATGTTGGGAGCCACTTGACAACCATTTCCATGATAGCAATAAAAAAGCTGTGAAAGATGCTACAAGGACCTTCTAAAATACAACTATCCTTGAACAAAGAAGGTGTTGCCACTAAAATCCACTGGCAACAAAGTGCCTGAGGTTGTGCACACTCCTCTTTATCGCGTAAAATGTTGGACAACAGTGAACGCTTCCGCCTATATTAATATTTATACATCTAAGGGAGCAAACAACCTTTAGCTAGGATAATGTCACCAAGGACATGTGAAAGATGGATGATTTATTATGTCGGACAGACACAAGAGACTCACTAATAAAAGCAATAGGCTCAGTGGATACAGACACTTAACAGCTGCAATTCATTGAGTATGGATCCAATAAAAGAAGCAATGTGGCATTTTTATTGCTATCCCACTACTTCCAGATTCAAAAGGAGTAATGCAGTTTAAGCAACAGGTGAGGTAAGTAATCTTGGTAGTAACTCAGTAACCTGTCAAGTTACATAGCACTTCTATGTAAAAGGAGAGGGCTTTTTCTGTTATTCTTACCAACATCTTTTTTGGTAGGTCAAATGTTTTATTTTAGCTTGTCATCTGAAAGTTTCCAAGTCTTCTGAAAATAAAAGCAATTGTCATCCACTGAGTTTTTCTTTGTTCTATCAGAAATATCTTCAAAGCATTACAAAGCTTAGACATGACTGGCCTTAATTGAACTCACATGTTTTCCTTAAACAATTTTTTTATTTCTATATTACTTAAATGACAACCAATTTCCAATAATCATCACCAGCTGAAAACCAGCTCAGTTTAACAGTGACATAAAACTGTTGTGATTTGGGATACCTGACAGACCATACTAATGTTGTTTGGTAGTATCAGTCCAATTACCAAGGAAGAGCAGGAAAATCAACACTACTCCTTTTGACACTGTGTCTATCAAGCAATCAAGAATTAAAAAAGGTGTGACGTGATTAATACAACTTCTTAGGGTATACGTGATTGAAATCATGCCGTTATTCACTCCAGTTTTCAAATCCATGGGCTCAAATCTGTAGCAGATCATTGATTGTTGCGGATGTGTACCTGTCTTGTGTACACATTAATTTTTTACCTGGTACTGACCTTCAGTTCCAGTTGATAACATCACTTAAATGAGATCTTCAGGTGCTCCAGTGCTAATTTAGACCATCTCTGAAGTCTTAGTGTAACCAGAACTTAATCCATTTTATATTCTATTTTATATCATAAATGAAATTATTCAGCCTCTTACTCCCTTTTACAGTCTGCAATGCTGTTTGAATAATCACATGGTGTCAGCACTACCAAACTGCTAAACTTTCACACAAACTTTTTGGACCTCGTCTATTATCACTATTTCCAGAGAAGCTGCATAAAAAGTTACCTTGCATGAAAAAACCAAGAGTATGTTTAAATTGTAAATGCCTGCTTGTCAAAAAAATAGTGCAAGAACCTGTTTATACTGTAGTTGCTAACACCTGTTTGTTTTTTTGAATTGTAGATGAGATCCAACATTAGCGTGTCTCTTGCAAGCCCTCATACCATTTAATACATTTCAAGGTGCAAATAAAACAGTGCTATCTTGAAATCACACTTACTTTCTTCCTAAAAATAAGAAAGTGCTGGAGGTCACTGTGCAGTGAAGGGCAGCTACAGTAGAAAACCATAAGTGATTTCAAAGGCTACTTGGAGTCTCATTTTAACATTGAGTTTGCTTCAAATTAGTGATTTTCATGTGCTTTAAAACTTTATCAAGGGTATTTGAGAAATTGAGTCTGAGAAATAATCCAAAATATTTTCTGAGAAGAAGAAAATTTATTAGCACTTTTAAATATTTTTTACTAAGCAAGACTGAAAGATCTATAAGAAAATTGAGTGGGAAAAGAGGTACAGTGATCACAGCAGTAGACTAAGTGAAAATTAATTACACAAGTTTCATTATTTCCTTTCTATACATGGACTTCAATAAAAGTAGTAGAGCTCCTAAAGGAAAAAAAAAAAATGAGAGAGGATTAATTGTGTCTAGACAACTGCTGCTCAACATTCATGCATACATTTTTCTTTCTATATAAACATACGTGCAATGTCAGATCCAAACCCATGGCTGGCTGGCTGGGTGGGTTTTTGTCTTTACCATTGATTTATATTTAAGACCTTAATTAAATTTTATTCCTCCTCTTTAGTAACTTATTATCTAATCCACTTTGTCTATTGATTTTGTAAGTTGAAAATGTCAGTGTGAATCACAGAATACTTGATGTGTTGGAAAATAAATATAATGAAAACTGAAAAATTCGTGAATGGAAGAGCTGACTGGTGGGTAAATACAAACCAAAGAGGAGTTCACGACACTGGTTTTTGCCCCTCAGGGAATAGTCTTTCTCCAAATCCAAAATGTTCGATATTCTTTAGGGACATTACCCTCCTTTTTACTGATATGAATTTTGTGAGAATAAACATGCCTCTGGAGAAGCCATTCATTCACTTGCCATCTGCATTTGGGGTGGTATGCAATTATAGCCACTGGCTTAGAAAAGCTGATAAAGACTGCAGTGGCATAAGAAAATGTGTCCTGGACCAAATAACACCCTCTAAAGAGAAGCCAAAAACTGGGTCTGATTGCAAGATTGTATCACAATTGGTGTAATTTATGATTTCCTACGACAAATTAATTTTGTAAGAAATTGAGTAACTTCAATATGCTTAGATCCTTTTTCCTTTTCCTAAAGGAGTTTATGGCTCTCCCATGGAAAAACATTTTCTGTTCTTGATACTTGCAAATCAGTAAGATCCTAATCTGGATTTAGAAAGAAAAGTTGTGGCCAGATGACATACGTTGCAAAGGAGTTGCACAGAGAGGAGTTTTAGGGGAAAACAAAACCGCACAAAATGTAATTACCTCTAGTGGCAGCTAAGCTCCACCACCTGCAAAGTACAAAAGGTCCTAACATTCCAGCCACAATTAGTGAGATTCCAGGATTCTAAAGTACCACCAGTAGGCCAAATAAACCTGCCTGGGTCCTGTGAAATGCACCCTGAAGGAACTAAACTTAAGCAATTGAGATGTAGTATGTCATATTCAGATGGCATGACTGCAATGGGGAGTTTGAGTAACTAAAAGACTTCCCCTCATTTCTGGGGAAAATATGGCAACCCCCCTAATCCCCTTACCTCCTGTAAGTGACCAATGTCTTCACTCTCTTAATAAGCCATATAGGGTCTCTCCACATTGCAACTTTTCCTTCTCCTTCAGGAAATTCAGCCAATTCCACCAACTACAGCGTCCAAACCTGCACCCTTCACTTGCTGTAACAGCAATGAATCAATTCCAAAACACTGCTAGATTCACATGTAAGCACCCTCATGAACAACTTCAAGTGGGCAAGGTTATACTGTATTTTCTATTTATTATCATTGCCTTGTAAAATTACTCATTTTAAAGAGGACAATTTAAGTGTGTTCTCAAAGCTGTACTCTAGCTTAAGAGTTATGCTCAAGTCATTGCTCACTAGATGCAGTATTTCCTTCAATCAGTTCATTTCAGCTGTTCTGCTTTCATGAGACAGTTATTTTCTTGTCAGAGAAACAGTAAAAATCTGATGGCAGCATTTTAGTATTGTTTTAAATTCAGAGAATATACATAACTGCATTCATGGAATCCCTCATACAGTCAAAACAGGATTTGATACACAAACGTGGACCAAGCATGTAAAAGTGCATTAAATTCAAGCATGCTTGGAAAGTTACAGATAAAAGCCTAAATTTTCTCTCTATAACAAAGCTATTATAATTGTATTGTGCTATCCAAGATCTAAACCCCAGAAAGAAAAATAATCCAATATTTCCACAAAGAGCCAATTTGAAGCATTCAAACATTCACTAGCCATGTAAATTCCTCTACTAATGCAAATCTAAACAGAATAAAAGAATAAAACTAAATCAGAATCATTCAACAAAATGTACTGTTATTATTATAGTTTCTGAAGACACTAGTGTGAAATATCCTAAATCCATATCCATACTTTGTGTTTTGGTACCTACGTACCATCTTCACTTATTAAAAAAATGCCATCTGACCAAGTATACTAACATCTAAACCAAAATTACTTTGATAATTCACACATTTACTGTGGGTGCACTCCTAGGACTGCAACACACTGAAGCTATTAACTTCTAAGCAGTTAACACAATATTTTGAAAACATATCCCCTCAAGGTCATTCACTATTCTTTCTTAGCCATGTCAGATGCTGAAATAGGGGTTTTTCATCACATAAAATATGAGATGCATCCTGCACAATTCCTACTGTCAGAAAGCATTATTTCTTTGAAAGTAGGGAAATATATACACTGACACCTTCTGTATCAATAAGAATAGCTTAGTTTTACCATAGTGAGTCAAAGGAAAAGCCCAAGACAATTACATAAAAATGTAACAGGAAAACAAAATGACAAGATGAATTATTTCTAAATCTTGGTTGCAGATGATTTTGCTACAATAATTCTGAATGGGATCAAGATTTTACCATTAAGGGGGAAATGAACAAGGTGGGGTTTTGGGGTTTGAATCTTAGGAATACTATTTTCTGTCCACCTACATTCACCAGGTATGTCAATAAGGAAACCAATCCTGAAGTGAGATTCATAGACTTCTGAAAATCTAATAGCATGTAAATGTGCACAAGCAGACACTGCTGTGTGATGAAACAGTTTATCAGTAGGAGATACTATTTTTATCTCTAATCAAGGGCATATAAGTGTATGTAATCTAGTCTTTCAACTCTCACCTCACTCCCCAAAAAAGCTCATCCAGAGCACATTACCATAATTGCAACTGCTATTTTTTTTTCCACTTTGCAGGAGGGGAAAAAAACCAAAACCAAGAGCTTTTTCAATGTGTCCTACATCTAACTCCAAGGCTTAAAAGGAAAAGCTTCATATTTTTATGCTTTCAAAAAATAAAAATGGATTAATCTCAACAGGCAGTTGTCTCCCAAGGATTATTAGGTCTCTCAAGAAAGCTTATATAACCCACATATGATTATGATTATCTTGAAAACCCAAGGAGACCTATTATTATCCTCTTAAAAGTAAAGGGCCATATTTGCAACAGGGTTTTGAAGGGAAAAGTTATTCCAAGTTTCTCCTATTTCAACATTGCTGTTTTACTTACAAAATTCTTTTAACTCCAGTATGTGGAGAAAGTTATTATTAAGGGTGCAGAAAGCACACCCTGCAGTACCAGATAGAAGAGACCGATATAACCAAGCTGGAACTTGAGCTGTGGTAAGACTGTACATAAAAGTGAAAAATTGAAAATTTCAACTGATGAGCGCAGGTGAATGACCAAGTAACAACTGATCCTGTCACCTGCACTGCTTATTAAAATAGACACAACAGTTCCAGTGGAAAAGAGCATTTTTCAAGATGAATTACCTAGTTTCTAAAGTATGAATTTCTTGCATGTTCTTGCCCTTACTAGTTTCAGCACCTGGTATTATTTTGCTGCTGTTGCTTTCTCCTTCTTTATCCACCCCTAGCTTCTTTAACAGTGGAAAGCTTCCTAACCCTCTCAACCTCTTCTTCCATTGCTAAAAAAACCACCACAGTTAAATCACGCGTAACATAATCCTGATGCTGAGAAATGAGTGGACTATCTATATGTGAAAATGGAAGGACATTTGAAGGTCCTCAGGAGATGCCAAGACCAGGAGAAACCAAGGGAATTTGAACTTCCTTTCTCCTCAGCCTCTGAGACATTGTCCTGTGTCCTGACAGATCATGGCAGGGCAGAGCCAATGCAGTCATGCTGAAATGACTAATGGCCCAATCTTCGCGAACGAAGATTTGGGAAGGGCTCTCCCCACTGGGTGTGCCCTTCGAGCCTGCGCAGTG
>JAWWEV010000134.1:56147124-56187938 GCA_035583235.1 Hafferia zeledoni | reverse complement strand
TCCCCTACTGAGACTCGAACTCGTGACCTTGGGAGTCAGAGACCTGAGTGCTCTCCATTACGCCACGGGACCGCCTTATGCTGAAATGACTAACAGCAGCAAAAAGGTCATTTTTATGACCATGCTGATTACTAGATGAAAAAGGAAGAAAAAATATCTTCTAGTCAAGATGGTAAACAAATGCTGTTTCAGCTAAGTAAGGAAAAAAAAAAGAAAAACTAAGAGCAAAGCTGAAAGTCAAGTGGAAAGCAGAGATGAGAGCACTTTCTGCTTGTGACACCAGCACAGAGCCAGGACAGAATACTTCCCGCTCCAGAGAGGAAGAGGGAGGTTGCTATATCCTCCTTATTGCAGAAAGACATTAGATCCAATTCCAAGCCTCCTAGATAGCAGGTGTAAATTCTGCCTCTTGTGCAAGTTGTACAAGATCAGTGGAGTGATTAAAGATGACACAGTTCTGAAATCTTGAGGGAAATACTATGCCTAGAAGGAAAAGACAAATGCAAAGTGACCCATTTGTGGAAATCAACTCTTTCATCAGAGGTGAAACTTGGCCATAGTGAAGACAGTGCAACTGCCTCATTCCTGTATATGCAGCCTTTAAAATTACCCAGAAGCATGCATTGCAAAGTCCATGACATTTTAAATGCCTGAGAAGAGACTGAAATTATCAAAGGATTTAAAAATGTAATTATTAATACTATTATCTTAGACTTACTAGATTTGGATAATCCTTAGTGACACTTGCCACTTCTATAAACAACAAAAAAAACCCCTCTTCTAATTTGAAAAATAAGTCCATTCATGTGAAACTAATCTACATTTCCCAATCAAAATTGGCCCAAGGGGGTTCTGCAGTTTTCTTTTTCACGAGCATTCATCTAGCAGATGCTGTCATTTTAAATCCTGTGAAGTTATTTTTATCCTAACTTGAGTATTGCACATTGTTTCTATTCCTCTTAATGGAGCTTTCTGGGAGTTCTAGTGAGGGGAAACCAGCACTGCTGCCAAATCAACTGTTAAATGTGAGAAAAGAATTGGAAAAGCTGTTTCACAGGATATCTTCCATGTCAGCATCTGTGCTTGATTATCTTACCAGGAAATTTTGTAGATGTTAAATGTATAGAATGTTGCTTGTGGCTGTATGGCTGAAGAGACACACACCATGTGCTCCACGACTGAAATGCAGAAATAAAGCCACTAAAGGATAAGATGGTTTTTTTTATATTAAGTCAGAAAAGAACAACGTGCTTTTTGAAAATTGACTGCAGATTAATTAATAGAGCAAATTTTAAGGTTTATGAGAGGATTCAACCTGCACAAAGTGGCTGCCTATACAGGACTATGAAGAAGTCATGTTAAAAGTCATTAATGTAAAAAATAAAAACCCCCATGGCTTGTATATTTTTATGTCATGTTTTCTGCTCCAAGGAACCAAGTAATCTTACTTCAAAGGCTTCTCAGAGGAGATAATTCCGCAGGTCTTTATCTGCTAAGCAACTAAATATCAGAAAGGCCAAAACATGGCCTGAGTTGACCCTCAGATTTCTCTTTCCTTATCAAATAAAACAAACTTCCTAGAGAAGAAAATACAAAAGATAGCCTCTAATGTTTTTCTAGGAAAAGTCTAGAAAGGACACAGTGATTGTAGTACCTTAAAGAAAATTAAAGTTAAAAAAAAAAAAAAAAAAAAAAGAAAAAGAACGAACAACAGACAAACGAAAAAAACAAAGCAAATCCTATCCAAAAGTTTCTTTGGTTAATGGAAATTATTGTTTTGGCAAGATATGGTCTTCTGGAACTCATCACCGAATCTCAGCAGACCAAAGGTGAGTCCCCATTTTTAGGAATCATACTGTCAGCACTTAGCAGTTCAGGCCATAATCAGTTAAAAAAAAAGTTTCAGACATCAAGGAAAACATGCTGAAATTGTTTTAACCTTTTTTAGATGAGTAAAAAATAATTGTAGTTTGCCTAACTGTAGACATGAATTACTAATATATATTGTTCTGAGATTTTTGTTAGTACGTGTGTGTGTGCATAACCACATGTATGTGTATTTTGGTGCTACATGCTATGAGAGCAGAAGGCCTTCCATGACAGCTCTGCTGGAACAGGTCTAAACCACATAAGGCCAGTCCCAAAAGCACAAGCTGGCCACAAACTGAATCTGACATCAAGATGCTGCAAGTTGCTCATCTTCCTTTCTCAAGCAGAGGAAAGTAAAGCTGCCTGCAGAATGGCTGCACATAGAAAGGCAAAGTAGTTTCTAGTTTTCTTAAGTCAAGCAGCAGCCACACCTGCAAGGAATTGAAAAACTTAAAAGACTGGAATTACACCGTCTGTTGTATTACTACACCTAATGTACATAAGCTTGAAACCCACAGCCGAGTTGGAGAATGAAATAATTCACTCCAAAACAAACTGATGGACAATATACATACTGCCTGATATACATCCCATTATTTACCATTTTGATGATGAGCAAGTGAAAACAGATAGTTGGCTGTACTGTGCTATATATTAATAGAGGGAAGTACAAGGTCCAAGAAATCACACAGTTGAGCTGCTACTCAATACTTTGACATTACTTCATTTCAACAGCTAAAAGAGTGAAACTATAATCTTTAAAGAAGAAGGAATGAAAAAGAAGGAATGGGGAAAAAACCAAACAACAAACAACTTTCATTACAAAAATATCCTATATAGATGCTAGAGCTATACAGAAATAATCAAAATACAGATAAACTAGCCCTGACTGAATTATAGCAATGTCTGTATAACCACTCTACAGTTTTGCATGCAGGGTTTTGTATAGCTATAATTTTAATGGAAGGGGTTTCTTTCCTAAAAGGAATTTTTGGGTGGCTCTGACAGGCTTATCTTCATGATATATGATCCTCCTGCCCTATTTTGCATAGTACAAATGAGACCATAGAGGAAAACTTAAATGAGCAAAACCAGTATTAACCCATGTTACTGAGCCATTCATTCACTGGTATATATTTTAAGATAAAGGCTCTGCTGGGAAAAAACACAGGCACGTAAGAAGTAAACTTAATTTCAATTAAAGATTAATTAAGAGAAAATGTGATGAGGTTGAGAATTAAAAACTGTATTTACATAACTGCAGTTTAGAATAGCAATCTCCTCCATGTCTCTCATCAAAGCAACCATGGGTAGCGATTAGAGGATGGTAAACTCTGCAAACAAAGTAGCAGTCTTCTTTCAAGAAGTTTCTTTCCCTGGCACCTGAGTAGCACAAGTTTTTAATCCAATTGAACTCACCCCTGAGAAGATTGACTAATAGCAACAAGCATCTCAGGGGAGGCTGGGTCTCTGTGAACCTGCTCTTATCTACAGTCTCTAGCAGAACCCAGCCAGACTCCTGGCTGGCAAACAAAGCCAAGCACCCACGGCCTAAGATCTCCTCTGGAAAGTTACTGCATAGATCCACATCCATCATAACTGTACCTGCCCTTAAGCTAAGGGTCGGGAAAAGGAACAGCAGTACATGCAGAGTGCTCTAGACTATTCAAAAATTTATTCAAAAATTATGAATGCTGGGAAAAAAGATGATGTTGAGTAATTCTTGACTTTAAAACCTAAATTTACTTTTAAACTACCCAGGAACTGGGACATGGAGGTAGACTAATCTAGTTTTACCCATTATGGACCTTAAAGATCAACTCATTCCAGGTATCCCAGGGACACCCTCCAATAGAATGATGATTTTACTTGTTAATTCACAGTATATACATATACAAAAATCACTAAACATTGAGAATTGGGGGGGGGGGGGGGGGAATGAAAATAGGGCATTGGAAGTAACAGTAACAGAACACCCGAGAATCTGTTAATTTACATCTGTTCTGTTAAATTCTCAAAGACCAGTTCACAAAGTTGTGGGGGTTGCTGTAAAACATCTGCTGTAGCTGACTGAGATATTCTTTCCAAAAAAAATGCAGTGCACAATCTGTCCATCCTTCCCTACTTACTATTCTGTCCTAGCCTGGAAAGTAGCCATTCAGCTACAGGGTTACAATTTGCTTCAGGAATGTTTCAGTGATTAGCTCTTTCTTCCCCATTCAACACAGCAAGCCTTCCCATGTACTTTATTACTTCATTTTTGAATGGCACATCTCTTCAGATAAGATTGACTTATAGGACTTCAGGCCAGGAACAAAATTTTCTGTTTTCCTTAATCTTAATAAATCCTTGTTCTCCTGGGTGTTCCTGGCAGTCTAATGAAATTCATAGGACATCTGTTCATTCATAACTAGGACTGTTTCTATCTTGGAATTTTCTTTCTGCTTAAAAGACAGTAAAACAAGCCCATTATATACAGAGATTCTCTGAGGGATTATACTGTCATCCACTTGTATGTGCTTTTTTTCTATCAGACCTTATTAGCCCCATCTTTTCCGATATTTCTGAAAATCTGTTGTCCTTTTCTGTATCTCCATAACAAACCATAGATTCTTCTTTCACAGTTCCCTGACATTTTTCAGTCAACATGAAGAGCCATCTGTTCTTCCTGGCATATAATTCCTACCCTTTCACTTTGAAGTAATATTATTACTTACAACCCTTGAGCTTCAGGACTGTCTTCACATTTTTCCTTCAAACTTTTTTGTGACATATCATTCATCATCTTTGTCAGACTGATATTATGTCAAAGCACAAAACTTGTAACTTTATTGCATTGATCTTATTTTTGCAGGTTGTGGCTGAAACAATTTATTATGCATTTTGTAACATTTTTAAGTTTTCCAGTTTGATGCTCAAACTGAAAGTTATTGTCTAGGATACTCAAAAGTCTATTTCTCAAATAAGGTCTTTTTTTTCTTTTCATGAAATATAGAGGAAATTTTATTTTCTGGCTAGTAACTAAAAGTTTCCAGACATTTTTCTGCAACCCTTGCTCTCTCTTTCTCTAGATCTCAAGTGAGAAATATGGAAATGTCACTGGAAAGATTTTATCGAAGAAAAAAACCCATGGGAATAACGAGGCAAGTTTACTTTCAAAAATATCATAACTATTTTATGCCCCTTCTTAAAGGCACTATAGTATACATTACCAAGTAGTTTAACATTTCTGAGGAAACAAGATAGTCACTGTTCTCAGAAATTAAATAAAATAGGAGAATTGTATTTTTGCTGTACTAGCTAAACATGAAGTTACACTTGAACTGACTACCACCAGCTGTCTCAAATCTTTTCCCTATCCTTGCGTCAGTATGACTGTTTTGATAGCTCAGAACAAAAGACTCCCATGCCAACGCACGCAAAAATACGCTGCATTAGTATCAAGCACAGGCTTTACAGCAGTGATGGTCAAAGCTTGAGTTATTCTTAAACTACACTGTACAACCAGAACCAATGTCATCACTTCTAAATGCAATTAAATTTGCTTGCAGCGCTGTTGATTAATGTATATATTAGTTTGGAAGGCTAAGCAGGCAAATGGCATAAATCCAAATAGCCTAAGGGAAGCAAAGACTTAGGGAGGGCAAAGTACACAAATGAAAAAAAAAACAAAAAGGATGAAAAAGCAACAGTAACCTCAAAGTGAAAGGATATGCTAATTCAGGTTATCCTTCTAATGACACATTGCTAGCATCTTGAGAACAGATGTACAGTTTACCACATTGAAATGACCACAACATCCACTCAATTAATTGAATGCCTCAAATAGTGCCCTCATTAATCATAACATCCTCTGTGGACTTGATGGAATGTGGAAGACAGTTTGACAAATTACAATGTCTGTTTTCTTAAAAAATAAATGTTGGTCAATGTAAGTAGCAAGAAAAATACTTAAAGTTCTAATTTATATTGTGAAACATCAAATTAATATCTTAGCAATAAAATGTTAATCAAACACTGAGACAGCACTTAATTAATAACAACATTAGTAAGCAATAACCATGAGCAGGTCACAGAAACTTTGGCAACTTTTCCATGGATTTTCACTACTCTGCCTTTTTACAAAACTGCTTGGAAATATTTCATTCTCATTTTTAATTTTTTCCCTTAAATCTCTCGTCTTACATGATTGTCACACTCATGATGACTGAGACCCGTATTCAATTTTATATTGCAGTCATTGTCTTGATATTATGTGATTCTGTTAAGGGTCCACTAGTTTAGTAAGTAAGGGTCCACTAGTTTTTCCTGATAAAACTATTGTTTTAATACTGAGGATCTCACAATAATAAGGACATTAGCAACTCTCCAGACAGCAGAATCAGAATTTTTCTGTTCCTGAACTAAGCTACAGACAACATAGGCAGAAATAACTCTCTTATCACATTCAGAAGACAACCTGACACCTTCCCTGAGATGCTCTTAAATGTAATAGGGTTTCTTTATTCCTAAGACTCTGTAGAAACACCTAGTCTATAAAGCCAGAAGGGACTTTGTTTTCTAGAACAAAGAGCAGGCAGCAGAATGACCCAAAAAGAAAATCCTGATTCAAGTGGCATTAGGAACAAGACTCTATTGCATTTTACTTAAATTTTCTTAAAGATTTTCAGAGCTGTTTCCCATCCAGTATACTTTTTTATGATGCTCTTCCTTCACACTTTCTGTGTTCATTTCCATCCACAGTTTGCATGACAGCAGCTGCCAAAGCACTTTTATCAACCTTTCTGCTTTGAAAGCTGCTAGAAGTCCTAATGCATTCTCACTATCTTGCTTTTTATCAAGAGAGAGGCAAGTTTCATTACCCAAAAGTCTGATGAGTAATTTGCCTCAAAAAGACTAAGAAAAAGCCCAGGCCTGTTGTCTTTCAAAGCATTCACAAAAAGACCAGTTGTATACAACAGGATTTTTAGAAGGGTAAATGAGGATGCCTTGTTAATTAAGAGACAGAGAAAAAAAAGAAGGGCAACCAAACTTCGAGAAATATGACAGAAGCATCTGAAAACATCTTCTACAGAGCTTTTAATTCCCCAGTGTGGGTTATGGAGAAGGCTCAATGGAGAAGGCTATTGTAAGGCTACTTGGCTCAGAACAATTTCCAAATGGCATTTAGTATTAAAAATGAAACTAATGAAGAAAACAAAAGTAATTCTCACAAATGAAAGAATGAAATGCAAACACATGGCAGCAACAAAGAAGTGTGCTGAGAAGAGCTGATTCCAAACCAAGGTGGCTCCTATAGTTTCAAGTTAGCTCAGCATGTGTGGGCTATTAGACTTTTTCAAAGTATGCAGTATAAGAACTAAAGAGCATAAATAAATAACCAGCTTGTCTATCTGTGCTTCTTCTAGGTCTACAAAGTTAGTTTCATAAATTTGTGGAGTTAATTAAATTCTAACAACAGATCAGACTTTGATTTAAGATAAAATGGACCAGGAGACCTCAAATAAACTTTCATCAGTGAAAAAGTGTACCTTAGTTCACAATCAATCTGATAGAATGAAAATGCTTTGTACTGAATACGAAAATACCGAAAACAAGTCCTGAAGCATAAATACATGCTTATTATTAAGTCAAAAAGCCTGTAAGCCAAAACAACAGCAACAGGAAAAAACAGAAAAAAAAAAAAAAAAATGAGCAATTTTAGCAACCCTCTACAACAAACACTACAAAGTGATGCAGATAATGCTTCATACACACCACCTTTCCTCATTTATAGAATGACAGGATCATTAGGGTTGGAAAAGACCTCCAAGATCACCAAGTCCAACTGTTATGTCCAAAATGCTTTATTCAGAAGGATTATTCTGCAAGATTTTTACAAGATGGTCATTGCATTATTGCCAGTCCACCCAAAACTATTAATCAATGATAACAACCTGAAAGCAAATGAGCTATTTACTTTAAGGGATCAGTCTGTCATCCTGCAGGAGCAAGAGAAAAGTAAAAAGCAGTGAAGAGTCAAGAAACAAACTCAGAATTTGCAGGCACTTGCTAAGGAATATGTGAATTTAATGTATGACTAATTACAAACTGGAAAGATAAAAAAATCCATTGCTCTATTTCAAAGCAAAGTAAACCTTTTACTCCATCAAGTAACTGCTTGCACTGCAGGGGCAAGAAAACAATAAAGTTATGTTAAGAGCTTGTCCCATAACAGAGAACTCTCAGATTAATGTGGCAGAGAGCTGCTGGACTTAAACCAGCAAAGAGCAGAACAATGAAGGACTGAATCCTTCAGTTCTATTTAAACATCAAAACAAACAAACAAACAATGTGGAAACCAAACAGCCTCTTTAAGAAAAGATACTTTTAGGGTGAAAACTGATTCATTTCTTCCTACAATACTCAATATCTCAGTAGAGTCCTTCAATTACATTCTTAAAACGTGCTGCTTGGATATACTTTTAAACTTTCCTTGCCTTTTTTTTTTTTTTTTTTTTTTTTTTTTTTTTAATTCTTAGTTCAGTTCTATTTCTTATCTGAATTGTAAACAGAGACTGAAGGTCTAGTGCAGCGAAATAAACTTCTGGGGGGTATAGATATCACTACATAGGACCTGTGAAAATGAAGTATATACTACAAAACCCTTGGAACTTGGGTTCAGGGAAATCTGAAGAAAGTACTTCACATCCAATTCTTCTCCTCTCATTGACTCAGAGCAGAAAAATTATTTTTTTATATAAACATATACATATATATATATATATATACACACATACACACAAACCTTAACAAAGTGTTTGAAAAATTAATGAGATAATTAAAGAAACCCCAGGCCTGAGGTTTCTTATCAGTAAATACATAACTAATTCTGTGGCCTATAGAATGCTGGAGACATTTCTAATGCAATATTCTAAATATGCTTTAAAATACATTCTTTGAATTGTTCCTAGTCTGAATTTTAAAGTCCTTGCATTTTCTCCCAATACCGATTTACCTAATGAATGCAGAAGTAACGTAGCACACAGAAAAATGAACTTTTAAATCAGTAAGTTGAAAAAGAAATTAAAAGGTATTTACACCATTTTCTATCATTGAACCACATTTTCTCTACAACATAAAAAAGCTGAGTTTCTAGGAGCAAACCCTTATTATACATCATAGGAGATATCACACAGAAAAATGATCACCAGTTTTGACAGCTTACATGCCTTGTGTATCAGTAGTTTATATCCTTTTGTGGACCTATTCTTTGGTTTGTGAAAATAATTCTCTTACGTGGTGTCTGCTAATTACATGTTTGAGAGCAGGAACAACCTGTTATCTTCATGTCATTCCATACATTGACACAGGGGGAAAAAAAAAAAAAAGCAGAAACCAGGGCCACATGTTCTCAAGACAACCAAGAAATAAACAAAAAAAGGGAATATATGGCCTTTGACGGTAAAAATATCACCCAGAATTTTTTCCCAGTGCAGTTCATTACTGTGTATCTACAGAAAGGGAAAGATCAAAATGCAGATCTTGAGTTCGGCCCCTGCCCTTCAGCTTTCCCCCTGGCCCTACAGTGACAAAGCACCTTTGCCTTCTGGAATCCCAGGATGAAGTCACACTTAATGCAGCATGAAGGACAGCTGTGACCAAGTGAAAACCAAAGAAGCATTCACAGGCATCAGTGTGAGAGGCAGATGCCCTTTTTCAGCAGCACTGTAAAATTAAAAAAACCAAACCCAACCTCCCCATCCAAACAACCCACCCCACCAAAACAAAACCCTCAACCCAACCCAACCAACCACAACACCACCACCACCAAAAGAAAAACAAACACAAACCCAACAACAGAAAACAAACAAAAAACCACAGCAAAAATCTACCAACACCAAAAACAACCCCTAATTTACTGTAGCATCTAGATCTGACATCAAAACCTTAAGGAAGGGGCAGAATTCTTCACACTTAATATTTTCTTGCAATTTCTTTCTCAAATTTTGATGAGTAACGGAATTGTTCAATACAACTTAAAAATATAGATCTCAGTAAAAATAATCTTCTAAAAACAATGACCTAAATATAAAGGTTTGGTGTTTGGATTTTTAAAAAACACATGTTTAGGACAAGCTTTTTTTCATTGTATAGCAGGAAACAAACATCCATCTGGGATTCAGGACATTTTTTTGCATTTTTACAACAGACTGAAATTAGGAGTTTACTTTAGCAGTTGGCACAGTTCTGTTATGCCTGAAAATTTATCATAGTTTACCATGTAATTTAAGCACTCAAGTTCCACCAGCTACTGCTCAGCCTGGGGAGGCAGCAATGACAAAAAAAAAAAATGTACAACAAATTGCACATGATGAATTTTTAGTAGCCTCAGCATGGGGTTTTTTTGTGTCACTAGGAGACAGACTGCCTGAGAGAAGAGGAGGTTAACAAACTGGGTAGTAAAAAGAAGCCTACATGGAAGGTGACCTTCTGAGAAAAGGTATTCCAGCTCTGGCTGGGATGAGGAAAGGGTATGACTGCTGTAGAATTATATTAAAAGCAGCTTATCATTCATTTCTTAAAGACAGTTGTCCTGGCAACTTTGCTCTGTATCGAGTCATGTGCCACTGCACTGAGGCATTTGCCTTTGACATATTTTCTTGACTGGACTTTTCAGGAATCCAGTGCTGGGATGCTAAGTCTTTAATCCTACATCACAAGACAGCTACCAAGCTACTTAATTGTATCAGAATGACTTCTGCTCCAGGACTGCAAAGGACCAAAGTACAGGCAGCACTTTTATCCATATTTTCTTGGACTTCAGCAGAATGTAGGCACCAGAGTCCCAATGTACTTACCCATGAACTGAAACAACTTGTCCTTGGCAGGGAATTGGTGGTGAAACAAATATCCCAAATCACAGTTTGGCATTCTATCTAGTCAACCATGCAATTTTTTTTAGAATGATAGATCTTAACGATTGTCAGTTGGGAGAACCTTTTCAAGACATTACTGTCTCACAGAGCACTGGACCAAGAAATTCATTCCTCATACTGTGTTTAGGAGAAATTCACAGTGGTTTACACAGATACACTCTGCACTGGTAATGTGTTTTAATACCTTGCTATTCCATTAGAAAGCAAAGAGAAAAAGTTAAAAAAACCAAACCAAAACAAAAACCCAAGAGCTTTAAATTAATTTAAACAAATGAGAGGCAGGCAGCAGACTGGATGTAAGGACTGGTTTCTTGAGGCAGGTCTTGTGGCATCAGTTCCCTTCAGGATGTGTATGACCTCTTGATTTTAATTCAGTACTTTCAGAAGACAGACAGTTTCACTCTGCTCTTTCTTAGCTGGAACTTTTGACAAGGTGACAGCAAAACAAAAGATGACTTATTAACTGGGATTTACAAATAGGTTAAAAAAAAAAGGAGAGGACAAAGGAGTAGTAGTAACTGGTAGTAACATTACATCAGAGGAAAGTTACCATGAAGGAGTCCCGAGGAGGTAAATGCTGAAACCTCCAAATGTTCAACATATTTGTAAGTGTTCAAAAAAAGAGGATTAATAATGAAGCTGGCAAAATCCATTTATGACATTCACTAAAGGGTTAGTGGAAAAACTAGCAAAAGCACCGCATGGAACTGAGTGACTGGGGATGAAGTGATCAAAGACAGCAGGCAGATGAAACAAAACAGCCAACTTAATAGGAGGCAGGTAGGAAAATCAACTTCATCTCACACCATAGGGTGCTGAATGATTACTGAGAAATGAACATGTATTCTCATAATCCATACTTCTAAGAAAACATTAGCTTAGCAACACTTCTAGAAAAAACAAAAAGTTTTTAATTACTAGAAAAGTATAAAAATAATTGAAAAGCAATCATACAGAACTGTTAAAATAGGGGATAATACATATTTGAATATCACAAGATGACCTGGATCTTCTAGACAAAAAAAGATTTAGCAGAAAGTAGCTAAATATCCACTTAGCTGTATGTACACTGGTGCCTGCACTGTCCGAAGAAACCATTGTGAACTTCGAGAAAAATAATCTGAAATCTTAGTATATAATACCAGCTTTGCCGGTTCAAACCTGTCTTGCCAAAAGCTAAAATAAGTGATACTTAAAAGAATAGAGATAATTCAGCTAAAAATCTAAGATGAGCACTACTTAACATTCTAACTCCTGACCTTCAGCAGTGCTCGCTATACCATATTGAATTTGCCAGGAGCTGGAAGTTCAGAGGGATCTTCCATACCGCTTCAGCACATGAGTGGGCAGAAACACCAAGCAGGATATATTCATGATATATTACACCAGTCATCACCTGCTCTGTGCCTTCTAGACACAAATATATGTGTTTGAAGGCTTTTTCCTTCAAATTGAGCTCCTCCATGTCCCAGCTTGCTAAAGCACCAGCACTGCACATCCCCTCTCACTGCTCCCAGACCCACAGGCACAGCATGAGCTTCACTTCATGTTTTCAATTCACTGCAGTGTAACCATTTTTGCCTCTCATCCTTAGCCCTGTCAGACTTCAAAATTTTAAAGTCAGTGCACCTCCAGGTAAGTATAGATGTAGTTACAGTACTCAGTCTAAGTGTGGAATGCCTCATACCTAAGTGTACCCTCTGGTGGTATTGTTCAAGTAGTTGTGGTGCAATACTACTTTGGGACTCCAGATCTGGATCTAGATTTGATGCAGATTACCTAAATGTAAAAAAAAAATTAGCAGTACAGAACATAAACTAAAGTGTTGCATTGCTTGGAAAGAATACTATTTTTTTTTAAAGTCTCAAACAATTTTTTTATTGTTGTTGTTTGTACATTCATACATACGATGTCATAGTATGCGTTTCTTACAGGTAAGTTGTAACAGAAAGAGAATTGAAATTTCCTTCCTTTAATCAGTAGCAAGGCAGCTAAAATTGCATAAATACATGCATTTAATATCCTTCTTATATTGAGGTAAACAGTCAACAAAAAAGCACTGAAAACTATACTCTTTTTTCTGTAATCCAAATTCCTTCTCTCTTTACTGTTGAAACCTACCTGGTAGATTTCCTGACAGAAGATAAGAGTATTAATAATAATTTATAAAAAACATAGAAAATTACCTATTTACAGGTAAAACTTCCTGTGTATCACTTTCTGCCCTTTGCCTCTTGTCCTATTGCCTGGCACCACTGAAAATAGTCTGGCTCCATCCTCCTGGCCCCCTCCCTTCAGATATTGATAGACATTGATGAGGTCTCCTCTCAGTCATCTCTTCTTGAGACTGCACAGGCCCAGCTTCCTCAGCTTTTCTTCATAAGAGAGATACTCTGGCCCCTTAATCATCTTTTTTGCCCTCTGCTGGACCCATTTCAGGATATTTAGGATAATTTTACTGCTTTTTGAAGGGCAGCTTTCTCCCTGATGCAAATTAACATCTTTTGGCTACATGGAACACCTTGATTGATAAAACATTTCAGCAGACTAGCTGGGAAAAGAACTGGCCTTAGTCCTACACTGTCTCAACAGGATGACATTTCAATTACTAACACAGTACAATACTATACAGACAACAGGTAAGCAATTTAATAGATCAGTCCAGAACTTCCTGTAAGCAATACATAGAATCCAATTAGTTTCTCACAATAGACTACAGCAGTTATTTGAGGAGCTTCAAGCACTTCATCTGGTAAGTCTTCACAGGGGCAGGAATGCCCTGCTGTTTCTATTCACATCTGTCACTCAGCATTAAAGTTGCAGAGCACTGTGAGAGTGGACATTGAGTACGTTGCAGCACTTGAATTCACCAGCATGGCAAGAGGGAGAGGGCCTGAACAGCGACGGAATTTCCAAAACCCGCAGTCAGGGCAACAGATGCATCAAACTGAAGGGGAGCAATGACTGCCAGAAATTGTCAGCATTTCTGTCTTCCCTGATCTGGATTTCAGTTACTGTTGTAACTCTGTTAACTCAGAAACCAGTCCATTTTTTAAGGAATAAACGTTTCCACACTGTATTTTAGAAAAATTTTGCTTTCAATTTTACAGTTTTAGAGTGCTGAGAGTCAAGACATGACACCACACTCAGCCCTACCTGTTTCTCTCAGCCCAAACTCTTCACAAGGACACATTTGCCTGCAGCTTTATATAAAGGATGAATTCGTTATACTATGTATCAGTGGCTGTGCATATATGCACTTTCTTATATACTAGTGTCATTCCTCTCTCCTCACCCTAGGTTTCCCTTAATGTTTTATTTTATTTCCCCCTTCTCTTTGATATTAATTTGAATTTTCTTTGTTTGGATACATTTTTAAAGTTATTAGCTGCCTGAAGAAATTAAGAGTTTGTCATCCTCACTAAAATGCCCTGATGCCTTTTCCGGAATCCTGAGAAGCTGTGCACACAGGCTACTCAGGAAAGTTAATTATTAATTAATCAGTAAGGTGGAAGAGTTAAGATTAATTCAGTCTCTGCTGAGACCCTCTCATTCAGAACTAAAATAGAATTTGGTTTAATTTCCTTGAGAAATGAATTATGCTGAATTAAAATAAGGTCACTTCAGTTCTGATTCTTCTGCAATGTAGCAGTTTTACTTAATTTGAATTAATCTGCACATGAAGACAATGCCTTACATTTCTCTTATGTTGTAATTCCTTTCCCAAACTAGTAAGAAGGTTATAAAACTTGACTTAGGCTGCAGTATAGCAATTCAAAAGCCTCTTATCATTGATGTTTAGTATTTGTCTTGAAAAAATATATTATATTTTGGGGAAACTGACTAAATGGATATTATCATTAGACTCAAATTACAGCAATCAAGTAATTTCAGATGCATTTTCTAGAGAAAGTTCTACAGATTTTACTCTTGTGGATTCCATAGGCATTATTGCTAGTCAATCAGATGGTTAGAGTACTGACTGTATCTGTGTGAGATGCTGAGCACGAGCGCATTTAAAACTTGTAAGTGAAAATGAAGATTGTATAAAAAAGGGATCTGTTTAAAACTGGGTGTACTCACACATTTTGAATATATATATATGAAGGTAAAAATCATAACTTTTACATAAGTCAAGATAATCTAAATAATCTAAATCATCAACATCAATTGACCATAGACAATAGTTGTTACTATGAGTACTCTACTTGATTAAAAATTATAATGGAATTTTCCCCACACACACACTGGATGCATCAAGTGTGTGTGCCAGCACCACATTTGACCAGCAACTCTCCTGTCTCAAGTGCTGCAGAAATCAGACCCCAAGTCACATCCTTGTCCCAAGGAACTCATCTGAGGGAAAAACCTGACCTGGCATTTTTAAGGAAATTCTCCTTCGACTAACAATAAAATGTGCCATTAGACTGAAGAACCTACAGAAAAATTTCTGATAAGTACATGACATAAAAGCCTAATTCCTATTTTCAGAGTTGACTAAGCGATCTATTTTCTGCTGACCTTTACAAATCTTACCGTAAAACAAATATAAGTGATCAACTGTTTCTTATTTTTCCTGAAAGTAAAAGAAGTTTATCATGGCTGTCACAGAAAGGTCTGCACAGCACAAGTTCTAAATGATCTTTAATTTTATTTACATGCATCATAACAGATATTTTAAAAAATAACAAATCTGCCAATAAAAAGCAGACTAACAAAATTTAGTACCTCATTTCAGATTTATTCAATTTCCTAAATTAATGAAGTATAAGGCTTGATGAAAATAGATAGGTTTTTCCCCCTCATCCCAGACATTTTTTATTTATATTTAAAATTCATTACATTGCCTAGATCGGCACTCTATAAAAAGTTCAAGAGGGTAAATCAAATTATTGCCATTTTTAAAAGCTGCAGAGCCTATTTGACACACATACACAAACACAATACTATATATGCTATGTATTCTGAAGACACAGTAATGACAAAATGTTAATTTATAACATATAATATACAAAAGATATTATTTGGAATAGAACTTCAAAAGAAGAATTAGTTACATTTTAGAGTTCAAAACTGAAGGAACCTAACATTATTCAATGTATGCTATATGTTCAAAATTAGCAGAAAACCTCACTAATATGGTCTCTTAGAATACCTGCTGCAAGCATTAAAAAAAAGTTTACAAAATAAACTCATCTTTAATTTTTTGCAGTATTTCAGTGGAGCTATCCCCATAGGTGCACATATACACATACTTGCATCATGGTACAGACTTCAGTTAAAAATTCAAAGAGGTAAATTAGCGCTTAAACCCCAGAAAATAATAGTAGTATCTTAGTCAATGTTTAGAAAAATCAGTTGATCCAATTTCAACAGCATTTTGCAATGAAAAGTTCGGGAGTTCCAATCCAGAGGTTTTTCGTTTGTTTTATTTTAAATAACTTCAAAAGTCAGTATTTCAGCTTTGGAAATGAAAGGAATATTGGAGTGAATTGCATTGTGTTCCCTGACAGGCTGTCATTAGGAGGAGACAAGAGGCAACTGAAGAGTTCACACCAGTCAACATCTAAACCAATTCAGACACAAAAACCTACAAGTCGAACTTAAATTAATTGGGTTATAGACCCAAAATGATAAATGTTAAAAATGCATAAAGACTGAACACACAGTAAAGCAAGTAAAGATCACCACAACATGCTGGGAAAGAGAATTGGTGTGTGACAGCCCATGCCAGTACATTATTGCACAGGAACAGGTGACTGCCAGGGCAATAGGGCATAAGGTTGGCTTTCACCAAAGCCACACAGTGGTGTTAAGTCTTAGCAGTTCTATTGTTTCTACTTGACTGTATCAGAGTCAGTCACACAGAATAACCAGCTCAAGACTGAAGTGCTATTAGCCCATATATTTCCAAGTCAACATATGACTGTCATTTTCCAGATTATTCACTTACTCTATATCCAAACATGGTACCATCTATCTCTAATGTTTTTATAGAATTCAAAATATAGCTATTAGATGGGGAAAATATTTTCTGTTAATGCAGGTTCACATTCAAGATGGCTGTTGCAAACTGTTAAATATGACCACGTGGTTATCCCAGTTGAGAAGAGACTGCCACCCATGAAAAAATGGAATAAATACTATTACTGCAGTCAATCAATGGACATGGATATACTGTCGTATTTGGCTGAATGAGATTGTCATGGTTTCTCATTTTTATTTATAGCTTGCAACTTTGCCTTTACTGTTACAAACAAAACTATGAAGCAGATCCAAAAATAAAGGGGTTTTAAAACCTCCACCTGAATGGCAAGCTGTTGACACTTCCACTGATAGGATGCATCCATCTCGCCAAGTCAGGCCTACAGTGAAAAGTTCCTATAGCAGGAATAAAAATGTAACCAAAAAACCAGTCTGTATACTGTATAGTATACTGTACAGTATACTGTAAGTTCATATTTATTTCAGTTCGCATCCAAATTTCTAAGTATACTCTACTCCTTGCTGCTTCCATACTCCAAGTTACTCTGTACAATGGTCAAAAGAAAAGAACATACAGGGTTCAAAACTGCATTATATTGCATAAGGATGAGGCATTCATAATGCTGCCATTTCCTAGCATTTTCTGTGCATGCTTTGGTAACTTTCAAAGAGTACCTCTAAGAGTATCTTTAAACACAGCATCAAGTGCTGTGTCCTACATACAGCTGAAGTTTTAATATTATCTGTATAAATTACATCAGTAGTTTGAACTCTCGTAAGAATGTTATAAAATATAGGACTTCCAAAGAGAAGATCATTAAGGATGACTACAGGATGCTTTCCACTGTGTCACCGCAAAAAAAGCAGAACTGTTTCTTTCATTATAATTAAGATACAGATTTGGAATGAGAGAATTAAAGACTCAGTCTTTTCAAGAGAAATTGTATGCAGCATGGTAACTTTGTCTGTCCTTTTTCCATTAACATACCACAAGAAGCCTTAAAACTTCAATAATGACTCTTTTGGAAGGATCTGGAAAAGACTTGCTTAAATAGGTTATATGATGGAGTTAATGTCTTAAAAATATGGAACGTTTGAGGAAAATATTTAAACATATTCAAGAGAATATGTTTCAGGATTAGGGTATTGCCTTTAGATCCCCTACTTCAAAATATCCTTCTACCCACATAATTTTTCCACTACTGCTTCAAGCTTTTGTGAAGTTCAGTCTATCTGCCACATGCAGGATTATAAAACTTGAAGTTGACACATTTTGCATAGTACTGAGTTGCAAATTGGGAAGAGCAAAGGCAGACTATGCAGATCCTTTTCTGAAGAGGGGAAATTTTACAATTTTTTGAGTTCTTAACTATAATTCATTCTCATATATATTTTTAACTAATATTACTTAAACTCTGAGCAATCTTCTACAAAACTGCTGAAGTTCACAGTAGGTCTGGAGGTGCAGCATGAGAGGCATATAGGTAGAATTGCGGGGTTTGAGGGAATAAAGGAAATTTTTATAATCTACTCCAGCTTAAAGAAGAATGCAGCATAAGTGTGTTAATGCATTCTCAGCTTTTCCCAGAATTTACTGAAAGCCAACTGCTGATAAATTCAATACATCTCTTAGTATTTTGTCTCAGAGTGCTGTCTACAGTATAGCCTATTTCTAAACAAAATGCTTCTAAGAGTCATAATATATATAAATATATATAGGGGTAGGTACAAAACCCCCCACATTTTCAAAAACCAGGTACTCAACCATGCAACCAACTAAAAATCCTAGCAACATTTCAAGAGAAGTCAGGCAAAATTCAACTAACTTTTTCCAAGAGGACAAAAAAAAATAGTTCGGGATTTTTTTTTTTTTTTATTTAGTTGAGTTTTTTCCCCATATTTTTCTCTCAATGTCTGATACTTTATACTTGGGAGTCTCTATCAACTACATCAACTAGTAGTATGAAGCCTACTCCAAATCCAACTTTGTTAATGTTCAGTATCCACCACACCCTTCCACAGCAGCAATTTCTCTCAAAGTTAGGCTAACACCAAGACAGCACCGGCAAAAGGTGTCAATGTTAATTCAGGAAATTGAGCAAGCATAAAGTACAACACAGAACTTCAAATGAAATCTTGATTGGTTTCTTTGAAATTAATGAGGCTTCTTTCCCTGAACAGGACATGACAAAGATATCACTCTTGCACATTAGAACTTGTGAAATTATATAGAGAGAACATTGCATCTCTGTCTATGAAAAATTTCTGAAACCCCAGAGGTTCAAACTACCTTGCAGGCAACAGCCAAGAGACACAGACCTTAAATCTGGAACTCTTTCTTATTAAAAATAAATTAAAAAAGACTAATGATGTTCATGAACAATACTTATACAGCATTAAAAAAAGAAAGATTTCAGCAATACAAAAAAATGCATTTGTAAACATATTAAACTTATGTCTTCCCATGAATGTTGGCATTTTAGCTTTTCCATGCCATCTTCAAGCTATGAAGCCCTTTTAAAATAATTTTATTTGATATCCTATTTGCATAAAAAAGGGAACACCCTTTACATCTGCTCTTTGTCTCATGTTGCTTAAGGTTATTTTGATATTTTAGATTATTGTTCTCTTTTAATTTATTCTACTTGTCATTTTATTTTCCATAGAAGTTAGTGCAATAGTATTAATCTTCATTCAAATATGGTAATTCCTCTTGGAATTACAAAGGAGCAGCCCCCAAAAGCATTCCTAACAAACTACTATCATCCCAACCAGTCTCAGACTTCAGGCAGCAATCGGCACACAAACTACAACAGTCCCAGGAGTACAGTTAGGAGGACTCCCACACCTTCAAACCTATGCTCAGATGACATATTCCTCTTGGCAATAGGCTGGAAAATATTTCTGTGCACAAACCGGCAAAATTTAAGACTAAAGATTACCTTTGGTAATCTAGTTTATCAAAGAGTGTGCCATCAAAAAGTACACCCCATATTCACAATTAGGTTCTCTTTTATTACCTAAGAAAAATCTCAAACTTGTAATCAGTGTTATTTTACACCAGTCATCAATCTCAAGATTCAAGAAGAAACAAACAAAAAGCCTTAGAAAAAACAAAAAAAGTCAAAAACCTCACATCAATCCATGGCTTAATGTACAAAGAAGAGTGAGATTACTTCAGTTTGTTGGAGAGAGGGTACAAGTCCACAGCCAGAGTTGTTTGCATCTTCCTTCTTTCCTTGTTTACATGTATGCTCACTGGGCATACGATTCTGTCCTGTATAACCTGGCTTCCTTGGATGTACTCATGAAAATTTACCACTGAAGTCAATGACAGTTTTTGTTCTATCATGTCTTTAATCCCTGCCCTTTATTAGCTGTTGAGATGACAGTCAAGAAAAATTTCCTATCCATTGCTCTGAAATCACGTTTTCTCCATTTTAAAATAACCTGTGACCTATTTCTTGATCTCACAATGATATATCTTGTTATTTATAGTATGCAAATCCACATTGCATCCAAAAACTAAAGCATTCTCAAGAGCAGTGCTAAATTCTTTATGACAGTGTTTCAAAGACCTCCAACACATGTCAAGAGGGAGGAGGTAATAAAGCAGGAACTGGTAAGACATTTGAAAAATGCTATCAAGTATTTTAGGGAATTTGTTTCACTTGTGGAAACACATCAATTTAATAGATAGCAGAACCATGGAAAATTAAATACTTTGTTTAAGAGACTATTTCTTTTCACTGCATTTCACTATATTTTGTAGTCAATCATAGTAACTTGCTTTAAAAAATATTTGGGAGATCTGGCTGTATTCAGGCAGAGATTGCCACTAAAAACCCATTGTAAAGATTTATGCAGCATTTACCTTCAAGCAAGGGAGCAGTTGCATTAATATAGGTTCCAGTTGAGTTGACTATTAAGTACAAGTCCATTCTTATGTACTATCACAGACAGCTATATGAGATCATTTTTATTTTAAACATTGGCATGTACCACAGAATACATCTACAGTGTTATAAATTACTATTATGACACACAAGCTGTAAAACCAGTAATCAAGAGCAACTCCTTAGCTGGGCCCATATCCAGGAAACCCAGTCTCCTCCCTCCTATATCACTTTCTCTTGTTTTCTGATCAGTGTAATCATGCCAACTGCAGCAGACCTTGTACCAATCTGTAGATTAAGCATATACTCAACATGCCTGCCCATACAGAAAGGAGGGATGGATTAGATTCAGTACAAGTGCTTTCAAGAATGTTTAGTTACCAACTATTAAGTATAATTTAAACACTAAGGAACACCTGAAAAAGAAACTTGAGGCCAAATCATATCAACAAGGAAGTTAAATTGTGTTCATCATTGTGCTCCTTAGTAAACATTTACACTTTGAAAATCATTCATCACTTGAATGAGACGATTGTTTGCTTCTAAAAATTTGAGTAAGTGCATTTCTTTGTTTCTGATAGCTATCCTAAATTTTTGAATGCTCAAGATAGAAACAGCAGTACCTTTAATACACAAATTTAAGTATTACTTTCTAACTCTTTCAGCTAGGCTTTCTCATTCATCTTCATTAATTATCAACCAATTATCAATAAAATGAATTATGCATTAGTTTTCAGGGGGAACAGTAACTCGTATTTCAACAGTTGAGGTTAATGAGTAGGACAGGGCTATGCAGGAGCTTAACAGTGATGTTCTACCTTCTCAGCGTTTCACTTATTATCCCATTATCTTGATCTTCTTTGCTACATCATTTGAACATGACAAAGTCTATTAACCTCGTAAGAGTAGTAATATATCACTACCTGTGGTAAAAACAAACTGAAAATTTCCTAAAAAGTCTCAGCTCTTGAAAGTTCCTAGGAGTGGGGTTTTTTTGGTTGCCCGTTTGCTTAAAGGGAACATGTTTGAGGCCACTCCATTTGGCTTTCCAGTAATTTATCATTGAAAATGTGTTACTTAATAATAAATGAAAGAACTTCTTTTAGTAGTAGCATAAGAATCAGTATTCACACCAATTCTTGAAAATGGTTCTGAATTTTGAGCTAAGAAAGCTTGCAGCACAAATGTCAGTCTGAAAAATAGCGCAATGTGTGCATCATTCGCTAGACAGGAAAGGCAAAGCTTGGATGACTTTGTGAAAAAGAGTATTGGTATGAATTTCTAACATAGCTTTCTTCTTGCATCATATATTATTTAATTTCCATAGCAACCCACAGAAGCAAGAAGCCAGTGTTTTCAGAGAAATCTGAACTGATGTAATTCACAAAAGACAAACTATGATACACTAGGAATGGCACAGAAAATAAAGGCAAGGAAATTCTGTTACAAGACACTAAAAGTTACCAAAGAGCTATGTCAGATTTCTGTAAGTTATAAGCATCCTATAAAGTACTCATTGCCAAGGTTTGTGCCATGACCTTTATAGCATTGTAACCCCAAATCTGATAAACTACATGCATCAATACTTCAAATTATTAGTGAAGAGTCAACTTTGCTCTCAGGTCTTTTCATTAGGGCCTAAACAAAAAACCCAAATAAACCAACTCACCACCACCAAACAAACAAAAAGAAAAAATAAATAAACAAATGCCATCAGCTGAAATTGCCAGTTCACTTGTAGAAAAATAAATGGCTTTTAATTCTCAAGAATCATGTTAGTATAATTGGATATTATCTGCTGATGCTGGACTTGCACCTTTGCAAGGGGAAAAACAAATTAGCCGAAGTCTTGAAAGAAGCACAATTATATCTTATAAATACAGAATGACATCATGTAATCTATTATATTTGTTAGCTGTTGAGAATAGCCATAGAAAATGCTCAATTGTAAGAAAAAGCATACTTTCCAAAGTGCTAAGAAGAAAACCACTGTGTCTATTCAGTCTACCTTAGAAATCCTACCCAGTACTTTACAATTTGTACAAGGTTACAGGAAAAAAATACCTAAGTAAAGTTGACAACCACTAGGTTTCAAATTCTTTAAGAGCACAAAAACACTAGTGTCATTTAAAGTTTACAACAAGATAATACAACATCATATTGACAGAACACCTGATTTACATCTTTAGATAAGCAAAACCATGCCTCTGAGAAAAATAATGTGGGCTGCTTGTCATAGTAAATCAGCCCAAGAAACGGTGAAATAGAAAGCATAAAATTCATTCTTTATGACCATCGTGTGGCTTCTCTGCATTACCTTTAACATATACAGGTAGACAGGTGAAAGCACACACACACACACTCCCAATTTGGGTTCATGTGTGTAAATGCTCAGAGAACGTTACAGTCTAAACACTGTAACGTAAGACTATGTTCTCATTATGCTCAGCCACAAAATAGTTCACAGATCATCTTTTATTATTATTTACAAGATTAAAAGAATGATAATATAAAACAATGACATCTCTGTATTACCCTTAGGCAATTCTCTTGTTATGCTGCACAGCTCAGCTACAGAGAAAAACAGTCATTACCTGTGTGAAGAGAACCTGTGATTAGCCTGAGAAGGTACTGGGCAAATTTCAATATTTCCCGCTTACACCGCTTCCTACAGCCACTCATCTTAGGCAACGGGGTATTCCTCTGAGGAGAGCCTGGAGACTTTGCCAATAAAGGGCACAGTTTCTGCCAGCAAACTTCTGGGGCAGTTCGCAGCTTCTCACGGCCGAGCAGACTCCCGCCGATGTGCCTCGGGTGGCTGCGAAAAGGACCCCCGCGGCAGGCAGCGGTGCGGGGCGCGGGCGCTGCCACGGTACAGGCACGGCACGACACGGTACAGGCACGGCACGACACGGTACAGGCACGGCACTGGCACCTCCGCGGCCAGCGGCGCCCCCGGCGCGGCCGGACCCGGCGGCAGCGCTGCCCGTGGGCGCGCAGCCCGGGCGGGGCGGGGCCGGGCCGGCTGCCCGCGCCGCGCAGGCACACACGGCACCGGCCGCTCTGCCCTGCGCCCGCAGTCAGCAGGCGGGCAGGTGCCAGCCGGGCAGGGCACGGCATTCCTCCATTGCCACGCTGCGGAGCGGAGCGGATCCCACCCGAGAGCAGCGCCCCGCCCGGCCCGGCGGCGCCAGGTGCCGCACCGCGCGGCCGCGGACACCGTCCTGCCCCGTCTCACCTGCGGGAATGTTACCGAGATGCGATGCCCACCGCCTTCACTCTGCGTGCCGGCCTCAGGCCCGCAGCCTCCTTGAAGGTCATGGCCACCCCAGGCCACCGCACACCTGTGCAGAAGGCATAAGAAAGCAGCAGCCCAGGTGGTACCTGTGTAAGGCTGCTGACCTGTGACAGGTTCGAAACTGGCTCTGGCACAGTTAACACTTGGTGCTTAGGATCTCTCCAGGAAAGTCTCTTTAGGAAGCTATCTGCATTCCTTACTATTCAGTAAGAAATTCTTTATTTTCCAACTTGCTTGAGAAGTGCTTCTGTTAATAAAAATCATCTGCTGCAGTCTCCGTTCTTGACCACAGAACCCAAAGAGTATGTTTTTATTTCCCTTGGAGTGCTTTCCTGCACTACATAAACATGGAGAGCAGCTCTATTGCATTAGAGGGTGCTGCAATAAGTTATGCCTAATACAGTTAAAAAAAAGGCAACCCATTAAGGAAAAGCTAAACAAGAAAATTGTCCTCTGATCTAATTTCAATGGCAGCATTGACCATAAAACATTTTGGTGAATGCCTTAAAAAAATTACAATTAACACAAATGCACATCTTCAAGCTATTGTCTATATTATGCAGTGAGCAGTGATAAATACATTATAGACATAACACATCAAAGCATTATCAAGGTTGCAGTTAGATGACACAGTTTCTGTGTCTGCTATCTAAACCACAAGCATGCTGTCTTATGCACAGTAAGGCTACACAGATAATGGAAAGAACCAAAAGGAAATAGCTCACAGAAGCCCCCAGGTTACTCCAACACAAGGATTAGTCTGAGAAGCATCTGGGCAAATTTCAGTATTTCATGTTTGCACTACTTGCTACAGCCAGGAGCTAATTTCTTGGCAAAGTTTTCTGAAAAGATACAGAAGAGTTTGGGGGAAAAAAAATCCCAAAATAACACAAACATCAAAATACAACTAACCCCATCAAATTCTGAGGTATTGGAGATGACAGCATGCTTTACACATTTCCAAACTTCTTTGGTCTCTGATAACCTAACCTTAAATAACTGTTAAAGGTGAAAAAATAGTGAAAACATAGGTTTGTACTTCTTCTGTAGAAGAGAACTGAAGAGGCTAATACAAATGGTTCTTAGCTGGAGTCCTTGACCTTCTTAATCCTTTGACATCTCCACTTGCTTAATAGAATTTTCCCTAGCAGTGTTATTCCAAAATAAAGAACTGAAAATAACTGGTTTTCTAAAGCCATAAGAATGTATGACCAAAACCATGTTTTGCTGTTGTTCCTCCCCCAAAAAAACCCACAAAGTTTTACCAGTTCTGACACTGTTCATAAATCTTTTACATTTAAACACAGTGATAACAGTAAATGGAATAGTTCATGAAATGTTTTTGACTCATTTCACCAAGATACAAACAGCACAGTATTCTGATAGCATTGGATATGAATCTAGGCCCCAATATTTCTCTGCTCAGCAGAAAAGGCTGACCAATACTTAATGATTTTTGCCCCAAATCAAGAGAACAGATCAGGGAAAAGGGTACAGAAAAATTAGAAAACTGTAATAAACCCACTGCGGTTCTTGGCAAATATTATAGTGCAATAATATGAAGGAAAGCTAGAGAATATTGACTTTATATACTGGTAGTGTACCTTTCATATTTTTTTTAATTGATGTGACACACTGAAGTACTCAGTCAGAACCAGTCTTTTTGCACTGAAGTATATAAATACTTCTTAAATTTGTAAGCTAGGTCCATCCCTAATGATTCATAATCCACAGATCTGAACTAAAACCTTATAAAAAAGAATCCCATTAAATAAAAGTTGTTTGTAAACTGTATTTTCAAATTCTCTCACCCAGTCCATCTCATGGACTGTGTATAAAACACAAAACTATTTTGTTTTCAAATACCTGGCAGGAATGAAATGACTGGAGAGGAAATATATGCAGGTTATGTGAAAGACTGTCCAAAACTGTGATCCAATTTACAAACAAAATGGAAAGATTTCTCTGAACATACAAAACATATTCTAGAGAAGTCAAAACAGATTAATTGGTAACAATGCAATATTTGGTTCCTTCCAGGGTTTCTACACAAAGCTACAAGAAGATCAGTAAACACCTTTGTGACCATGTCATGAAAACAGTGCAAACCCATAAATTTATGAATATAAATTCTACTCAATCTATAGATGGAATTCCACATGCATTGTTAGAACTTCAGTTAGGGTTTCAGCACTCTCCCTGGTCTATGCCCCAGGCACACCTGTTGGCAACTGAAATGCATTCTAACTATATTCAGAGGAGGGTAACTTTAGTATAACACTAAAGAAGAAAAATCATACAAATCTTGTTGTTCAGAGCTGGTCAGTATTAGCAGGTATTTACCAGTATTTATTTACTTATTCCTGTGTAGGAATAGCATTTCATTATAAAACAAAACAAACAAAATCAAAACAGAAATAAGAAAACAGAATTTAAAATAAATAAATAAATAACCCTGATTTTCAAACTGCTTACATTACTGGGACAATCTAGTTGACTCTTTCCAAAGAAATCTTAACTCCAAATGCATTGCCTGTCTCAGAACTGACCACTGCAATAGCCTGGCATAAAATAATGATCATAGTTTCTTTTTGAGAGAGAAAGAATTACTAAATAGAGATTTTATTTAATAACAAAATATAGAAAAAACATCTCTTAAAACATTAATAAAGACATTAAATTGGGCTATTGTAATATTAAGTAACAATGGCAAACATTTAAATTCCAAAAAGCACAGTATAATGGTTTAGGGAAAGAAAAAAAAAGCCATCGGAAATATTTGATGAGAAGAAACCCATGGAATAAGGATGACAGTGCATGCCAAATACAAATTTGGCAGTCTGGGAATAGAAAAATAGCAACACAAGATGAAGTGACATATGCAGAGCACAAGTTCATTGGCTTGTTGCAGGCAATTTGCCTTATGTACTTCTTTCATTTGCACACATTCCTCTGACTTCAAAGAGCAAAATTTCCTCCTAAACAAGCCTTTGCTATTGACTAAGAACAAATTGAAATCTTATAACAAAAATCAACTCAATTAAATGCTTCAACCTCATCAGAAAGGGTAACCACAGGAAGTCAATCAGGAGCACTGTAAACCTGTGTACAGCTTCCTTGATGTTGACTCTGAGGGTTTCTTAATGCAAATACTGAATTCCTCAAGAGAATATTTGTATCAGAGGGTTTCTAACCTTATTTAAAAGAACAGTTATAATATTTACAACCTAAACACATGGCAAGCAATAACAGATGGGCAGAAACAAACAGATGGGTGAACACAAGGTAACAGCAAGATGTTTACGATTTGCTTAATAAACAGCTGCCACAAGTAGATGACCATCATCACATCTCCTTTCAGATGCTCCTTGTCTATCATACAAATAAGGGTCATCCTAAATCACAATCCCTCATACATTTATTTTAATAGTTCTTTTACTTCTTGACTCAACAGCACAATGAACTGAGCTATCCAAAGTTCACCATGGCTATTCAAGCGGATGAAGCAGAATTAGAGTCATTCATCACAGAAGTCACTGCAAACTGCAGAAGTAATTCCAAATTATTCATGATGTCTATGAAAGTATCAGCCACCACTTTTAGCCACAGCCAGTGAATAGCATCAAAAATTCTCTTGCACGTCATTTGCCCAAATTTAGTCTTGGACATTAACAGAGACTAGAGGTGGTTATATACTAGAATATGAGCTGAAGAAGCAGAGATGTAGGCATATCTTCCTTTCCTAATGGATTAGTAGTAATGTGCTACCTAAATTTTCTTAGTTAAAAATGGCTTTTTTTGCTCTCTGCCCTGAATATTATAGTGACAGTGAGAAACACCAAAGTATTTCTTGCTTCATCCATTCCACATTAAAACAGATGCCTACATGGAATGTGGATATGATCTTGTTCTGTCTTGTGTGGAAAATTAACTTCCACAGAGCCCAGGACAGAGAGTGAGGGGACTGTCAATGTGCCTGGTTATGAAGACTTTTTAAATCCTTCATAGCTCAATTAATACCTTCCTATGAACCCAACTGTTACTTATCCAAAATGCATGCAATGTTTTTAAATATAACACAAAATAGTAAGAAATCTTTATCCTGACCTATGTCACTGAATATTAATAGTCTTCTTGCTTTTGTCTATAGTTTTTAATTTCTCCTGAAAGCTTGCTAAGATTAATATCTTCAGACATATCTGTTGGTGTATTTAAAATAGGACTACAGAGAAATGACTGCTACATCATGCTGTTTGCTTTATATCAACAAATTATACATGTGCTCCATTCCAATAGCTAATATCTGCATAAAATAAATAACTTTCATTGCCGTTATAGTTCCAGACTCTATAGGTTCAAAGTTAATTTTCTATTACATTTATGGAGCTTAATAAAACATGGTGGATTAGTCCACCAGAACATAAAATTATTGACCAGTGTAACAGAAACACTTAAAACATTTGTCTCTAATATTCCTAACTTCCCTGTAACTAGCTGCTCTGTCAGAATGCCTTTTTTACCTACCCAATGACCTTGAAGCTTACCCCAAGGATTCATTTTCACACAACACTCTTAAGATGATACTGCAGACAGTCAACTAGGAGCTACAGCTGCCTCAACCTCCCACACGGGCCACACTTGCCTAATTAAATATTCATCACTCCAGAATGCTGCAGTGTCAAACATGAGCAACTTCCCAGCCTGACCTTCCTTAGCCAGCCTGAGGTTTGTGGTGGAGAATAAACAAGGCTGGGACTTACTTGCTGAAACATAAAATGGCATAATGCAGTTTTCATGTTGCACATTAAGTTCTGTGCATGTACTGTAAAATTCTCACTGCAGAAACCACAGTGCTATCTTTTAGCGTTCAATATATATTGAATACCTGTATGCAAAGGTCCTTGGGCAGCATCATCAATACTTCCTGCAGAACACGAAAATCTGTTATTATACAGATCCTGGTTTGTATATATGGTCATATCTTACAACCTGAAAAGATATTATTGCTGAGTATTCTCAAATAAATAGAAAAAGATTAAGGCATGCTACTATTGAGTATATGAGGGGGTTTTGGTGGGTTTAGACTCATATCTTAGTTTCACATGTCCCATTTATAAGACAGTTGGGTTTTGCTTCCAAGACAACAGTTACTGTAACTCATTGTCGTTGTACCAAATTCTGTGCATATTTACACCTCTAGTTAATGGAAGAGAAAGCTGAACTGAAAAAAAAAAATCAGAAGGATTTGACTTCCCTATTATAGTAATCTTAACTGTAATAATCTATAGATTCCATAAATCTTTTGAGATTTGGTATAACTAAAGCATATTCATATAATGCCCATACAAAATAAAAATACTGTAAAGCTTGCATTTTGACCCCAATACCTACATTAACCTGTAAAACTGAAAAATATCAGAAATTGGCTGCAAACACCTTCTATTTATGCATACTAGGTATGCAGCATTCTTAAGACAATAGAATAGGCATTGCATCAAATCAGCTCTGAGAATCCTTTTAGTAAATATGTACAACTTAAGCCAGTAAATAAAAATATTCACGAGAAGTATTCTTTCACTACAAATATGTAGTGACACCTATACACATATAGTTTTAAAAGGGATTGACTTCATAGCTGCAAATTATTTATTCAGTCATTTATTGTAAATTCTTTGAGTGTAGGGTTTCCCATGAATGATCAAAACTTTGATTTCTTCTTCGCATTCAAGGGCTTCCCTACAGTTTAAAACAATTTTCTTTCCCTTTGAATTTTTTGGTAGGCATCGTTTGATGTCCCAATTAACCTAAAAATTAAGATTGAAAGGTGACAGTTTTCACATCCTTAATCTGGCATAAATTGCAATGGATTTGAGTGAATATACTGCAGGTTCTGCTTCACAGAGAAGGAAGAGAGATGCTGCAGCCCAAACAGTTCTATAACCTACATCTTGGTTGAAAAAATTTTGAAAGAAACTGTCCTTCATCCAGAATCTGATTATGTTAATTTTTACATATGAAATACCAGTGTTGAGAGCAAGTCAAATTATCACACTGCTATGCTTCTGGTCTGCCTTTTCCCTCCTAGCAGGTTCCTGCAGATAATGAGAGGAAAAGCTTTGTCAGCATTCCCGTGGAATCCTTCAGTAATGCCCTTTGGGGAACACAAGCAGTTACTAGACTACGCCAGATTTTCCAGAACAGTTATGATTGTAATATTGGCCCATAGATCTTCCCACATAATACAGTTGATGAGCTCTCAAAAGTATGCAAAATTTAACTCTGACATAGAGGAAAATCATTTTAAATAAACTTAGAATTGATCTGATCCTATCTCTGGTTTGATAAACCTGAGCTGAGTAATAAAAAAGGTTTATATATGCTCAAAAATCTACTAAATAACTATTTTTTCTACTCTGCATGCTTACTTTCATTACAGGCAAATAAAAAACTCATTCCAAACTCATTCCATAGTCACTAGTCAATTGGACATTTATCTAGGCTTCATGATACAGACTAAGCCTGAAGAAGCTGCACATTTTGTGCTTCAGGCAGGAAACGTTCATCAGGGGTATGAATCAGAGGGGATCACACCCATTTATTTAGCATTGCTGGACCTGTGAATGAAACATCTGAGTCTGCATTTTAGGGTCTTGAAGTTCCATGCTTCATACACTGGGTTGATTTTGATGGCCTGATTCAGCATCAGTGCAGCATCTGTTTTCCTACCTCCTGCCACATATTCTTCTGCAACCATATATATGACCATTTCTCTGACAAGTATAGCCACAACTACTTGGGGCTTCAGGCAAACCTCTCTCATCTGTTCTTTTCATACCACTTTAAATCAGTCCCTTAGGATCAGAGATGGAAGGAGGCAGAGTCAAAGTAAATCTTGGAGATTAAAAACAGCGAAAGGGGGCAACCAGGGTATTCAGCATCACATGTGACCCACAGGCATCAGTGAAAGACAGAATTTTTGATTCCCAGCTAGAAACACTCAGTGGTAGGGCAAGTACTTGGGAGCATGTGCTTGATAGCTGAGGAAACTGTACAAATTGAGTATGATATCGTTACAGTCTCCTAGCGACAACAGTCTAAGATGTGATCAAATAAAGGCCTTAAGCATAAACACAAAACATTTTCCAACTCTATAATGTAAGGAAGTGAAGCAATTTTCTTAAGAACTCAGCTACTATAAAGTTACAAGTCAGCAATAATGATAATAACCTGTAGGTGAGCAAAGGAAAACTTCATTAGTTGCCTGTAAATAAATTTCTAACTCTGAAGCCTAGAACAAGAAGTTAACTGCAAGGCTGGTAATGAGCATTATTCCCAACACTATAGATCAGTCCAAAGAACAATAATGTTGTTAAAACACACATTACATAATCAGCACTGATATTCAGGAACATAATGATACAGAGAAATAAGACTGTTTGTAGCTCTCATTGTGAAGTGAAGAAATAGTGCAAAAAACTCCCAACTCTTAAACACTAAACAATGATGGTAAACTTTATATGGTCTTATCTGATAAATATGAATATTACTTCTGTTGCTCTTCAGAGATTTCCCAGTTCACATCATCTGCTCTGTGTGCGTTGATACAGACCTTCAGTCCCCAAAGAGAAATCATGTTTTATATTACATAAATTATGATTTCAGACTTTTCCCCATCAGAACAGGGTAGTTATCTCTACTGTAGAAACTGTATAAGAATGGACGAGTAAAAAAAAAAAAAAAAAAAAAAGTCATTACAGTTACCTTATGTCCACAGAATGAGATTGGGGGGGGGGGGGGGCACACGGAAATAAGAAAACCAACAACTCTCTACAATTTCCAATACAGAGGTAATTTGTCAGGTATAAGCATCTAAATTGCAAAGATACTCCTAGCAATTTTTTTAAATAAAGTATTTCTGGCATGTCATACTGTTTTATCTTGATTGAACTAGGTAATTCCACTCCCCCTAACCTCAAGTTTCTTTTCATTCAATAATCAAATTTTATCCTACATTATTTTATATTATCATTAGCTAGACTCCCCTAAATGATGCATTGTCAGACATAATTTGGATTGCTCATATTTTAACAGCATCCCTCTTTTGTTTTCCACCTAAATAAAGGAAAAAATATGGAGATAAGTGGATAATAGATGTTTTAATCAGTTGATTTTTTTTTTCTGAAGGCAAAACATTTCTGGAAAAAAAAAAAAAAACAAAAAACAAAACAGGATTTTCCCACTTCTTTAGCGTATATATATTTTTGTCCTCCCCAGGAGTGTTCTATCTTTCAACACACAAAGCAAGGAGGCGGAAAAAACCCCATATGAGTGATTTGTGTGACTCTGCCTTTAAAATGATCTATAGAAGAATACTATCAATAGAAGGACATCTTATTTCACTGCATCTTAGAGTCTCAGGGAAGATTTTGATGCTATCTCACAAAGGATGATAGTACAAGCAAAATTACTCCTAAACATATCTAGTTATTAAGCTGCTGCACTATGAGATCTCATATCAATATGAATTGTGAATAATACTGCAATTAGAATAAAAACGTCTTTTAATTCTGTTTATACTATTAATATTTTAAATAGGCTAAAAATAAAATCACAGCTGTGTAAAGATATGGATCATGTACAGATATATAGCATGTTCCATCTCTTGTCTATAAGCAAGATTTCATGCCTAACACCTTGTCTTACCGCAAGAATCTGTGCAGTTTCTTTTCCTGCCTGGGACTTCTTACCAAAAGTTGTTCTCGTGGTTTAACCAATGTCATCATTTAGGGGCAGTGCCAACTTCTGAACTTGCTCAGCAGTATGAAAGCAATTGTCCAGAACTGCACTCACCCTGAACGTACAGTTCACACCAGTCACCAGAGTACACATCCTTGCCCACAGACAAGGAGGAAACCAATTTTTATGTTAAATCATGCAAGATATTCCTATGCCTAAAGTAGTTAAGGTATCTGAATTGGGGGAAACACACATTTTCTACATCATTCCTTAGTTCTTAAATTATTTGGTTTGGCCCTTCCTCTGCCTCATGCTGAACCTCCTGTCCTGTTTTTTCTTCCAGAATGTGGACTTTCAGAACCAATCCAATTCCTTTCAACACAGACCTAGTTTTCTTCTGATGAGATGTCCAGACTTCATATACTTCTCCTAAGATCAGTTAAAAAAGCAAACATCTTTATTTGGTTCTTTACTAGATAATCTAGTGCACAGTTATTACCATCTGATCCCAAAAATAAAAATAAAAAAAAAAAATCTGGTTTGCCAAGAGCAATTGCTTTTCCTTTTCCAGCAATTCTTTATTTAAAAAGAAGGTAATCAAATTTTAATGATCTTCTTTTGTTAGCTTAAACCAAGTGCAAAAATTCCTCCTGTCACTTCCCTTGGGTTTGAAGGGTATCAGCAATGTCATCCATTTTAAATGGCACAAAGACTTTGGTGGTGAAAATTCAGACATTTAGTTTTTAAAAAGAGATTGTAAGACTTGCAACAGAAATATTACAAAAAACCAAAAACATAAGTAATTAAATAATTCAGGCAAATACACTTTTCCAGCAAGAAAGTTAAGGACCCTTTGGAAAGCAACACTGAATCCTCACTGTTTTTCTTGTTTTATTTTGTTCTATATATGAAACACTTGCTTTAATCTGTATTGAAGGCTGGGGAGGAAGGTCAAAGCCAAACATGACTGTTAGTTCTTCTAAACATTTGCGGAATCTGGGAACTCTAATTCTAAAAACACACACTACTGAGAAAACTCCGGATTGAATGAATAATCCACAATGAACAAAAGGCAATTTTTAAAACAGCTGGGACTGTATGTCTGAGGCCGGTAAAAAAATAACATATTGAAATAATTTGCCTAGAAATATGCTGCCTTGGCTATCAGAAAATGAAAATCAGGATAATTCCTTAAAAATTCCATTAAACTAGAGCAGATGTCTCTTGCATTAAAAAAACCCAACAACAACAAAACCCAAACACCCATATAAACAAAAACCAAAACCACCAAAAAAACCCCCAACTAAACAAAACTTTTTGCTGAATCTCAGAGACAAAACAAAAGTTGCCCTATAAAAGTTTTGCTTTCCAAAAATTTCTTGGCTCAGACTCCTTGGCAAGACAAATTTTTACTGTCACTCTTGCAATTTGAATGGCTCATCAAATTGAATGGCCCATCAGAACAGAAAAGCATATTTCTGTCATTTGTGCATGGACTATCCAGACTTTCCTTCTATTCTGGGGTTTAAATAGCTTTCAATCTTTTAAAATTATAAAATTTTTAATAAGATGCATTACAAGAATTTGCTTCATCTATCACTTTGAAGGAGAAACCATGAATTATCTCCTGCTTTTCTCTTTTTTTTTTTTTTTTTTTTTTTTTATAAATAATTGGGTAAGTTTAATGGTAGAATGATACGACAAAGGCAATAATAAAACCCAGTAGTTTTACTCTATCTGTAGAGCTGCATACAGACGTTATAGAATAAAAAAATACTTGGCAAATTTTGGGGGGTTTTGTGGTTTGGATTTTTTCTTTGTCTGCCTAGGAAAACATGCAGTAATATTAGACTGTAAGTGAAACTCCATTAACCAGGAAACGTGATATGGTAAGTTTCTATATTTGAGGGCAAAGTGACCGAGATTCAGGATTACACTGAGAACAGAAGTGTCAACCAGAAAAGCATGGCTGGAACAATCACTCAACTTCTGAAGAATCTGTTTTCACTGGCAGAGGTTTTAATTGCCATCACAAAGCAATTTCACTCCTGGTTGCAAATTATTGATCTTTTATTGTGTTATCTGATGTTAAAGAGAGCATCAGATCAAACTGAGCTTCTGGAGGCCTGAAGTCCCACTTGTTTGCTGTTGATCTTGACTCACAACCACAAACCACTGCTGGTGTGGCCACTTGCTCTGAGGTGCAGAACCAAAATACTTGTCAATGTCTCATGCAGAAGCTTGTGGGGAAACAAACAGGAAATCAAAACTAACAACAACAAACTCATGCTGTAGTTAGAGAGAAAGATTCTTTTCTCAAAAATCCCGATAATTATTAGACCATCAACTCCATAACAATTTGTACATACAAGCAGAGACTGAAGGATTGTGTTGTGGAGATAGAAACCCTGACTTTTGAGTCCATAAAAGCTAAATTAGAAATACAGAACTGAAAAGGACTTTCTGAGATATCTATTCTTATTTGTGCTCAAGATGACTTGCGTCTCAATTCAAATCATTTGCTGGAGATTGCTCCAAACCAATTTGCTACTAATGCTATCCTGGCTGCTGAATTTAGGTAGAGTACTCCCTACCCCTCTCCCAACCCTTCTCATCACTATTTCCAATTTCAGCCCCAGGGCAGTAGGAAAAAGAAGACAGGAGGACATTATCCTTTTCTGCACTTTTCCTCCCCTTTCAGGTTTTGACAGAAAGGCCATGACCAGAAGTGAAAGCACCAAAATCTGTAGCAAACACAAACAGTACTTCATCGATGGTATAGACCTGTATTTTGCTATGTGAGACAATTGCATTAGCTCTTCTCTCTCTTCCCACCCTTTTCAAAAGGGTTTTAACTATGAAGAGAAATTGCACATTAAGAGCACAGAAGGCTCTAAAAGAGAGGAGATAGAGTTCCCCATGACACGACAGTACAGTCAGAAGCTACTGGAGCAGAGTATCGTCACTGACAGTATATCATGAGTGACCCCAGAATTACTTCCCAAGTGTGTTATGCAAGACATCATACCAGCTCCAAAAGAACAGAAGTGAAGCTCAGGGGAAACACCATTTATTGTAATTGCATAGAATAGACATGTAAAGATTACTTCAAGTTTTTACATGACATTTCCAGATGTCAAAGCTGGGGGTGGGAAGAACCAACCAACAAAAAAATCCTCAGCAATTGTTACAAGACTGTGACAGATACAGAAATGAACTTCCAAGTCTTAGGAGACAGCCATGAAGACACGGAAGTGCTCGTTTCACCTAGACTAGTTGTAGCATTTAAAAATTGGCTGCAAAGAAGAGCAATTAGTTCAACAAGACAAGAAAGAGGATTGCTTTGAAAGAAACAACTTCATCTTAATTCTTATTGTGCTTTATCTTATTTAGTCTAGCCTATGGAGGAGCAGACACTCATGATGTTCAAAGTATTTCTACTTCATAGCCATAGGAATTCATTAGTACAAGGAGAGACAAAGTATCTTAAATCAACTATAACCTTCCACAAACCTCAATGTGCATCATATCTTAAAGACAGTTTCTTGAATCAGCATGGAATTTATGCATTATCAGTGCTCTCTGCAAACTTCTTTCCCTCTGGGGAATTTTCTGGTAGAAATATTAAGTTCAGAGATAATTTGTACCTCCATCCTTCCTTTGACATTTACAACACTTTAGAAATGCATTTGCTCTTCAAGGATATTTTCATCTATTAAAGAATATTTATGAGTGCTGCTTCAAAGAAAACCACTGGAATCAGAATTCAAGAAAAAAAAAAAAAGAGAGTGAAGATTTGTATTTGCGACTGTTTATACAGTAACACCGAGCAAGACTAAAGGTGACACCTAAAATGTATTAAAAACTTGGATTAAAAAAGGTACTAGTGCACAAATTATATTCTCTTATCTGCTCAGTGTTTCAATGTTTCATACCAAAGTACACAGAGAAAACAGATAAAAAGCTTAAGATAGTATTACATTTAAAGTGGAATGAAATAAATCTGCAAAGCAATTAAATTGAAGACAACTAAAAGAATGGCCAGCAGGTCAAAGAAGGTGATTTTCCCTCTCTAGTCTGCTCTTGGGAGACCCCACCTGAAGTACTGTGTCCAGTTTTGGTGTCCCCAACACAAGGAGGACATAGAACTGTTGGAGCAAGTCCAGAGGAGGACTACAAAGTTGGTAAGAGTGGGGATACTCTGTAGCAACCTTCCAGTAGCTGAAGGGACCTGACAGGAAAGTTGGAAAAGGACTCTGTCAGAAACTGTAGCAACAGGACAAGGAGTCATGGGTACAAATTGAAACAGAGGAAATTTAGGCTAAATATCAGGAGTTAATTCTTTACTTTGAGAGTGGTGAGACATTGGAACAGGTTGCTCAGGGAGGTTGTGGATGCCCCAAACCGGGTAGTGTTCAAACCCAAGTTCAACAAGGTCCTGAGCAACCTGATCTAGTGGGAGGTGTCTCTGCCCTTGGCAAAGGGGGTTGGGACAAAATGATCTTTAAGGTCTATTCAGCCCCTGAACATTATATGAATCTAAGACTTTGTGAAGCAAAGATACCATGTGATTTCACAAAAGCCTCAGAACTGATTGAAAGAGTTTATAAATGTGACCATTCCTTTGGAACACTAGAATACACCACTGGAGTGAGACTGCCCTTTAAAAATCCTAAATTCAGTAAAAGGTTTGTACCTTGAAAGGCAGAATAGCATCTGAAATTTTCTTTTAGAGGGGATACACTTGCCTCAGGCTTCCAAGCCTCAGAAACCAGATGGACCATCTGATGATGACATCGAAAAATTCTGCTTTGTTCCCTCTGATTCTTGTTCCAAAAATCCCCGTACCATTGGTCTACTGGCTCTGGGGCTCTGAGTTGCACCTGTTTGTTGCAGATACTAAATACTAAAGGGATAGGTTTAAGCTTTCAAAAAAAGAGTAGGGGAAATTTCTTATTTCAAAACCAGAGCCCAATCTTGGCATTGTTAGAAGTACCATGCTGCACTTACTTTTTTTTCCCCCAAAAAAAAATACTTGCACAAACCCCCCCTACTTTGCATGCAAGACCACACTCATTAGACTTTTGGGCAGAAAAATCAAGCTTCTAAAAACACCATCTGTGCACATGCCTCTTCAAAAACAATCAGAAATTTCAGATGTTCAGCTTCTTTTAGTTTTTTTCTTTTTCTTTTTTTTTTTTTTTTTTGAAAAGGGAAGGGAAATCCAGCAAATGCTTCTGTACACTTGTAGATATTTATATAAGGGTTTAAGAGTTGAACACAAAGTACTCATTTTGAAAGCTGATAAGGAGTTTTCTAGAGAGTAACAAGACAAATACATGAATTACTAAAGTGGGAGTCACACTTATCTAACTATTCCTAGTGAAGCTTAGAAACCAATGGAGAGAAAAGAGCATATTTGGCTTACTTAGTTCACTTGGAAGATGGCAACATTCATGCCATGAAACTCAGCAGCTTCCTGAACAGTTGGTGCACTGACATTTTAATGCCAACCCTAAGCACAGTGTTTCCAACAATGACATTTCTAGGGAAATTGTTACAACTTCCCACATTCAGAGGCAGGTACAACCAGTTGCTCCCAAGTACAGAATTACCTTATTAACTAAAATAAAATTGAAAAAGTAGTTTATCATAACAGCCTCTGTCACAGACCTCTAAGTGAATGTGTATTCAGAGCACTATTTATTACAGTTCAGAAACAAACAAGACTTTAACATCATCAAATTAAAACAGCATTAAACTTCACAAGTCTTCTTAATGAAGACATCCTTTATTTATGAACATTAAAATTGCACGTCCCCCAAAGAAAGGTCAGTTCTCACTATTGTAAGATAATATTTGCTTTGGTATGATTTGAATTTAAGAAATTGCTGAAATGCCCTTAGTTTTTATAAAATGTATTGTGCTTTCATTTTGAAAAACTGTGGTGTGTTTGTTTTGGGTTTTTTTTAGTTTTGCAGTCATTTATCTGCAATTGTTCCAAGTGCTTTTGTGCACTAGAAAGGCTCTGATTTCTCTTATCTAGCACAATTATTTTCTTTGCAGCAATCAGAAATCCACTAAGTACTTTACAAGTATAATGGCTCCTAATAAAAATCAGAGAAATGAAAAAACATACAGGACTCAGACACTGAGGAAAAAGATACATGAGGAAACTAATGTGTCTAATACATTTATTTTATCAAAATCTTTATTCAAGATGGAGTGGGTTACTCAGATCTGAATCGATTTTCCAATATAGTCAAACTGATGTAGAAAGTCCAGATAGTGCCAACTACAACGAGGGTTTAACCCTATTACCAGGGGAGAAGAAATAGTGTATTTTGGGTTATAGATGGGAAGAACCTGAACAGTTTCTGTCAGTTTTAAGCAAACAACTATCACTCTTGCTCATAAATTTGAGTTTCTGGGTGTACTCCAGTGTTTTGTGTTTTTCAGTCATAAAATCGGGGAGAATTACCCAGCCTGAAGAATTTACGTTCTCAGAGTCAAAACCAGACAAATTTGACTTACTAAGAGAAAGCAAATAAGCACATAAGACTGAGTGAATTTAGACTTGTATGTGATCAAATGGGGTCATGTGTAAAAAACATGTTGTAAAATCATAAGACCTTTGCTATGCCAGACAACCAAAGAGCTGGTATTCCCAAATTGCTGTCATGCCATTTACCCGTATCACGTATTTGACCTATGAATTATTTTTAACAAGCATTATGCCCTCTCCAGTACCACAGACATTTTATAGAAAGTCAAATGAAGTCAATACAGAAAATGCTTACTAAAACCACAGAAACACTCCTGTATTTTAGAAAAAGGGAACTACAGACAGAATCCAGTGAATATATATATATATATACACACACATACATGTACACACAGATATACATAGGAGACTGATGAGTAATAAACCACTAGTACTCAGGGTATCACTATTATCTCAACTTCTAAAGAGAAGGAAGTTCACATAAAAAGTACTTTTAAGAACATTTCAGCAAATTGAAGTTTTATGGCTCTAAAAATCTGTCTGTATGAGTTTATAAGATTTTACTAAAATACGATTTGTCTTTCAGCAAGCAAAATACAGCTCAAATAATATGGATGACATATTGGAAGGTTTGCCTTCTTTGGGTGATATCTACTCTTTCAATGTTTTTCCTTTTCTTTGCAAGACACAGGTATAACAAGACCATTTTAAAGACTAGATTTTGAATTTTTCCAGCTGTACCAGTCAGAGAGAAAAAGGAAAAATAATTTCATTTTAAAAATTAAATAGCTATAATTTAGTACTTACTCTCCTTTTTTTTTAATGTTTCTATATTATGCAATATTTGCATTTTAAAGGCCAAATCTAAAATTCTTAGATCAAAAGTCCCAGTGTTGGCAGAGGTGATTTTCATCCCAAATGAGCTTCAGACAACATAGACATGGTTATACAAGTTGTGTAGTTCTCATGCATATAATCCAGAATTAACTTCCCTTATGACAGTAAAGTTAAACTACTGAAAATTAAATTAATTAATCTCTCAGTATATTAGGAAACAATTTCTAACAGCAATCTAAGGTTTTAAGAATATATTTTGAGGAAAATGAGTTGCCTGTAAAACATCCTACTACCGTAGAATCATAGAATCGATAGGGTTGAAAAAGACCTCCGAGATCATCAAGTCCAACCCTTGGTCCAACTCCAGTCCCTTAACCAGATCATGGCACTCAGTGTCACATTCAATCTCCGTTTACAAGCCTCCAGGGATGGGGAATCCATCACCTTTCTGGGAAGGCCATTTCAATGCCTGTTACTCTCTCTGGAAAGAATTTTTTTCTGATATCCAACTTAAATTTCCCCTGGAAGAGCTTGCGCCTGTGCCCCCTTGTCCTATTGCTGAGTGCCTGGGAGAAGAGACCAACCCCACCTGGTTATAAGTTCCCTTCAAGTAGATATAGATGGTGATGAGGTCACCTCTGAGCCTCCTCTTCTCCAGGCTAAACCACCCCAGCTCCCTCAGCCTCTTTCCACAGGACTTATGCTCCAGTCCCTTCACCAGCCTTGTTGCTCTTCTCTGGACCCGCTCCAGCACCTCAATATCTTTCCTG
>JAWWEV010000134.1:56130214-56147024 GCA_035583235.1 Hafferia zeledoni | reverse complement strand
CAGTGTCAAAGGCCTTGCTGAAGTCCAGATAGACCACAACCACAGCCTTCCCCTCATCCACCAGGTGGGTCACCTGAACATAAAAAGAGATCAGGTTGGTCAGACAGGACCTGCCCCTCCTAAACCCATGCTGGCTGGGTCTAATCCCTTGTCCAAAACCAAAATGGATTGATTTTATCACCATACAATTAACCTAAAGAAGAAAGTATATTTCTGGGCACAACATCGGCAAAGCCACAGCCTTTAAGGAAATATGACTTGTGTAGTAAGTGTCATTCACTATCAGAAGTAGAGCCTGTGACAAGCTCCAGGAAAGGGCACTGCTAAAGGCTTTTATTACTTTTTATGTACCATCACCCAACTGTTGTTAAGGAAATTCAATTACCATTTGAAGGGTCATTTATCCAAATTACTCGGTGCTACAAAAGAAATCTGATGTGCAAACAATTTAGATAAGGAATCCTAGTAATCTAGGACCCCAACTTGTCTGCAATTTTTCATTTGGATTTGACTTCTAAAAGTAAGTGTTTCTTGCCCTTCAAAAAACAATTCCATTAAATGCACACTGACAACTACAGTAGCTGATGAAAAATCAGACAATGTCTTATAGCGTCCTACAGAATCTGCCTGAAGGTTTCACTGTATAAATACTGTAAGAAAAAGAAGAAAATTGAAAGGTGAATACTGAACATTGGAGTAATACTACATATTGGGTGTTCCCTCATACTTGGACAAATAATTTTTCCTCTTTAAGTATGTATGTTTATATACCTAGTTCTCTCTATATGTGTACACAAACCCAAAAATAATTGCAAAAAATTATTTTGGTAATCACGGACCTGGTTATCAAGGCATTGCATATCTGCCCATAGCAAATAAATTCAATGCACATGCACAGAAGCAGTTTAAATTAATCTTTTGAGTTCTCAAGATCCTATCCTTCACCTAATTTCTTGCTGAAGAAGCTGCAAGTGTGTAACATATTTCTATATATAGATGCCTCTATAGGACTAACAGCTCAGAACTGAAATGTGATAAACAATAAATCAAGGGTGTCACAGGACTTTCTTTTTCCACCATCCCTGTCCTCTTTCCTTACAACTCTTATGAAAAGAGAAGCTATGAGATGTCGAAATCCCCTCAACAATTTTATGCCACCACAGGGGGAAATCCCTGAGCAGGCTGAGCTCAGCAAGAATCTGTCTCCAGAAGGGAGCAGCAAAGGCTTTGAGCAGGCAGTTTTAGAGGAGATGACTACCAAAAATTCTTTCCAGCCTAAATGATGTGCTGGCTTTTGGATGCTGATGAAGAGGCAACAGAAAAGAACATCAGCTAACTGCCCACGCACATGGAAATCCAAGTGCTGCACAGCATGTCATCTCTTGTCTTTTTCCCTACTAATTTCTCTTTTGTCATTAATACAGTAATCTAGAAATCAGTTTCCTGTGATCTTTATTTTTATTGTGGGTCCTCATATGTTCACTTTCAAGCATATTCTTAAGTGAACAGAAGAAAGTCCTAAATCTGAGGAACTGACCATATTCGCAATGAGGACATAAATTACTCTTGACACTTGGTTGCTGAAAATAAGCAGAATGCCTAAAGAACGTCAAGTTTCGATTTCAAGTAGACTTAAAATCACTTGCACAGTAAAATAAGTGTAAAGTATCGTTTTTCTTTTCCAAAAACTTTTATTATAAAAATCTTTTAAATTAAAGAATATTAAAGTATAGAATTAAGTCTTAATTAGTAAGTTCAAGGTATCCTGGATATGCCATCTGTTTTACAGGAGCAAATGCTTGAGAAAAAGCAATAAGTAAAATACAAACACTTTTAACAAAGCCTAATCTTGACCCACAAGTAGGATATTTATCCATGGATTTTTTTTTTTTTTTCTCAGTATTAAAACACAAAGAAGAAATTATTAGTGATTCTAAGGAGTCACGCATAGTTGCAGTGAAGTGATAATCAGTCTTAAAAAGAACTATACTTATTAGTAAACTCTCGAAGCTATATTTAGAGTTTTAAAGAATTTGTATTTACTTACATGTCATTGCAAACATAATTTATAAAAAAAACCAGAGCTTGTAAGAGGAATATTTTAGTGTCAAAAAGGCATTGGAAAAGAATTAGACAAAGAAATGTCTACTTTCAGAAATAGGCATTTAATTCTTGATCAAAAGCTATTCTTAATTTTATCAAAAAGCACATGTATGTGCAAAGAACTGCTCTGATACCCATAGCACTGTGCCTGCAAATGTATTTGCTAAGCTGAAGGACACAGAGGTTTCAGTTTGACAGGAGCTGTCTGCATGTTTGGGTTGAAAGGGCAAATTTGTTCAGCCAGAGAAAACACAGAGGATAAGAGACTGAGGAGTTTTGTGTTACTATGACATTTGCAAAATGATGGCCAAGCGAGTCTCAGTGGTGCTACTTTTTCATGTTTTGTCAGTGAACTGACAAGGTAGCTATGTCACTTCACCCACAGTGTACTCAGCAAACATGCTGATGGAGAAAAAGCTCAGCATCCCCATGGCCACTTCCTTAATAGGTGAGTCAAAGCATATATTCTACCAAAATGTATCTTTCCGTATCACAGGCATAAATTCAATCTTGTCTCAGGCAGTGTTGCGAGTATTAATCATCCCATATGACTTAGGCCCTTCTAGAAGGTCCACTGGTTTGAAACTTTGCAGGCAGTTAGTAATCTTATACATGAGTAACACATTTAAACTGTTTTCTTTATATTATGAAAATAAATTTAATAAGAAAATAAAATCCTTCTGTTTCAAAACCTGTCAATAATTTATCCTTTCATTATAATGAACTATAAACCAAACTTATTTCCCTATTTTAAATTGGAAACAAAGATCACTGCACATCACTTTTGTTTGTAAACTGATACGTCTACACTCAGAGCTATCTGTGTTTGACAACATCATGCAAACAGAATTTGTTCTGGTAGTAAATACATTATCTCTTTAGTAGTTAAAACTTATAATATACTAGGGATAAAGATGGCAGAAGAAAATCAACTTCTTTTTTTTTTTTGTGCCTTTTTAAAATAGATTACAATCCTAGACATTTATTCCTGTCTTCTAAGGACAACATAACACTGGTTTACACGTTGATTTGTTCTATTCAATACTCTAAACTCATTGTTCCTTTTTGTTTTACCTCTCTTTAGTTACAATGTGCTTTAAATTATACCCAGATCACACAGATGATTACACATAAGCATTGCTTATGGATTTTACTGTGGCTCCAGATAACCTCAGTATCTATTAGCATCTTATTTCCTATCCTGCATGTGATAGTATCATAAGCATCTCTTCTGCACCACAGAATCTGTGGCAGCTACTCCCGTCAGTAAGGAAGTCTGTTGGTCCAGGGTATGAGCAGTCACAACAGTGGCAGCATTCTGCTAACCTCAACTTCTACTGGAAAACACAGCTTTTGTCATCATTGTAGCAGTTTAATACTATCACTTTAGTTCACATGATGCCAACACACAAACCATTCTGGGGAAGATCTTGCAAAGCGACTGAACCAGTTATTGTCAGAGTTGTGTTTCTGGAGGGGATGAGACAGAAACGTGTCCCTACTTGTTCATAGAAAATGGGGACCAGGGGGTTTTTTTGCAGCATTCCAAAGCAACGTTAGGAGACAACGATGCTTTTACAATGTAAAAATGCACTTTTGAAAAATCTGAAAAAAAATTCGTAGAATTTCCTTGAAGCTGAGACCCATATGAGAGATTCATGAATAAATCCATAGAGCATGGTACTATTCAAACAAAAATAATCAAATCAGGAACTGAGGGCAGATAAAATGCATGCGGCCTGTCAGCTTTAAACAGCAGCTTCTCACGAAGCTGGCAGAGAAGAAAACAAAACCTACCTACTGAACTGAGAAGGACTAGGTTATACAACAAAAGACAAGAAAATGAGTACCATGAAGTCTATGCTTATCTAACACTACAACTCAACAGGACAACAAACCAATATAGACAGAAGCACAAGTCTTAGATGCACCTGAGAAAACAGCCTGCCAAGATATCATCTCTGTCACAGGGGGATACATTTCCCATTAAACTAAGGATGCAGTAGCAGTGTATCACACAAAACAAACAGAACACAGAGTTAATAACATCATAAGAACTACAATTTCTTCATACATTTAAAAGACGTGGAATACTGACCTTTACATTCCCACATTCACCAGCTTTGCTCATTGTCTTATAAAAGGAGGAGGCAGCTGACACAGGGGAGCACGAACTGAAATGATCTTGAAAATATCCAAGAGTGCTATTGATTTGCTTTTTTATTCCAGTGCGTGCTCAATGAGAAAATCAGATTAAATCAGTCAGCTAAATATATTCTTGGAACTGAATTGATGGTTTTAGCTATTAAATAATAGGAAGGAAAAAGAAAAAACAAGACGCATTTTAAAGCATCAGCCTTCCTTCAGACAGTGTATGAGATGTAATTTTTACTTTGAAAGCAGTGAAGTTCACTACTTTTGCAGTGAAATTATGTAGGTTTTATCTAATGTCATTGTAATAACAGAAGATTGCCAGATTTGATCAACACTAAAAAAAAACCCAACAACAAAAAAACCCCACCCCAACTAGAAAAACAACAAAAAAATCCCACCCCACCCCCATCAAAACAAAAATATAAAATCTAAAAAACATATATATATGTATTGCTAATGTAACTGATGGGATTATTTCCTGCCTCTGAAGTTACCTGTGTATACAACTATTCTCAACTCAATTCATATGTAAATAGAGAAATACATATCAGAAGGCAAGTACAGAAAGCTAAAAAGAGACCTGGTAATAAATTGTGATAGATATCACAAATTTTATTTAACTACCCATTATCTAACCCACAACCTCTCTTTCAAATTAATAAGAGCAATAAGCAACAAAGAAAACAAATCTCAAACCCTTGCCAATCTGTCTAGGTCTACAGACTCTAACACACTTGCGAATCAGATCTGAAAACTCTTCTCACTTGACTGTACAGAATATACTGGATTACTTCTTTAGCAACACTGAATACTTCTCAAGAGGTTTAATATTCCAGCTTATGCTTGTAAAGTAGATACTTTTTATCCTATAATAAAAAAATTAATACTTTGTATGGATGACTTTTTGGATTGAATTCAATGTGAACTCCTTCTGATTATCTAGGATATTTATTAAAGTGAAAGTTCTTGTATGCATCTTAGATTTATCTTCCATGTTTGTTCAGGTCTCAAAGGATTCAATTAAAGTACAGTTCTAGTACATTAGGAACAACAATTTTTTTTTTTTTTTTTTTTAACTGTGAAATTTTTTCCTATTGGAAAAATGCCAGCACATTCAAACTCAGCCAACTTGTGGAAGAATATGCTCCTTTAGATGGAAATCTGCATAACTAATCTACTTGTTTCCCCATCTCTCTAGAAGCTCACCCTGCAAGCTTCTGTGCCTTCTCAGAGCTGTAGTGCCAAGCAGTTTGCAGGTTTTCCCCTGATCATCTCAGCACCTCCCAGGACTCAAGGAATGCCAGAATTCACTGCATCTTCCACTCAATCCACCATCCTCTAGCCACCCAGAGCTACCAAGGTGCAAGATTCTGGCTTTCCCTGGAACTCTCCACAGATGAGCAGAACAGACCCGTTGCACAGAAGGTGTGAATTCCTTCACAGGACTCACAACTCCATATGTTACAGCTACAATATGGCAGGATTTGCTGTTGCCACATGGCTTTTTGGATGTCTGTAAATCTGGGTTTGCAGGATGTTTCCGCAGCAGGAGAAACACTGGGAAGCACAAGCTGGCTTAATTTCATCTCTCTGTAAATGTAACATAATTTCTCAGTACCTTGCCAAGGGTTTTGTCAAGTGTAATTTAAAGCCTTGCAAATAACCTGGCTTTTACCACTTCCTTAGGGAAACGATTCAACAGCCTATTATATTTCACTGACAATCACCCAGCATGAAGGTAGGACACTATCACACCCCAGGAGTCTGCTCAGAGAACATGAAACCCAAGGACTTTCTGAAATTTCCCTATAGCAGATACACAGTTTCCTCAACTCTCAAAGCAGCTGCTAATTTTACCTATTTGCTCCCTCCATACCCCCACAAGTCCCCTCCCCAACCTCTGCCACCACTCCAGTTATTTACAATCCTTCTTTGTGCCTCCACCATTGAAGTCTGTACTGCAACTACTACACATCGTATAGAGGATCTGCTTCCACATATGAGTTCCCAGGCAACTAAACCCCAAGGATATTACATTATCCTAAAAAAGGTGGCTCATTACAAGTTCTGTATGCAGAACAGAGCACCTCATATACTGAAGACACTTGTACTTTACTACAACATGTTTGGGGATGTGCAAGAATCCAAATGAGTAGCAGAATCCAAATGATCTGGTTTCTCTCTGCCACATCCCACTGGTCAGAAATGCAGTAAAAAAAGCTCCTGCAAAGTTTAAAGAAAGGACAACCCTTCCTCTCTGCACAGAGCCATAAAACTGCCATCGTAAATGAATTTGATGTTGTTTGGCACAGATTTAGGAATTGTGGTACTGTAGATTTACAAGCCATGTCATTAGGAACAGAGACTTAAAGTCGCAAACAACAGATGAACATTAAACATGTTTATAATACTATATACAATGTCCTCTACATGACAGAGCTGGAGAAGCTGCTGTAACTTGCCTCCATATTGGTTTATCTTACAACATACATGGATACATATTTTCCCTATTGCTAATACAATACACACTTTTTTTTCTTTTTTTTCGGGGGGGTGGGGGGCAGGGGAGGTGGGGAAGCAGATTGGGAGACACAAATCCCTAGGTAAGAAAATTCCAACGGCCACCAAAAGATAAAAGCATTTCAGTGAAACTCTGAACACAGATAAGGAGTTTTTAAGCTTTAGTAGAATCAATCAGATTTCAGAAATTAACATTAGATCACCTTTATTATTAGATAGCAGTAATAAGCCTTCTTTGTTATTTCATGGTTGGATTATTAAACTAGACTGCACTTTTGCCAGATTTTTGAACTATTCTTGATGCTACAAGGAAATGCTTAATGACTTGAAAACCAAAACTAGATGAAATACTATCTGGCAAATGTACACAGTGGGTTGGGACAACAGGACTGAATCTCAGAGGACAGTCGAGTTTTGTGATTATTTCTGCAATTTCTTACTATAAGCCTTGAGCAGTCTATTAGTAAGTTAAAGTATTAATTATTTCCAAAATAAGCAAAGCATAATTTATCACCCTGGAACTATGTTTTCAGAATTAACATTTTTCCTTGGCAATATAAAGGAGAGGAGTTTAACAAGGATGGTAGGTAATCTTCAAAAATATCTTTTTGAAAAATGCTTTAAATATTAAATGCTTACAGATAAAAAGCATTGAAATACTAGTATGGAACAACACAACGACAAGTTTTTACATTTATTACTGCATAGCTTCAGAGGATTCCATTTACTGGCATGAACAAAGCCATTTCTGATGCCCATCTGCCCCTGTGGCTGCTTAAAAATGCTCTGAACTGTATCAGCATTTCTGAATGATCTCTGGGAGAGCAGCCAAGGCCTTTAGAAGAAGAACTCAACTTCTGGATCTGGTCAGCAAAAGTTGGCAAGGTATTTTAAATAGCAAACAAAACATCACTTAACTGAATGATATTTGCTTAGATGAAAATATTCAATGGGCAATACCACTTTGTGTTAGGTCAAAGATTGGACTCAATAATCTCAGAGGTCTTTTCTAACCTAGTTGATTCTTTGATAACGTATTACACAACCAGAAATGCACCTGAAATTCAGCTCTGTGCTTCAGCTCTTTTTCCTTTGGGGAAAACTCCATTCAGGGACATCCAGGAGGTCCCACAGCCTGGGCAGGTTATTCACCTGGAGAGCCACAGCAGCAATGCACGCTGTCCCTGGAGAAGAGATGCAGATGGCTCTGTGCCAGCACTTCTCACACCCCACTGCAGTGAGTAGACTGCAGAAAGTTTTCACCAGTGGCACTCTCCTCAACATCTCCACTCCCTCGACCAATAAACCTGGGTACAAAAAACAACCGTTTGTACTCTAGTTACTCACAGCATTGAGTGCCAGCTGTTGTTGATGCTGCAGAATTTGGCAGAACAGAAAGAACAGTTTATTCTGGCACCTGAATAACAACTGCACTTATTCTGAACTCTGGATATTGAGGCACTATGCACAGCAATGAAATCATGCTGCCATTATGACACATGAAACTGTACTGCATGACATACACTAACTGGTTAATTTTCTAATGCAAAAATTTAAAATGCGTCATTTATGCCCAAGTGAGCACATTTTCACTACAACTTGACATGTAAGAAACCTGAAGTTATCACCTGAACAGATAAACAGGGAATGCAGCATATTGCAAAACAGTTTCCACAATAGTCATTCTAGTACAGCTCTGTAAACAGCTGGCCAACCACATCCTGGGTTGCACCAAAAGCAGTTTGGACAGCAGGTCAGAGGAGGTGATTCTCCCCCTCTACTCTGCCCTTGTGAGACCCCATCTAGAATACTGCATCCAATTCTGGGGTCCCCAGCACAAGAAAGACATGGACCAGGTCCAAAGGAGGGCACAAAATGGATCAGGGATAGAAGAATTCTCCTATGAAAACAGGTTGAGAAGTGTGATTGTTTAGCCTGGAGAAGGCTTGAGGGAGACCTCACTGCAACCTTCCAATACTTAAACAGGGCTTATGAAAAAGAGAGTGACTTTTTACATGGGCAAATAGGGAATGATTTTAAGAGAAGATATTTAAATTAGTTTTTACTAAGAAATTCTTAACTGTGAAGGTGATGAAGCTCTGGAACAGGTTGCCCAGAGAAGTTGTCGATGCCCCGTTACTGGAAGTGTTTAAAGCCAGGTTGGATGGGGTCCAGAACAACTTGATTATGCATTGCTGCCTATGGCAGGGGGCTTAAAACTAGGTGATCTTTAAGGCTCAATCCAAGCCATTCTATGATTCAACAACAATTAATTTTTTAATTTTTTTTTTTTTTTTTTTTTGCGTGCAAAGACTTGAAATACACAAAGCTCTAGTCTGACTCCTGCTCACAGATCTTTTTTCCCCACTCCAGTGAAATTCCGTACTCTGGACCTGTCTGCCTGTCTGCCTGTTTTTCTATCTATCATCCTTCTAACATGGTGAAGGAAAAGCAAGAGAGATAAAAAGGAAAGACTAAATAATGAAGTTTAAGATGGAACTGGAGAGGGCAAGAAGAGCAATCTCCCTAGATAGCATCTGTTTTGAATATCTGCTTACTGTCTGAATTCCAGAATTGCCAATACCATGTAATACAATGTTATGAATCAGATCTTAAAAGAAAGATTAAAAGAAGTTTCTATATGCTTCTGTACTTTTTAATGCTTAAGAAATCACAGCTTGGTTTTAGAGAAACAAAATTTTACCTACATATATATATATATACACATATACACACAATCCTAGATTTATCAAAATTTAGTGGTTCCTTTTAAAACTATAATCTTATACTGACAGCATCTTCTTTTGTTTTACCCAGTTCAAGGAGACAGCAGAAGTTGCTAAGCTTAGTCTATCAAATTGTCTAGTTCATAAAGATCTAAATTGAAATCCTACACAAAGGCCAAAAGGAGTTAAAACCAAATTTAGGTGATGCTGAGCAGCTTGGTTTTTCTGCCCGCTCTGTTCTCCTTCAAGCACTTGCTTCCCATTTTCAGTGTTGTGACAGGCAGCAGTTAAAGAACATTTCATAGATAATGAGAGTACTGAGTGGTTTGAATACTAAACCATAAGAAAGTTCACAGAAATCAATAAAATCTGACAGCTTCTCTTGTGTGCTGTATTTCTCAAAGATGCAGTAGAGAGAGGGATTTATACTAATTTTATTCTGAAATACCTTTTCCAGCATCATTCAATTTGACATAAAACAAACAGCCTGGGGAGTCAAATTTTATCAGGTCACCTTCAAGTACCATTTGTGTATATTTTTCCAAGTCATAAAACAATGTTTTTTCATAAAGCTCTTTTAGTATTAGTGCATTAAGTACATGTAATGCCATTTCCCATACTCTAATCATGTTAAAGTTAAATAAGCAACTAAAGTGGAGATGAAATTTTCTACTCTTCTGTACCTTTCAAACATGGCAAAACATTTCATAAACAATGATTATATCTATAGATTTGGTTCTTGCCTCAGTTTCTCCAGCCTAATAGGAAACATGTGATTGGCCTATCCTACACTGAATTGTGACAAGCAAAGACAGAAAACCTTCATATGTATTGTTGTAAAAAGCCCAAAGAATTCTATCCCTAGAGGACACACCCACAAGGAACATTATGAAAAGGGCAGGGTGGCTCACAGCCACCAGAACAACACAAGTCATCACTACCTGAAGCATCCTGGGAGATCCGCAATTTACTTCAGAAACATGGACAAAAAAATCTGACTTGGGAGAGAAAGGTGGGGAGGGAAAAAGAAAAGTCAGGACGGAAGTTGCTACCCTCAAAGCCAGGTACAAGCACTCTGGCAGGGCTAGAAAGGACACTACAGCCTTTGCAAAGCCATGCATTGGTCATATAATCACCAAAGAGACACATGGCATCTTTCCAAGTTGCACTTCGCTTTGCTAGTCTCCAAAGGTTGCAATTTTTCTCCATCTCTGCCAACTGCTCCTGAGCATTCTTCAGGTAAGTGTGGCACTTTAATGCCCCGTTACTCAGGCCATTTCTTAGGCTCATTGCAGTTACTTCATGAATAGCTGACTTTTTTTGAAAATTCCTTTTTCTAGTACCTGTTCCTGAAGAATTCAGTTTTCTGAAAGCCGTTTGCATAAATTCTTATCATCCAAACCATCTCAAAAACTTTTAACAATATCTTAAACAAACACTAAATAAAAGTAATCAAAATCCCAAAAGAAGCAAACAGAAAATGTTCCACTGTGATGTGTGAAATCTGTGCAACCTGAATAAGCAGAAAACTTTTTGCAAAACATAAAACTTGACCAAAGGCTAAAAAAAGCAAATCCACTACTTAAAAGTTTTAACACAGAACTCTAACATTTTCAAGAGCTGCACTCCAGTTAAAACTGGCCCAAGTCTACCAATGTACAATATGAAGTCAGATGATCATATGCAAGGTTAAGTTGCTGCATGTAAAAATTAAGCATAACCTTCAAACCCAAAAACCAAGCAGTCAAATCAAGTAACAGCAAAACCTAAAGTTTTTCAAATTCCTGTTCTGAGTGATCAAAAAAGCTACTTTATGTGCATCTAGCTAGCAACAGAAACCATGAAAACTGGCTTTAACCAGGGCTACATAACAGGAGTCCAGAAATTCTCCAATTTTAAGCAGTCAAAACTAAGCTGGATGTCATAAGACCTAATATTTCCAAAGACTAAAATATTAAAGTCAAATGCATATTTTAATGCTAATTACATTGTTTAAATAGTATTAATGGGGATTGTGTCTACTAGTCTGTTTTGCTAAAATTTTAATGATTTCGCATTATAGACTTAAAACAACTTACATTTTATCTTTGGATGAGTCTGTATCATAGAAGCCTTGAGGTTTTCACATTATGCATCTGCTAAGCACTTTTGAAATAACCATGGATGCATTTCAGATGGCTAGCTCTTTCTGTTAGTAAGTAACACGAGACTCATTTACTTTTATTTTCTCCTAGCATTGCTGCAGAGCAGGCTGTCCATAATTAAATCACCCAGGCTTTGTGCTATCTCAGTATTAGTGCTCCTCTCTGGAAATAGCACGCAGTTAGGTGCGTCATGCTGCACTCAGAGCAAACCAGAACATGCAAAGGACTATACTGTGAAAAAGTACTTGTCTTGCATTTACACTCTAGTAGATCATTTTATTTTTATTATTATTACTATCTTCAGATAGCTAACAGTGGTCTCTTTCTTTCATATACTCCATAAAAATTTTAAGAACTTAGGAAGATGGGAGTTGGTGAAAATCAGTGAGATGCACTGGGCTTATTTAGGGGCTACCCACAAACGAGCAAGTATTCATTGCTCATTTTATGGACAGGCTAAAGTTGGGCATGGGGAGTAATCTAACTTCTCTAATGGGTTTCAAGGGAACTAAAATCATATGTCAGCTAAGGGTTTGCTCAAGGTCACTGAAAAGCTAGCAAGTATATATGCATCTATAACAAAATGCATATTCTCTCAACAGTCTTTATCATCAAAGAATTAAAATTATTTTCAAGGTTCATGCAGTAGCATGTCATTCACAGTTATTTTGAGTGCAGCAATAAAGACGTTAATTTTTCATATTTCATTTTGCATTCCATTTTTTGCTTACAGAGGAGCCTGAAAAGTCAAGAATCACATTCAAAAAAATCATGTAAAGAATCACAGTGTGTCATTTTTGGATTATCATTTGAAAGCATGAGGGTCTCCTGAAGATCTTATCTCTTAAACCACTGAAGTCTTATGATGAAAAGAAGCTAATATTTGCAAATTTTTATTCATATAAAAATGCAGAAAAGTCATACAAAAAAGAAAATCTAGGAAGTGAAGAGGCTGGTAGATCCAGCTCCAGCTTGGGGCTGCAGTCACCAGGCAAAACAGGCCTGGAGATACTGTCAGCTCCAGGCATGGTGCTTGGCTCTATCAAAAGGAGTTTAAAGCCAAATGGTTGAACTCCTGTACTTTCTAGCAAGGTATTGTCACACCCATGTTTATTTTATTGAACTATAAATTGATCAAAATTAACTTTTTCATACAGTAGCCAAAGTCAGTCATTTGTTCTACATTTTCCCTCTTGTTTTCAGGCAGATGAAGTCAGATGAAGCAAAATGCCAAGTGAAAAAGAATCTTCAGGGCAGGGAGTGCCAAGAGCTCACACAGTATGTGCTATTAAGTAATAAGTTTACTGATAAGTAAACAAAAGGTCACACACAGGAGAGAGAAAGCACATATATGATGAAAAATTTAACAATTATATAAATTGGGTACTCAAAGATTTCTATATAAGGTTTCAAAGGAGAAATCAGGGCAAATAAACAGCATTCTCCTTGTGTAGCCTTCCATTATCAGTTATCTATGGCTTAAGGGTAAACACAGATTCAATAAATCACTGTTTTCAATAGTACCTAATGCATTTTTCTTAGTTGAACTTGTCTAATGGCTTTTGAAGCCATTAATACAATTGTTAGCAGATGTGAACTCTCATATTTAATTAAGCATTGCATGAAAAACTATTTATATCTGGCACTTGATACTTTCCTTATTTATTCCAACTTGTCCATCCCTGGGAAAAATGGAAAATCTTCCCTATTGGCTTTCATCACTCGATTTATATGCCAGTTTCCATTATCTTGACATTTGTTTTCTAAGCAGTGTTCTGAATTTTTTAATTTCTCCTCACATGAAAGACTTCCCCTTCAAAAAAAAACCCCCAAAAAACCCAAAACAAAAACAACAGCAATAAAAACAACAAAACAAACCCAAAAATCCAACTATATGCCCTCTCTTTTACACCTTCCTGATTTACCACATCCTTCCTGAAACAAGTAGATGCAGAACTTACACAGAGCAACAGTGATATTTTGTTACATGCTTACTTTCCATCAGAGTTCCCAAGGGTTTGCATGCATCCAGAAATAAGTGCCTAATTCTGAATACATATATTAGCCATTTGCATAATCTATTAATAGTAATCTTATTCCTTTTTCTTTTTAACTTCCTCATTATTAAGATTTGCAATCTTCTGCCAGCATGTCTACTAAGTTTTAGATTTAAATATGGTGATTAACTTGGTGACCTTTGACAAAATTGTTATTTTACTATTCATCTTCTCTCCCAGATAATTTATTATTGTGGGAAAAAAAAATATTAAATCCCTTTCTATTAATTATTTTCCTTTTTTATTTTTTCTCCTAATGGCCTAGAAGTGCACCTTCTCCATCATCCCATTAAAAATATTTGGTGAGAAAAATTTATCTAAAATTTTTTTCAAGTGATTATCATACTTTCATCAATTACAGCAATTTTACCTGAAAGACTACCCTAAATTCTACCCTAATTGATGCCCTAGTGTGCAATTTCTCTCTATAAAAGTAACATTTATTCTTCCCCTTTGCAACACATTTTTACTCCTCTAGTTACTTACACTTTTTTCCTTCTATACATCAGATTTATTGGTCTGTAATTTCTGAAATGTTGTTAAAACCATCTTGATTTTCTTTTATTACTCTGGCACTGAAGCCAGTTTAAGCAAGGAGTTATGCATTGTACTGAGCAGTTGTGCAACTTTAGACTTTTACAAAATGACTATGTGATTCCAGCAATTTGTTGCTATCCATTTTACTAATTTGTTCTACATCTTTTAATAACATCTTGTTTTGATACAGGCATGAAATGGAAGAATTAAGCATTTGCAGAAACAACAGGCAAGCATACCAGCGACTATATGGAAAGTAGACTTGAAACATCACTTCTCTGCCTCCTTTGGACAACTATTTCATTCCACATTTGTTCTACACAACCAAAATCTCTAGCTATAAAGTTGCCAGGTTGGTCTTGGAGGGTCATTTGCTCTCACTCCTTCCAATAGTTCCACTTTTCACAGTTAAATATTAGATTGGAGATAAGAATAAGAGAGATCAGTATAGATCTCACAGTGGATGTTGTATTGGTCTACAGTATATCATCACCTGATATATCTCATGTACAAAAAGAGAAATCTGATGATATTATCTTTAAAAATACTGGTTAAACACACCCTAAATTTTTACTATTTTATACATTTTAATATTTTAAATGCAAGGTAAGTTTGATGTCTATTAATTCAATATTCTCTATTTAATAGGGTTTGTTTCTGCTTTTTATCTAGATAATAAGGTAATAAAGTTATCCTGCTTTTATTGTGTGCACTATCATGTTACAAACCCTACAATAAAAATAAAATTAATACTGGTCACTCACAACTTTTCAACATTTCACTTACTAAGAGACTGCAGTCTTTTGAAAGCTTTTGCTTTGCTGCAACACACCTATGAACTTCTCGTGCATTTGATAGACCTCACCTATGGCCTCATGTTTCACATTATTATTTAGTCTTACTGTCAAGTTTTACATAAGGAAGAGGTATGACTTCAGGATGAAATGAAAGAGGAGCTGTATCAAATTTTCTGTACTGAGACCATTGTGACACCTGTCAGTGACTATGGAGGGCCTCCATTATACACGGATCACTAATACATTAAGGCATTAATGATTCCTTTGAAACTATTCCTATCTGACTTTTGATTTCTTCTGAAGAAGCCCATCATGCATATTAACAAGATTACCTAAATTGTTATATCTTTAGACCTATCATTACTCAGACTCTTGACTACACAACTACATAATTTAAAAAAGCCTCCTAAAGTAATAATTCTGTAGCAAACTATGACTCTGCTAGAAGGTAAATGTACCAATGGATAAAATCTCAATCTATAAAGGCTCACAGGGCATATTAATGCTCAAAATCTCCTTAAAATGCAATGAAAGATAACAGAGATTGAAGGGGTTGGGGCTTAATATTACTGGTCTCATGGGTTGAGCAAGTACTGAACTTATGATTGTCTGGGACTAGACCTGCCACATACCTATTCCTTCCTTGCCCCATCAAATCTCAGTCATCTAAGTTCCAAATCATTTACTGTCAGTGTGTGAAGTATGCAGCTTACCCCAGACCTTTCAAATTCTCCCCATATGCAGAAGCAGCCAGTTTTGGAGCAGTGAGGGTCCCAAGGTCAGTCACCATGACAGTAGTGGAATCAAGGACAAAGAGAAAGAAGTTTTGATGACTTCTTTAGTGCCTGTGAAGGAGGTTCTGGAGTAGGACACAGCTGAGAGGATAAAAGGCTTCAGAACGATTTGAGGAGAGGGCTATACCCTACCTCCAAGGTTTTTTGAGCCCTACTTGGATTGACTGCAAAAGTCAAGGCTAAAGAATTGTTTATAAAATGCAATAATCTAATAGAAGGGCAGTTTCGATTGTTTGCACAGAGTGTGCTAAATGTCTTGCCAGTGAATATACTGTCTGTAAGAAAGAGGTATGAGTCTGAATCCTTCATTTGAATACACACTTGGGCAAATCATAAAAAAATATGTTGAATAAAGTTTTTCCCTCATCCCTTCCAAATCATGGGTTCGTCCATTCTGGAAAACCAATGGCTACTCAATCAAACACACACCACCACTTAGCTCCAGGTACACAGGATACCACATTCATATTCAGATGCCTTCTTGGAAGCTGTCACTTGCTGTTTGGATTGTGCTGTACCATAAAGCAGCTCTATGCCTAAGAACAGATTTTTGGTGCCTTCAAAAGTACTAAAATGAGGCTTTATTCTGAAATGAGAGGAGAACAACAAAGGACTTATCAGAGGGTGGTGAACGTTAACAATAGTCAGAATTTTGCAGTAGAAAAACAAACAACACCATAAGAACTCACAAAATAGAATAACAACTAACTGCCAAATCATCCCACAACCACTAAATAAATATAACAATCCAAGCAGCTGAGGCGGCATGTAATCTCTGGTCTTGAGGCTATGTTCAGAAATATCTGCTGTTCTGCATAGTTTAGTGTACATGGATTTAAGCAAAAGGCAGGCCTCTTTTGTTTGTACCTTGCTACTCCAGCAACATAGTGTAAAATACCATGAAAATCATAAAACTGTATATAAAGACCTGTATCTGATCTGACCAATTCTACATGTTACTGAATTTCAAGAGGTTAG
>JAWWEV010000134.1:56112469-56129620 GCA_035583235.1 Hafferia zeledoni | reverse complement strand
CCCCCCCCCCCCCCCCCCCCCCCCCCCCCCCCCCCCCCCCCCCCCCCCCCCCCCCCCCCCCCCCCCCAATAAAAAAAAAAATCTGAAACTTTAGGAAAAAAACCCCAAAAAGCCCCAAGAATAAATTCCATATTGAAACATTTAATGGAAAAAAAATCGAAATAAAAGTAAATGTGATTTGTGTCTCAAGAGGCTAGCAATCTCAAAAAAATCCTTCATCACTGCTTAGGAGTTAATAATTTATGAAGGTATCTTTAATTAACTCATGATTATCTTTAAAAGACTAATCTGTGTTCTGAATAAAGACTTGGAATTCATTTTTTTTTTTTTTGAAACCACTCACAAAGGCAGGAACGGTAATATAAAATTATCACCATAAATTGCCAAACCACTATTTTGCTTATCAGAAATTTAACATTAGGATTTTAATCAATGCATTTTATTTATGCTTATTCACACACAAACATAATCTGTTCCTGCAGACTACCATATTTTCTGTGCTTATTGGAGCTTTGCTTGGCTTAAGTATATGAGTTATATATCAAAACTATGTACCTATAAGGGCACATGCTGGTAGGTCTCAAGCCTGAAGGTTTCTCTTGCTATAGAAGGCTATTAAAAACAAACAAACAAAAAAAAGGTTTTAATTGCTTTGTACTCATGGTTTTATTTGTTTAAAAGGAAAATACATCTTCCCTCTCTAGAAATGAAGTCAATAGACTGGGTTTCCTCTCCCTCATAACAGCTTAGCAGCAATAGAAATGAAAAGCGCTGGAGAGAACATGATGCTTTCTAAGTAAAGGTTAGATTTGTTATAGCAGTCTGAATGATTTCTGCAGCTTGGATCACATCTGTCACTCAGCTTTGGGTAGACAGACTATACAGCTAACATTAGTTGTGAAAACTCATATATTTACTAAGAGGGTCAAAAAATTGAGAGCACTAGGCCAGACAATTACCCTTACACACCAATTTTCACTCAAGACATCAGATGAAACTATAGCAACTCCAAACAGTAGTTTGCCAGATGGTACACAGTGCTACGAGATGCCACCTAAAGGGCTTTCTTTTACCGTATGCTGACCTAAATTTATGCTCTGTTTCCAGAGTAAAGAACATTTAATTTGTCACAAATCTTTTAAGTATGTTCCTGCAAGCAAAGCTTTTAATTAATATTTCCAAGAAATACAATTTCAGCTATGCAATGTTCTTTTAGTCACTCACTCTCACCGTTTAACCAACAGCCTTTTCATTAAATACTTCAATCTAGTAGAAACAGAACTGTTAAGCTCTCTCCCCCTTAGAACCCACTATAACCATCAGCCAGACCTCCCTCGACTCTTAAATGTTTGACTGCACACAAGTTAGTTCCAACTTTGCCAAAGAACTTGTGGTACTGCAAGTACAATTTATAGCTGCATTATTATCATCATATGCAGCCTGCCTAAATTCTAATGATTTGCCACTTGTAAAGGACAAATCAATTCTCCAGTATGATGAGGACAGGCCCTTTTGTCATTCAATCATATACTTTTTCACTGTCATCAGTGCCATCAAGCTACCACACTCTGCTCTGTTAGAAGCTACTGAAGCAGATTTACAAGCCTTGAGAGGCATCACAGAGCAGGACAGATTAGGAGACTATAAAGTTATGGCAAACATAGGGGTATACAGCTCATAGTTCTATTATTTTGGTTAAAGGAACATGGAAAAATATGAAAAGGATACATTTAAGATTAGCAAAGGAGAAAAAGAATTCAAGTGTATAGTCAGCACATGACAGCGTTCATAGAATCATAGAATGGTTTAGGTTGGAAGAGACCTTAAAGCTCATCTAGTTCCAATTCCCCTGCCACAGGCAGGGACAGCTCCCACAAGAGCAGATTGCTCAATGACCCATTCAACTCAACCTTGAGCCCTTCCAGCAATGGGACATCCACAGCTTCTCTGGGAAACTGTTCCAGTACCTCACCACCTTCGCTGTAAAGAATTTATTTGGTATATCTAACCTAAATTTCTGCTCTTTCATCTGCAACATTATTCCTTGTCCTATCACTACAGTTCCTGAGGAAAGTTCCTGATACTGAGGGAAGTAAACCAGGAGTAAGACCACTGCTATATCAAGTAGTGGGAACAGTAATGCAACAGTATTGCTATCTGGATCCAGATGATAGTCACAACTCTTACCACAAAAAAAAAAAAAAAAAAAAGGTAAGCCCCTTCTTACTGCCTTTTGTATGATGCCAAGGCACCACCGATGCCTTTAGCAGCCACTATCATGTTCTCATCTGCTACCTGCTGACTGTGTATAGTAGTACACCAGTCTAGTTCAGTCAGAGCGGTATGCAGCATGATATATGTAACTGGTACCATGAGAAGCACCTAACAGAGTGAGACATGTAACCCCATGTGCACAGTAACATGCCAAAAAACCATTTTGCTCCTTCTTCACATTCCCACTTCGTAACATGACAGCAGATAAAACTCTTAAAAAATGGAGACTATCATAATTAATTCAATATATACTAAGGCACTAAAGAACAATGTATCATTTAAAAACATTACAATCCCTTCATATAAGATACTAGTAGTCAGTTCTAGAAAAAGAAAGTGAGGTGTGCAGAGAAAGCTAGACCACATGTACCATTTTGCCAAAACTAGCAGCATACAACTGGATTTGGTCTGAAAATTTTCATTAGATGATCAGAAGAAATAATTTAAAACATAGTAGAGATTTTTTTTTTATTTGATAAAACCCATGACCTAAAGAACTGATAAAGTTAAAAAAAAATAAATTGTAATTTTGTTCCTCATTAAAACAAACAAGATTTTTATTTAGAAAACACTCTCAGGTAGATTACACTGAAACCCCTAAGAAGTGTCCAACCAAGCAGCCACACATTTATTCACACTAGCAACAAGTCTAAAGTTCAGAGCAAAGTGTTTAGAAAGGAGAGATACCAGAGGAAGCCTTTCCTGAAAGTGCAGTCAGAAAACGTTCAGCCTAACAAGGCAGCAAAACCACTTTCTAACATACCAAACAATCTGTGGTCAAAGAAGGCAACTTCTGAATGGAATACGATTTTAGTTTATATTGACATTGGTCAAAAAAAGATATCTATTTCTACTTCAAGACATAAAGTTCTCATTTAATTCAAAGTACAGCACATAATTTTTGTGTGCTCAGTCTGTGCATTTGGACAATAATCTGTTCTTCCTCACTTTTTTATTAGGCAATTTCATTTTTACATACCATAGCTGAATATTTACATAACACCATCTGTATTTACCTAGAAAGTTTTATCAACAAACTTGAAACAAAGACAACAGATGTTATTTTTTGTAAAAAAATTATGTTTTAAAAATGTAGGTAAGTTTAAAGCAATTAATGACTTTCAGCACTATTTTTCTAAAAGAACTTATAAAAAGAAATCAAATATCCCATTTCTTTCTGGTTCATAGCAGCCATCCAAAAACTTAAGATGGCAAAAGAAGCCATAACTCTTTTTTCAGAATAATCACAGCATATAGAATGGGAAGATAAGTTGTACATGTTTTGACTGACACCACAAAGAAGAAGCCCTTCTAAGAAGACACCATGCACACCATTTGTGGGACAGTGAAGACAATCAGGGCGGACATCAAAAAATTGTCAATCAGTTCTATGCTTTTGATTTGATGAGTTCACTAAGACAGTGCTGAAGGATGCCACTTCTGGGTGTGAAGTGGAAGGGATTTTATCTTGCTTATTTTTTCTGGCATGTTGGCTTGGCTTAGTGCAGAACCTCGTGAGCTGTACACAGCAAGCCAGATATCTCAGTATGGCAACATATAAAGCCATGTAGACAGAGTGGCTTGTGACTCAATACATGCCAACACAGCATTGAAGCATGTTCATTAAAGTATGCAGGCACAAATCAAAACAAAGACATGAAAGCTATCAGTGATATATTTATATATGATGATTCTGACACTGACAACATGATTCTACTGTGTAGAAGAGGTACAGAAAATAATGGATGAACATATCTTCAAAAATTTTCAAAAAACAACTACATTGTGTCCACATGTCAGGGCGAATGTTAGGAGAAGAGTTCCCAGGATCACTGTCCCTAACACCTAACTACTACCACAAAAGATCATGTTCAGTTTCTTTCATTAACATACCAAAATCTACCTCTGAAGCAATTATCCCTCTTTCCCTGTCACTAGATGGCCACCCAAGACACTTGTCTCTTTAATAGTCAGAAACCTGGATTTATTGACAGCTATTCTCAAGTAACTTTGCTCTTCAGCTCAATAGCTTTTACCTCATTCCCCTTACAAGGCATTCAGAGGCAGCATTGCATTCTCCCTCCCCCACAGCTCAGGTTCTCTAGGCTAGACAAGCTCAATTCTTTTAGATAGATTTTTTTTTTCCCCCTCTCCCTACAGTTATCTCAAGGAAGAAATAATGAATATTACAGTTTTATATAGCATTAATGAGGATAACTGTACATAGTTGAGAAGGAAAAAAAGCCAGGCCTCAATAGTTGGCTTAATGGAGACATGAGCCACAGTCTTCCTCCAAGCTGCATTGGGCTGGGGAGCAAGGAGGAGAGAATCTACATTGATTGCTCAAGAAGGTATAGAAATGGATGCACGCAAAACATACACATTCAAGAAGGTGTCAAAATTCCAGGACTCCACCACCAGCCTACCTCCAGTCATGTAATACATTCTTTATAGTCTCTACTACAGAAACTGATTTTTATTAAACTGTGAAAGTGTTTTTTAAATAGTGTATCAAACACATATACATCAAACAGTATTAAATCAATTCAGCACAGAGGAGGTATAAAATGTAGACAGACGCATTAAAGAAAAAAAAAACAAAACAACAAACTTTTCATCACAGGTAGAAAAACCTAACCTTTTGTTTAAACATCAATGATTGATTTACAGTCAATCAAGAAACAAGCAAGAATAGAAAAGTGGTGCCCTAGGTAATTACATCTACGAGAAACACTTTTTAGAGAGAAAGTATTAAATAGCTACTCCTTAACAAGCTCTCATACAATACAAAGATCCCTAAAAAATTAAGCTAGTAAAGGACTATTACTGTGTTGAGTTTTCTTTCCTATCACAGTCTATCGCTCTTGTTGCTCGTGCATATTCCATAATACCTAACAAAAGCACAACAGCTAACAGAAACACTTGAAACAGTCGCCACGGTTTTGTTATTTTTATCATTTCCCTATTACCACTAGGTGGTGATAGCTCAACACAGATCAGCTTTCAGTTTGTTAAAATCAGTGTAAACTGCAACCGGAGAGTACCCTTTTAAATAAAATTTAAACGTGATCTCTGTGCACTAAAAAGAGGAACACTTAATCCTTTTAACTGCATAAATTGCTGTAGCAAAGACTGACCTGCTTCAATCGCATCCTTTCACTCCATTCTTATCTATTAAAACACTTCTCAGATCATTTGCTCAAAACAGCCTTTCACCTTGTTTCTGGCTGAGTCAAACAGCTTTTGTATGCACTATAGCCTTTTTGTGGCAGATGCTTCTAAAAAATCGTGACAGCTCTATCTTTAAATCCTCTTTCCACAGCAATACTTGTAAGGCTGCTTCCACAAGTCTATTAAAGCCCTCAAAGGTGAGACTGCCACTTTTCATTTGCCTCAAGCTCTCCTCTAGATTCCTAGGGCAGTTGAAATACATTGCTTTTAGATAATACCCACGTCACTTCACTTTTTATCAGAACATTCAAGTCACAACTTTCCCCCAGGATCATTCAGCCACAAAACCTAATCAGAAGTCCTGCTACCCACACAGCGCTAAGCAAAGTTCAGGTGAAATCACTTCTGTTGAAAGGCTTGTCCACCAGGCAACACCTGATCCCTGTTACCATCCCTGGCTGCAGCTGTAAAACTACTGACACTTCTTGGTTTGGGTGTGATTTATTATCTAATTCTTACTGCAAAGTGATCTACTTGCAGAACTTCTCTATCCAGTTGAAAAAATCGTCTTTCATGTTGGTTACAATAAATATTTTGCATTTTAGTAAAGCTGCTGTTAATGTTTCTGCTTGATACATTGCCAGTGATGTTTGTACCAAATTCTTACTACGTGCCCTGTGTCGTGAGGCTGCAGCCTCATTCTTCAGTGTGCTCCCTATGGCCCTTAAAATGGATCATTTTCTTCAGTGCCTGCATCTGTATGAGTCTACATCATACTTGCTCAGTTCTAGGGATTTTGTAAACTGCATTAGGATGCAGTCCAGCCACTGAAAGTATAAAAAGCTGAAAATACTGGGGGCGGAGGGAGGCATGGCTTCTCTATTTTCATATTGCTTACAACTGTATCCATAATTGATGATGCCCCTGAAATACAATTATGTGTTTTGTATGAGTACAAACAAGTTAAATTGATTCTTCCCATGTTTAAATCTGAATAGCTGAAACCTGTTGAGTTTAATCACGTTCCCAAATATAATACTATGTATATTAAAAGAAAATGAGTAATACAAAAAACACTTGAAAAATATAAATCAATATTTCTAGCTCCAGCATCATCATATTTTACTGCACCGGCAAGAACACTCAAAGCCCTATGATGGTAAAAGGGCACTGCTAAGGCTATTTGGCAGAATTTCCTACAGAAATTTTTTAGTGTGAGATAGCTGCATGGCAAGGGTAAAGACAAAACCAATTACAGAAGATACATGATAGGGAAAACAAAGAAAAAGAAATGAGTTTTTATTTTCTTTGTATTGCATCAACCTTTGCTTGAGTGTCTGTGTCTAAGTTATTTGTTAACATAACATCTTCTCTAGAAAAGTTGTCTTTCTAACTCACACCCAATTGCTGTCCTGTAGTTTATAGCTCAGTGAATGTAAACAGTTTGGAATGAATCAATTATAATGTATGTCAGGGAAATGGGAATTAAGGATATAACAGGTACATTAGCTAACAGCATGGCTTAAACAGGTTTCAAACTAAAGCAGAGAACTTCTACTTATACCACAAGCAATCCAACATAAAAAGTCAATAGGAAATCAGAGTTACAAAGCAGTAAAATACATGGATCATTCCCCAAAGGGATAGTCTTTCTCACTAGACGGTGAAAGATCCCATGTTGTTCTCAAGTCTGCATCAGACTGTCATTAAAATGCACATAAAAGAATGATAAATTCATGGAGGAAAAAACCCATAAAATCATCTGACCATTCCTAACACTTTTCTGATGTTTCACCTTGCCCCAGGGTCCAAGCTGCTGCTTCTTTCATGATCCATGCTACAGGGCATGAGTTTACACTACTGGTGGGCCACAACATGTACAGCCTCTCAGCCTTTCCACCTGAATTCCAAAATGGTTTAAAGCTAGCAGCAGCCCAAGGAATTGTCCTGTAGCAAGGAATTCCATGGTTTAATTGTGGCTTGTAGAAAAATAAAATCTGTAAGTCAGGTTTGTATTTAAAAAATTAAAAGGTGCACAAACTAAAACCTCTCTTTTTTCAGTGCTTAATCTGTTTCCTTTCAATTCATAGATTTTCTTCTTGGCCTTGTATTCATCTAATAACCACTGCAGTTAATTGAACAATTCATACTCCTGGAAAAGTTTAACTCTCTAAAGAAGGAGTAATTAGAAACACTCAACACAGGTCTGCAGCATTCAGCACCTGGTTTCTACCAGTTTCTAGTATCTCTTAGCAATCCTCAGTTGTGGAAGAGCTTTTTGGTTGCATCAGAATTCCCTGGGAAGTTTTCCACACAGCTAACCATCTTCACTGGACATGTTTGTGCTGCAATTTTATAAGAACTGTTTCATGGAGGAAGTTTGTGATGGTATCTTTTTTTGTTACCAGCTGTCATGCTCCCTTACTTCATTTCAAAAAGATAAATAGGGGCCAAGACTCCTTCCTTCAGGCTGTAAGATATACCACTTGCTTTTCTGGGTTGGTATGACACAGTTTTTCTTTTGCTGAATTAAACTCACAGTACTGTCACTTAGTGTACATGAGAAAGCAAAAAGGACATATTAAAACATCCCAAGCACCAAAAAATGTTGAGAATCATATTCTCAAATGACATTTCAAAAAACCCACCAACAAACAAACAAGCCCATGAAGGAAAATAATAATAACCTCAGGCACTGTCCACAGCGAATTGCAAAATATAAATAGCTCAGCTAAAAGCAGTACAAAAGTTGAGTTGTGTTATCATGCAGCTGAGCCAAAAATAAAGCTTCTTTAGAAATGCTTTAGAGAATCTCGTAATTCTTACAAATCTTAATACCTTAATCTTTCCCTTTAACCTTTCTCCAGCTAGATAAAAGGAATTAAAATAAAGCTTCTGATTTGGAGGAACAGAATGTTTGGTATCTATTGTTGATAAAGAGAAGAATAATAAGCCTTTGAACATTGCTTGACCTCTGCCTTGGTATCAACCTAAAGATAGCATTTTTGTAGGCACTACATAATTTCAGTTCTAAAGTAGAAAAGTTCTCCAGTAGACATTTTTCTTGGATCATTTTCCTACAGTAATTGATGTCAAAAAGCCAAGGTAATGAAATAAAATATATGCTTGATTATTTTAATATTTACCCTGACTTTAAGTTGATAAACAAGCCAAGTTCAAACTACTAAAGTCTTTAGGCAGCCACGACTACAAAAGACTCAAAGAAAATAAAATTATTTTCCCTTTATTAGGATCAACATCTATCATAGATGACCAATCCTTTTCATGCTAATGAGACCGCAAATGACACAAAAGAATTCAACTAAGAGCAGTCATCTCTGTCCCTTTTCTAGTCTTCTTTCCATTTCTCTGAATAGAAATAAAAGCTTGCATTCAGTAGGTATAAGCCTGTATCCCCCACCCAGTGTATATTATTCTGAATACCTGATGGTGCTTCCAAAAGCAGAAGGAAAATAGTTCGAATTTTTCTTCTCTTTCATATGATATAATTATTTGGGATGTTTAGATCGCATTTCCTTTTGATACCAGAAGTGATGTCTCCTCTTACCTCAAAAAATACAGTGGGTCTTTTCATTCATTAGCCATACCTACTTTTGTCTTTACCCTTTTCTGAAATGAAACAGCAGAAGATTCTCAATAATATGATGCCAAGATATGCAGAATGTTAAAGAATCTGATATCTCTGTGTAAGTTTATGTTAGTCCATGAAGAGCTCTGAAAAGGCACAATCTGGTAGAACATCTGATTGATTCTTAAATCAGTCACTTCATGAACAATGCAAGGTGGAATTTATTACCAAAACCAAGGAACGCTTAAACAAGAATGTCTCCTAAAAAGTGTATGTACTCATTCCTCATCCAAAAAAAAGCACAATGACTCAGCTTCAAACAGGCAGAAAAGGCTGATATTTCTGAAGTGGAATATTTCAGAAGGGACAATTCTTACTGCATTTTCAGAGTTGAAAAGACTCTCCTTTACCAAATAGGAGACCAGTCTTTCCTTGTTCAGAACTAGCATATTCAAAATTCCCTTTAAAAACTCCATTTATCATCTTAGAGCTGTTGGTAAGAGATAAGCAGTTAGTTTTCCATGGCAGATGGTGGCATTGGAGCCACAGGGGACACCACTTATTAACATTATCAAAGACAGAGAGCTTGAATCAAATAACGTAGAGAGCCTCTGAGATGGTGGGAGGACCTCCTGTCACAACTTGAGAGTTGTTCTAGGGCAACAGGCCCTACATGAATAATTATTGCATTTTTAATTTGCAGAATGATTTTTTCCAAACTCAATAACTTTCTTTATATGTTGTATAAACTACTACTTGCTGATTTTATGGTGCTTTAAATATATGTGCTGTAGTGGTTCTGCTGTAAAAAGAAAAGCAGAGTAAATAAGTTATTAATCATAATTTGCATCCATTAATTTCTTCCCAAATTCGCTGACCAGATGAAAAACATGCCAGGGCTTTTCTGAAGATGATAAATGAACTACAATTCAGTAAAAGAAAAGGTATGGAAAAAGCAGTGTGTATCTAATTCATTAAGGGAAGCATTAACATCATGATAGACTTCAGTACGAAGAAGAAATATTTTTAATTATATCTTCTGAGCATACATTACCCTAAATAGCTACAGTTTTGGTACTCCTACCACCTACTCATTACAACTGCTCCAAATCAGCTTTTAAGAACACTTTCTTGTGTTAGAGAAACTGACTCACATAGTGGGGAAAAAAAAATTATCCAGAACATTTTTCACAAAAAAATTATTATTTGATTCAACTGAAAGATTTTGTGGCTCTATGTTGACATCAGTCAAATTTTCTCACTATATAGGAAGAAAACCAAGTAACTCTACTTAAAGCTTTTGTCTTTTTAACTCATGTTTTGCATCAAAGATCAATTTCCCTAGCAGTTCAAACCTTAAAAAAATATTTTCATAGAATGGTTTTGGAAGAGACCTTTAAGATCATCCCATTCCAACCCCTTCTATCACCCATGAGACCAGGCTCCTAAAAGCCTCATCCAGCCTCGCCTTGAACACTTTCAGGGATGGGGTACCCACAATTTCTCTGGGCAACCTGTTCCAGTGTCTCACAAAATGTATCATAAAATAATTTCTCCCTTATACCTACTCTCAGGTTGAAGCCATTACCCCTTGTCCTATCACTACATGCACTTGTAAAAAGTCTCCCTCCAGCTCTCTTGTAGTCCCCTTTAGGTACCGGGAGGCTGCTCCAAGGTGTGCCTGGAGTCTTCTCTTTTCCAGGCTGAATAGCCCAAACTCTCTCAGCCTGTCTTCACAGCAGAGATGCTCCAGCCCCCTCATCATTTTGTGGCTCTCTTCCTGACTTGTTCCAGCAAGTTCATGTCTTTTTTTGCTGGGGTCTCCAGAGCACAAGGCAGTACTCCAGGTGAGGTCTCATCCCAGGGAAGTAGAGGGACAGAATCACCTCCTTGGACCTCCTGGCCACGCTGCTTTTGATGTAGCCCAGGACTGGGTTGCCTTTCTGGGTTGCAAGTGCAGATTGGCAAGTCATGTTGAGTTTCTTGTCAACCAGCACCTCCAAGTGATTTTCCTCAGGGCTGCTCTCAATCTATTCTCCTTCCCACCTGTCCTTCTCCTTGGGATTGCCTTGATCCAGGTGCAGGACAGAATCACAGTATGACCAGAACAGTTGAGGTTGGAAGGGATCACAACGGGTCATCTGGTCCAACCTCTCTGATGAAGTAGGGTCATCCCAGACCACAATGCACAGGATTGCATCTGTTCTTGAATATCTCCAGTAATGGAGACTCCACAGCCTCTCTGGACCTTGCACTTGGCCTTGATGAACTTCATGAGGTTTACATGGGCCCACCTCTCAAGCCTGTCCAGGTCCCTCTGGATGGCATCCCTTCCCTCCAGCATGTCAAATGTACCACACAGCTTGGTGTCATTGGCAAATTTGCTGAGGGTGCACTCAAATGCCACTGTCCGTGTCACTGACAAAGACATTAAACATCTCTGGGGTGTACTAAGCAGATCTCTCAATCTCAAACCACTCTTTCCCAGTAATTTTGGATCAACCATCAGAACAGATATCTGGCTGTTTGCAGACCTCTACTCACAGGCACTAGCAAAGTTGCTGCTAATGTCTCAGTAATGCTAATTATATAAAAAGAATGCAATTTCCTTGGACAGTTGTTATGGTGTCTTCCTTTCCAAAGCCAAGGGGAGCTACCCAGCGTTAGAGCTGACAGGAAAGAAAACAGCTTGCTCACCCTCACCAAGCAAGTGTTAGCCTGGCAGATCTGCCACTGAGGCCGACCTCAGTAGCAACGAGCCTTGGGACTCTGCATTATACCTCCAAGAGACCCAGCTCACAGGTGAAAGAAACTCAATGCCATTTGCCTCTTTTAAATTTTTCTGCTCTTTGAAGCAGACTTCTTTCCTCCACACACCAGGAGGGGAGCTAGATGCATGCAGTTCACCAGGAATAAGCGGTGAGAAGTTCACAGTTGCCAAAAATAGCATTGTGTACAGGCAGTAGCTGTGTCTCAGAAGTAGTACAGCTCTGCTTACATGGCATAATGCCTGCTATAGTTAGCACTGCTTAGTCAGCTAATTAGCCAAGTTAAGGTCTTGCAGATGTACTAGTATATTATTTCCCTCTGCAGTTAGTTCAGCTATAATACCTCTGTATAGTTCATCACTGTCAAGAAAAACAACTGGATTCCTGGTATGACTATATGGTGATGATCAAGCAGATAACTAACTAATATATATACATACATCTCTGTGGTTTAACCCAATTTCTCTGAAAATGTTTTGCTACTAGGATGATCGAGCGAAAGAAGACATTGAATTCTTAGGTTACATGTACCAGGGAAACAAACGTATGTTCAGTGAATATTTTACTTTACATACATCAGAACTTATACTTGCACATAAAAAAACGCCAAACCTATTAGAGCTCCATAAACTTAAATTGTTATTTTCCAATATGTTTTTATAATTCTAAATCAACTACTGCATTTTAAATAAGACCTCATAGCAAAAATTACTGCATATTTGAAAGAATATTTGTATTATATAATAGAAAAAAAAGAAGTGGAACCACTGAACTTTTTCAAAACATAATGCTCTGATACTTTTAACTTTGGTAATTAACTGAAATATGACTGCTTTATTACATCCTTTTGACAGTTAATTTACTAAAACAGGACATGATAATGATCCTAAAATATTACCTGGGGAAATTTCTCAATAACTTACCAATGTCAGTGAACAATTTTCTCCTCTAGTAATGACTGCCCTACATGGAATAATTATAAACAAAGGCATTTATGAACTCATACAGTATTTTTTATGTTCTTGGTGTCCCCCAATGTTCAATACTTGGCCCAGTATTGTTTAACTTACTCATCAGTGATTTGGATGAAGGTGCAGATGCCTCCTAAGCAAGTTCACTGACAACACAAAGCTGTGAGGAGTTCTGGGCTCCAGAGTGTTGTGCAGCCCTTAAGAAGGACCTTGACAGGTTGGAGAGAAGGGAAGAGAATAACTGAGGTTCAACAGAGATAAATGCGGGGTCCTGCACTTGAAAAGAGTAACTCCATTTACCAGTACAGGCTGGGGGCTGACCTACTGGAAAGCAGCTCTGCAAAGAAAGACCTGGGGATCCTGGTGGATAACAAGCTGTCCATGAGCCAGCAGTGTGTCCTTGTGGCCATCAATGCCAATGGTATCCTGGAGTCCATTAGGAAAAGCATTGCCAGTAGGTCAAGGGAGGTGATCCTGCCCCTCCACTAAGCCCTGGTGAGGTGCATGTGGAGTGCTGTGTCCAGTTCTGCGCTCCTCAGGACAAGAGATCCTGGAGCATGTCCACTGGAGGGGTATGAACATGATTAAGGGACTGGAGCATCTTGGCTATGAGGAAAGGCTGAGGGAGCTGGGCCTGTTCAGCATCAAGAAGAGAGGACTGAAACAGGACCTCATCAATGTCTATGAGTATCTGAAGGGAGGGTGTCAAGAGGATGGAACCAGGTTCTTCTTGGTGATGCCAGGCAATAGGACAAGAGGCAAAGGGCAGAAACTGATGCACACAAAGTTCCACCTGAATTCAAGGAAGAACTTCTTTACTGTAAGGGTGACTGTGAACTGAACAGATTGCCCAGAAAGGTTGTGGAGTCTCCCTCACTGGAGATACTCAAGAACCGCCTAGATTCAATCCTCTGTGGGATGACTCTGCTTGAACAGGGAGGTTGGACCAGTTGACCCACTGCGGTCCCTTCCAACCTTACACACTCAAATTCTGTTGCCATCTATTTACCCAATTTGTGGGATAAAAATGTATCAATTGTGTATCAATTAAAATTACTCTGATTAGACAGTTTATAATGGGAAAGAAAAATCACATGTTCATATACTCAACTCTCTTTGTGCCAACACATTATCTTTGTCCCATTAAAGAGCTTTATGCCATCTGTACCATCTGCGATACCAGCTGGTACATTGGTCCAAAAATATCTCTTCAATTATAGTATACTGATTAGTTTTTAGTATAGAATCAATTGTAGCTTAACTAAATTATAAAAATAAATTCATAATTTTTTTCTCATTGCTGTGGTTTCATTTTGGTAATAAAAATTCCGAAACTTGCTATTCTTTTCTTAGGATTTTGATATATCATAATTTGAATAACATAAAATGAAGTAAATAAATAGTTAAAGTAAGGTTATCAGTTAAATAAGTTAGGTATTGGGACCTCATTCAAAATAAGAAACTAAATAATTCCAGCAAAAAATTAAATAAGGAGCTCTTTTTCCTCCAAATGCTCTTTCTAAACACATACATTAAAATGTAACTTTACAAAGCTAACAGATGGGCGATATTTTGTTTTCCTACATAAGGATTTGTCTTATTCAGTATAGAGTTATTTTATAAAGCAAATTGAATTAAATTTCCGCTATAATGAAACTCAATGAAACATTCTCATTCATTCCAGCAAGTCAAGGCCTAACATCACACAATTAACTGAAACGTTTACATCCTTCTGTACCCCTCATAGCTTTCACACTTGGCAACTTAGGGATTGGTGCTTCAGTCAATCATACTACCCCTACTTTTAAGCTGAACTGCAAGCCAGTATCTAAGTTTTGTGTTATAAATCCTTCACACTCAGAAATGTTGGTATATATATTAATTACATAGGAATTATACATCAAAAGAACTGTACCATGATCATAAATCCTAACAGTATTAGTTCAGCCCCTTTCTACATATGCATTATGGTATAACCTTTTAATGACACAATGATATAGTTTGACAGAAGTTTCTTTTGATAAGTTAATTTAATTTAATTAGCAATTTACTAAATTTAAAACTTCACATTTTCATATTTTATGCCCCCATAATTTGCTTATCAAACATGATTGAAAATCTGAGCTGAAAATACAATTCTCTCTGATGTTCATCTCTGCAGCATCTGAGCACTTCACAAACATTACTACATTTACACTCACAATATCCTTGTGGCATGAGAGGTTATTATTATACCTACTTTATGCAGAACAGAGGCACAGTGACAGTAAGATCAAAGGTATTGACTAATTTGGGCACTTAGCAGGAAACTCATAGAAGCTCATTTTCACAATGCTTAATACACAGCCTTTCATATACGTTCAAAGCCTAGTTAGTAATGCTACAAGTGTTCAATATTCTGCAAATCAAACCCCAAGGATTCACTCTAAAAATACGAAACACACAATGGCAATCCCTAAAGTTTGTCTTAGCTGACTCCTTTCACATCACATCAGGGGAGGTTTAGATTAGGTATCAGGATGTCAGGAAAAGGTTTTTCACAAGGAGGGTGGTTGGGCACTGGAACAGGCTGCCCAAGGAAGTGGTCACAGCACCAAGCCTGTATCAGTTCCAGAAGTGTTTGGACAATGCTCACAGGCACATGATGTGATCCTTGGAGTGTCCTGCACAGGGCCAAGAGTTGGACTCAATGATTGTGATGGGTCCCTTCCAACTCAGCATTTTCTATGATCCTATGACACAGGAACTCTGTGGGAGAAGAAATCTGCTACTCCAGTGTAAATGAACCATATGGACCTCTTTTCTTACTTGTATACTATCTTGTTCACTACTTTCTAAATTGTTCAGCACTGTTTGTTTACTAAACAGTAGAGTGGGGTTGGTATCGGGCAAATTTGGCAGCTAGAAAACAGATAAACAGATAGCTGCAGGAAATTCTGTTACCATATCATTCAAAACTAGAAGGAGATGGACTAAATTCTGGGTTTACAGACATTTTCTCACAGCAGATAATACTGAGATTCAGAAACACAAGAATGAGTTTTATGTTATCTAGGGACACACTGTGATGCTTCCCCTCCTCCATCTAAGTTTGATTTTCCTCATTGGTTATTCTCCATCTCAGAGGCATCAGAAGTGGTATGAACAAAGGGACTTAGTTTAAGCAGTCAAACTAACACAGCTTGAGAAGGAAGCTCGTATCAACTGAAGGGTCTTAAATTAAAAAATATTACCTCTCAGCCACCAAAGATAAACACAAACATGAGCAAAGATAAAAACAAGCATGTGCAAAAACAAACACAGAGGCATTTATAACAGCTCAGTTGATAGATGCTACACTCAAAAGCTGTAGTATTTTCATGGTTTTAAATATATATATACATTAAGCCTAAAAAAGAAGTCAGATGTAGTGATGCTAATTATATTCAGAGGAACTTGGTGATGTGAACTGACAAATTTAAATACTATGTATTCTGGCTATTTAGCCATTCTTGCTGTTACATTCAAGACAACCTTAACCTATGCATCTGCTTAGGCAAGCAGTAGGTGATGAAACCAGCTTTATCTTACTATTGCCCTAGACCTTGAGTTCTTGTATTGTCAGAAATAGGTTTTCTCTACTGTCAAGAACGATGACCTCAACTCATTTAAGTATCTTGCTTTTACACTCACAAGACCAAAATTAACACAAATTAAATTATGGACTTGAAAAGTATTTTTAGTATTATAGGTAATAAAATTTTTCAGGTTTTTTCACCTCTTATAATTATTTTTCCAGCCTGTATAACGAAGAAATCAGGTTGGTCTCAAAGGTAGAGGATATGGAGAACAGTATGAAAAGCATGTAGGTAGCTCAGTATTTACAGCACCATTTTCTGTGACATATGTGAAGTCAAGTGAGCCTTCTGCTTTCCTACACAGTACAGGTTTTTTGGCATTTGACTGAGGTGATCTGCAAAATTAAGTTGCAGTGTTGCCACATATGACTAATACAGTCATTGTGCCACTAAACATTTAGAACTTCATCTCCTTATTGACTTTTTATTAGTTTCTTCCACACAGAAAGGATGAGTAAGAAAATTAAAGAACAACTGAGAACACATCTCCTTGCCAAGAAGATAATGCTACTTGAAGGAACAGCAGGGAGGTCCCAGCAGGATGGCATTGCTGCAGCAATGAAGAGCCCCAAGTCCTCCCACTTACCCCTTTGGGGCTGAAAGGAGAGCAAATCGATCCTGTCAGAACTGTTGTTTGCCAGAACTACCAAGATCACACTGCAGACTCCCATTAGAAAACAAGAATTCAAGACAGATGACAACAGCAGTAAATGAAATGGAAGGGGGCGGGGGGGGGGGGGGGGGAAACCAAACAAAGCCGG
>JAWWEV010000134.1:56036588-56112369 GCA_035583235.1 Hafferia zeledoni | reverse complement strand
CCCCCCCCCCCCCCCCCCCCCCCCCCCCCCCCCCCCCCCCCCCCCCCCCCCCCCCCCCCCCCCCCCCCCCCCCACAGCAAACAAAGCAGGATCTAATTTTCTCATTTCCTGCTGGTTTTCCCTCCCTTCTTCTGCCCCAAGTTTTCACTTCTGAGATACACTGGTTTTCCTTTTCTTTTGATCTTTTGTGAAAAGTTATCCAGTCATAACACTTCACCGTGCCTTAAAAAAAAAAAAAAAAAAAAAGCAAGAAAAAGGGGAAAAGCTGCTTTTGCATACTTTAAAGAAGCTGCTTGATCTTCAGTACAAGTGTTCCTTCTAGTCACAGGATTTTTTCCAGAGACAGATGCTTGCAAACGCAGTTGTGCTATACTGCACTAATACCCAGTACACTTGGGTAAACAAAATGCAGATATCACTAACTACCACAACAAATTCAGTTCTTTATGAGCCATACCATTTACAAAAAGACATTCAGAGCTCCCATTTAATCTGGAATACTCTCAATATATTTAGTCATTTAAATTGCTGGAATAATGCCCAGATGGAAAGTGGCGAGATATTTAAAGATTGATACCATTTTCTAAATATGCCATGAATATAGAAGTCCTTCCATTTAATCTAATACACTTTGACCTATTAGCTTTGCATTGATAGAAATGTTTTTAAATAAAGAAGCAGCAGTTTGCAGACACAGTGAAAATCAAAGGTACTGTAAGCACAGAGACTTAATAGAAGCATATATTGGTTTCATAAAGGATATAGTGGAGTAATTAAATTCCAAACTTTTAATTGATAGTACTTGATTTTTAAGCAACAGATTTTCGATAAATTAGCAGCATTTCTTTTTTTTTATTATTTATTGTAAATTGGGACACTGACTTTTGCAAAAAAAAATGAAGGAATATATGGGGAAACAAAATTAAATATCATGTTCTCCAATGGAGAGGTGAGAACTTCATAGCTTGCTTTCACATTCCGGGCATATGATTTCTACATGTTGTAGCGCAATGGACGATTTTCAAATATCTGCAAGATATTGAAGTGGTAACTTCAATTCTACTAGAGAAACAAGAAGAATTAGAGAAACAATTATATTTCTGATCTAACTAACTGATCAAAAAGGAGTTATTCAGCTATTCTTTTCATTCTTCAGCCAAATTCAAGAAGGTGCTAGGATTGCGTTTTAACAATTTAAACTGATTGAACAATAAGCTGCTCATTGTTAAGTTGGAATAACCATCTAAATGGAAAAATAAGATTTCATTATGCAGAGACTAGAGTGACATTCCTGAAAAGGTTCCAGTCATCTTGATGGTTCCTCATGTCATTTATTTGAAAGGAAAACTCCAATTTGCGATGATTAATCAAAAATTAAACTGTTAATAAAAAGGGTCTGTTCATAGCTCTTAATTAGACCTAACTTAAAATTGTGCACTGTCTCGTAGGAAGATTATACAAACTGCTTGGTGCTAACACTGGTCAGTAGGAAAAGAAAGAGAAGAGAAGCAAAAAGCTTGTGAATTCAACATCTTTTTCTGCAAAATACAGTTTTTAGACACCAATCTGCCACAAGATAATGCTTCATCTTTCAGCATCATGTCCCTCCTGGTAACTGCAATGCCAGGATTAGATAGGTGGCAATTGCAGGAGACCATGAAAATCTATTCTGACATAAAGGAAACAAACCTTCAACAGAAAAGGAGAAACAGACCTTGTGTAATGTTTATACAGGCAGAGAAGCATAAAGCAGAAACTCTGTAAAATGATTCATTCACATCCTCCTGAGACATATTCCTTCAGGGGTTAACTGTGGAGCCTATTTAATCCTTTGAAAGTCAAACCCTAATAAAATATAATTCCCATGAAATATCATTATCCTTAAAATACAAGCACATTCACTCTAAGGAGAACTGTCTTCATAATCTGCACTTTGCCACATGCTATCTTTGTATTAAGCATCTTAAAAAACTTAGTTATGAATAACACTTATTTTCAGAGGCACTAATAACTCTTTCAAGAGCTCTAAAGAGGCACATATGAATTCTCCCCAAACTGTAAACTAGTGGTTATTGCAAAAGTTCTGCCATTTTATTCTTAAATTTGGAAATGTTTAAACAACCTGTAAGTACAGAATAAAACAGCAAGGTCTTTGCCATGACTGTGTCCCCTTCATGAGATATATGCTCATGGGGGGTTTTATGAGAATATAGGAGAGTGATTTTTAAAGTTTCTCAAGCCAAAAATGACACAACATGATTTTATACCTACAAAAGTGTGTCTCAGAGCCTCACTTTTTAATTAGCTATATGCACTATTCAGTTTACCAAGTCTGTACACAAATACACAGTAAAAGCCCTTTTGAAAACATTAATCACTCTGGAATAATTCTAAATTGTATCATTTTTTTTCCAATTCCCATTTTAATGACCTGAAACATAACAAAAATTCCTGCATAACACACTTCCCTGTTAATTTGTCCCATTAACTATTACTGCTACCCTGAAGAGGGTATTAGAAGTCTCACAGAGATTAGATCACTCCATGCTACAAATTTAAAAGAAAATTATATTCACCAGGGAGAGCCTCTAATTTTATTGCCATGATTTGTCTCTCAAAGTTAAAATTTAGCAAGAAGGGAACAAATTACAAGGTGCCCCTTTTTGCCCCTTTTTACAAACTTCTTTGCCTGAGATTATATTGGATGAATATGTTCTGGTGGAAAGCAAAAGAAAAAATAGTAAAAATATATTATTACATCTTATCTTTTTTTTTTCTTTTATTAGCATTTTTAAAACAATCTTTTCATACCTAGTAAATGTGTCCAACTACATCTTTATTCTAATGTTGAGAATTATTTAGCTAAAAATGGAGTCCTATATTTGTTTCAAGGAAAAACTCTGTAATAAATAAAAACATTCACTTAAGAACACTTCTACACTTAAATGGAATATGTGCACTTGTTCCATCCAGTTCAGTGACTTCAAAAATCCTTATATACAATGTATGCAATATTTATTCAGAAGGTAAAACTTTCATAACATAAAAACGAACATTCATACAGTGACCCAGAAGGTATAAGACAACACAAAACCTCACCTTATTAGTCTAATAAGAAAACAGTGTTAATTCATAGTTCATTGTAATTAGAGAAATACCAAAAGTAATAGTTAGCAATGTTAATTGGCTTTGAAAAAAAATCATTCAAAGAGACAGAGCAAATGAAGTTTTAATCCTGTAACATTTCCTCGGTCTAGTAGCGAATTTACTTAAGATTAGCAAGTACATCGAGAGCATCATCATCAAATTATAAAACATGATTAAATATTTCAAATAGATAAAGTGGGCTAAACATTGTTTAGTTTGAATTCCCAAGAAAAATTCTCTTCTGGTACTTTTTAGAAAATAAAGATTTCCATATTGCATTAGAATCATTAAAGGTTCCATGGATTAATGGTTCCAAGGTTAAATTGATTTCTATGTTTGCCTTCAGAGCATAAAATCTCAGATGTGTTAATCTCTTCAGTTATTAATATGTGCTGTAATAGACTACAAAGCCTCCTTTTTGAGGAAAGACTGCATAGGGTATGGTCTAATTATTTACATGTTGACAGTCTAGAATGGAAAGGAGAGGTTTGGTAAGGGATGTGGTCCCTGGTCTCTCTCTCTCTCTCTGCAAACTCTCCCTCCCTTCCTCCATCCCTCCTTCTCTCCCAGCTTGCCACCCCATCTACCTTTTTTCTCCTCTTAGATGCTTTCAGACTCAGATTAGGACAAATTCTTCCTACTGCCCATATAAAGTTCTGTGAAGCCCTCTCCTACAAAGTCGCAATTTCGACAGAAATCAAACTGCTCAAAGCACCTATGAGAAAATTGAAGGGAAAAAATCCTACAAAAATTACATGACGCAGTTTGACATGACATGAAGTAAAAAAATGACACATCTGACAGGCCATAAAAATTCTATTACTGGACAAGTTAAGATCTGAACTGCGTATCAGCAATCCTTTAAGAGAATAAAGAGCAGTTAGTAAAGAGTAGTTGCTGGCATGAGAGAATGAACTCAGGAGCATATGGTATTCCTAACACTGAACATCTATTATTTATTGCCATTTTCTGTCATTTTTATCTACACCATTTATTTCATTTTCTTCCTGTAAGCGAGGGTGTAACTCTCACTCCATGCAAAAGCAAACAAAAAAGAAGGTTTTTTTTGCTTCAGTAACCCAGTTAGGAAACAACTCTTGCCTTATAATTATGAGTCATGTTAGTTTCTAGTTAAGGCAGTTGAGGGTTTTGATAGTGGATTACAAACCCTGGATGTAACCCTGATGGTATCACTTTCTACTTTTCAGGTTGTCTTTGCCTCCTCTCTTCACTGCTTAATGGAAAAGGTGCAAATAGACACACAGGAAGTAATGCTGAGAGACTTTAGAAAAATGTTGTCATCCAAAGGACCCCTAATCAATATTAATAAACTTTTTTGTTAATTTTGAACAACTGGAAGGAAACATTTTACATGGTCTTTGTCATTGTCCTGTTCACAAGCAGTCCATATTAAAAAAACCAAAAAACAGTACTAACCATCTTCAGCAGGATTTTTTTGAGTTATCCAAGGTCTGAAAGTATATGATGTACTCTAGGTAGAGCAGAATTTTAACTAGCTCTCAAATAACTTGGGTTATGTTTTTGTTATATACTTTTACAAATGTACTATTTGACAGGGAAAAACCCTCACAATGATTGACAGCTTGGAATTATTCCTAAAATAATCATATCTCAACTCATAAATATGTGGTGTGAGGAAACACAAACAGTATAAAATTTATAAACAATCGATAATTTCTAATATTTTTAGGAGTGTGCAATACAGACTCAGCAGTACAATGCCTCCAAATTTATCTTTGTGACAGACAACTTGTTGTCCTCTTGGTGTCTCTCATTTGCATTTTATAAAATCTGCAGCAAATGTATATTCATGGCATGGGATGATCAGGAAACTCATAACTGCCCTATGTTAACTGAAGAGGCTGCCAGTTCAGCAAAAGGATACTTCTGAGCTGCTCATTTTTGACAGTGAACATTTGAAAGTCAAAGTTTTTCAACACATTGGCTCTGAGCTTATTGCAGTATTGAGCTCTCAGTGATGCACTCCTGGCCTTAGTTGCAAGATATCTGCTATCTCACACTCCTGTGTGACGGAATTAGTCAAATTGCTGCCTTGAGCATTGATTAAAATAGCGGCTTGCTTTAGTATGCAAATATTTCCCATTGACAACCGTGTTATTCCATTTACTTCCCTTTGAAATACTATAAGGCTTTTTGTTATTATTATTCACAATCATCCTTTCAAGTAATCACTCCTGCATTGCATTCACGCTGTTTATATACTGCATTGAAAAGGGTAGAGCATAATTATCTTTCCAATATTTATGGTATAACATCTTCTTCCTAGATTTCCAAAAAGGAAGAGAAGGAAGACATCCCCAGTGCCAGGATATTCTAAAATTTTATCACAAGAGTGAAGAGAATTCATTCTGAAAATAGAGTTAAATCATCTGAATATTGCAGTAAATCAAATATTTATTTGCCTGCTCCAAATTCATAAATGGAAGTTGTCTCTGAAAATGTAATAAATTCCATGAAGTTAAAACAACATTGTTGACAAACTCAGTTTCAAGATCATACAAATAACCTAAATTATGAAAAAAATTGTACAGGAGAAATAATATCTGTTTTAAAAGAAAGCTCAATATTCCCAGCTACACACTGGAAATTAATTACCAAACTGCAATTAATTACCAAATAATTCGGTATTTGCAGTTATCATGATTTTTTTAGAAATATGAACAAAAACATTTCCATTGTTTTTTAATTATTAAACTGCAAGACTCATCTGCCTAATAACTATTTTATACCAATTTATTAGTGTAAGTTAGCTTAAGGCAACCAGTGGGCAATCTGATTTGTGTGAAAGAATACCTACATGGGAATGAGCCACCACAATCTGATTTGCAAGCCCACCTTCACACTTCCAACAGAAAACAGTAGGTATTGACCAGATGTCTCTGTAGCTCTGAGCTACTACAGCACTTCAGGAGCACTTGGAGGAAGGGTAAGTTACACCACACCTCTTGCTGATTTGACATTCCAAGGAATGGATGAGCATCTCCATGGCCGAGCAGAGGGGCTTTCAGAAATGCCCCACTTGTTTCCATGAATGAAACTTTGCTTTGCTGTGGCTCAGGAGCTCCATGGGATATGCCACACACAACTAGGTTACACATGTCAGTAGGCTCTAGCATTGCAGTCCAACAAAACCTACCTGGCCACTGAAGTCACCTTGGACATCAGAACAGTACTGATTAAAGTACCTCAGTCTTTAAAGATGTCAGTCTTCTTGATCCTAATAAATATTCAAATGTTCCTGTAAAGGTATCCCTATGGGAATATGCTTTCTATCATTTGATACTACATAAATAAAATTAATAGCTTCATTTTGAGTTAACTCTGTGTCAGATTCTAATTTTGTCTCTGTTGGAGTAATTCACAGTAACTTAACTGAGCCTGATTTTACAGTACTTCATCTCTCTGCTAATTCACCTTACCAAAACAAAATAAATCCTTAATTCTATAATCACCTATTGACTGTTTTAAGGCCCTCTCCAGAGGTGCAAATTATTAGCCAGTTTAAAGGCACTGAAGATCAGATGTATTAACTTTAGTGCAATTTGCTTTAGCTTCACACACCTTTTCTAGAAATGTGATTGATTCAACCTACTGAGATTGATGACAAATAACCTAATGAAAAAAAAAATCCCATAAACAAAAGGATTACTGTTCTGAAAAGGTTTTGTTTTATTTTTTTTTTGCTTCATTACCTTCAGTAACAATATAAAATATTAAATGAAAGTGCAGAGAATTATAGGTACAACCTGATATACAATAATTAGAAATCAAATATGTATTTAGCAAATTATAATATGCATGTGATAAAAAGCAACCATTTGTTGAAATTACTACTTTAAAGCTTTAAAAATGAGTGGCCAAGAATAGTTAAATGTTTATGCTTCGATTAAAAGACATACTTGTTTACTCAGATAATGCAGAGATCACGGCAGTTTAAAACCAGAGGTACGCTGTATTTAACCAGCTCATTGTTTCTAAATTTGAAACTAAGCTATAGAGCAAAGCCTTTAAAGTAAATGTGTAAATTAAGTGACATAACACACAGTCAGGTTACGGTGACTTAGCTCTTCCTGACAAAACAATGTCATGCAATTTTTTAACTCTGTTTAACACAAATTGGATATACTGAGGACATGGGGGAGGGGGGGTTGCTGTCATAAACTGTATGCAAAGGAATGAAAAATGCTGCCAAAAATCAGAACAATTGTTTGGGGCAATTTTTTTTCTACTGTTTTTACTTAATGTTGCAAAATATGAATATGATGGTAAAAAGAGGAATCTGTGCTGAATACAATTCTTAACTGTTTGCATATTCCTCAGGAAAATAACGTGAAGCAGATTAACCATCACTTCAGGATGGTTGCTGCTTAATTTATTATTCATAAAGGAGTTAGACTTTCAGTGGTGAGATATTTCACAGCCAATTTCTAATTTAAAAAGCATTTCTTTCAGTATTTATTAATAAATACAATACATAGCATTGTTATGTATAAATGTGGCAAAATGTTACTTTTCTCTATTTCCTCAAAGACAAAGGGATTGATCATGTAATTTCCATGCAAATATACTCTGACAGTGATCAAAGGACATTTTACTCATCAAAACAGATTTTTGGGTTGGGCCCTGATAAATTGATACATCTAATTGCTGGGATTTTAAAATTACTCACTTATCTTCTGACTGAAGAATTTTTTTTTCTGCAGACCATGTATTTTTATGTGCTGCAAAATGAATGCTCATGCAGTACAATTATTTTTATCACATTATGATAAAGCAACTCAATCAAAGCTGTACCATTTTTAATCTCTTTGCACAATAGACTCAAGACAGCAGAGACTTTTTGTACCTGTAACTTGACTGATGCTAAATTCAGTCATACCATTGTATCAAAAATTCAGAATTCTTGGAAAGACAACAATTTCTCCTACACTAAAAATTTCAATAGAAAAGGTACCTTTAGAGCTCAAACTTTTCCAGGCAAAAATTCGCTTTATCAAGCAGCAATTCCTAAGCATTTTCTTGCATCTTGCAGGCTTCTGGTGATACTGTTGCAAATCTTCATTCTCTTCATGTGTTTTCTTCTCAGGGGCTAACACTTCCATCCTAAACAAAAACTTCACCTTTAGCTTTCCTGAAGGATATATACAGAACTTGAATTCATAAACTGTGGATAAGGGAGATGGGGGGAGAAGGGAGAAGATGAACTGAGAATCAAGGGAAAAGCCTTAGGATTTCATTAACCATTCCACTTAGCTCATACATTCTTACTATTAATTACCTTAAATGCAATTATTGCATTAATATTATTTTGTTTTGAATTATTTATCTGGAACATTTATGTACTTGTAAAATATACAAATGGGGTAAAATCAGATTTCATCCACTATTTTTTAAAACTTTGATTTTACTTAAATGATACAAATTATGTAACATCTTTATATGGTAAATAAATATTTACCCCTTACCTTAGTCAGTTGTCTAGATAAAAAAAATAATGTAATCCTCTATGCATGAACTTATTATTCTTCCTATCTTAGCTTGCCTTACATCAGTGTCATAGAGGAGAGCTGCATTCCTCTAGCTGTTATTGAAAGACAGCTGCTCTGCTCAGAAAAGATGAATAGTTGGGATTCTGTGCTGCCTTAATGCCACTGTCACTCAAACGCAGAAAAGCAGCTGAGCCACTTAAAGCCAGTTGTACACTTAGGGACCATTTCTCTACACTACCTTCTGATTCACAGAGGCAGACCAATAAATTTCTACATAACATTATTTTTCTTGATAGATTGACACTTTGAAGGAGCTGGAGATCATTAGCAGTAACCAGCAGTGACTAGAACCTAACCAAAGCCCTACTCAGAGGCTACAAACCCAAGAAAACGCACCTACCCGATGCTCCAGGAGTTTGGTGCTACTCCAAGGTCACACAAGAGTCCTAAACAGCTTTCCCGTTTGCTCTGGAGTGAGCTCCAGCCCGAGGTGCCGAGGAGATGATGCTGCTGAGGACAGAACAACACTGCGAGCCACAGCAGTCCTTTGACAACCAGCCACAGACTGCACCAGGGGACCTACTGTGATTACAAACAGTAACTTTGCCCAGAGTCACAGGATGCCAAAGTGGCCCCTATTCTACTCCCCTCTTTTTCCCTAAAGTCAAAAGGCAGTAAGCAATCAAAGGGGGGGAAAAAAAAACAAAAACAAACCACCACAAATAACTAATTGGCATTGGTCACAGTACACATCAGTTTGTGAAACAGAGCTGACGTTTCAATTATAAACTTAGTGCTTCCTAAAGAAAGCAAGCTTAATGGAACACAGCACCTCACTGCCAGCACTTGGGTCAGGATTATATCATACTGATTATGCAAAACAATCAAGCAACAAGTTTCCATTTCCAGAAATTTATTTCTTAAAAGATACTAGAACTTAAAGGGTTTTTTTAATCAATCAGCTTCTCCTTGAACTGAATTAATCTTCATACCAATTACATACATTTGCAAGTTTCATGCATGTGAAGTTCTCTACATACATTTGCATTACAGCTTAACTATGTTGCTTTGTGCAAAATGTTACACACAAAACCCCACACCCACCTATAACAACTCAAGACGTCTCAGGTCTGTCCACACAACAGACTCTCAACCAGCAGTAAATTCCGTGCATAACAGCAGAGAAGCATTGGCTTCAATAACTGATTTTTAGACCAACAAAGGGGAGCACTTCAGATTCACATGTAGGGATATATTCAGGCCCATCACTACTTAGAGCTAAACAAGATTTAAATATGCACTGCTGGAACAGTATTTGCTGGTTTAAGGTTCTTTGAGTCCTATGGCATGACACAGCACTCCAGTCATGGCTGTGTTCCCATCACAAGCTGCTACTAAAGTAAGCTGAATTTCAGTAAGGTAGCAGAGTTTTGAAACTTCAGCGAGAAAATTCTTCCAGTTTAAGCGTATTTCCCAGCTCTTTTATCTTATATTGTGCAAAGGTGCCAATTTGAGAAAAAAATATTAATTTTATATTGGTGTTTTACCATTCTAAGAAATACATTTTCATCACAAAATATTCATTCTGGATTTCAGGGTGATTACTGGAACAGAATTTTCAGTTGCAAGAGCAAAGCATGACTGTTAGTTATTACATAGAAATATTTTTAAAAGATAATGCTGTCAACTATTTCTACATCCCATCTTTGAACAGAAACTAATGTACTCTAGAAATTAGACATCAGCCCTCTAAAAACTGGTGGTTCACTTCTGATTGGAGTCTGTGCCAGGCATCCACAGAAATTTACCCATCTTCTGTGGTGGAACACATCTATATCACCCCTGTCTAGTACAAAGAGAAAACCGATACTATGCCCATGAGCACTGGCATATATATCTTCATGTAGCATAGCTCCAAACAACTGAAACTTGAAAGTGTTGTTACACTAATTTAAATTCAAGATTTCCAGGTGTAAACCTTCAGAGAAACTGCCTCCTCATGTAACAGTTACCTACAAAATCCTTGATGCTCCAGCTCAAAGACTAGGTCTCATGACATTTTCTCTCACACTTCTCAGAGGGCCAGTTCAGAGCTTCCTCTCTCAGACATTCATTAATCCATAGACACAGGACCTGATACAATATCTGGGAATGTACACTGCCTACACATGGAGCAACTGTTCACATGCAATGGAGGTTGCTGGATATGCCTCCATATTAGCATTTGTACAGTCTTCAGGATGGATAAGAATACAGAGGACCTTTGTCAGAGATGGGATATATGAAAGCACAAATTCAATAACACTATTCAGGAGGGCATGGAGAGGTAGAATTCTTGCTGAAATCTTTAGGATCTGTTTCTGTGCAGCAGAAAACCCTGTCTTATTTGCCATGATGTGAAGAGCTTCTCTTGACATAAAACTCTAGAAGGAAATATTTTTCTAAAAATGGTTCAGAAGATGTCAAGAGGTTCAGATCACACTGTACATGTTTCCTTACTTCAAACCTTAATCAACGCGATAGCAATTTTTTTCCATGATAGATATATACATGAATCAGAAGTTCTTTGGGGTGCTAATCATCATGTTAAAATTTTGTAATGAGTTTAAAATAAACAAGCTCTACAATAGTAAAGTTCAAGCCACCAATGATTTTTTCCAAGCAAATGATACTGTACTTCATATAATAATAAAACCTAATTTATAAAAGGGAATTAACATAACTCTTCCGAGGCAATGCACTTGATTTGCCTCTTTCTTCTCTACAAATCATATTATCTGAGTCTGAGAAGCAAATGGATTGATAGTGAATTCCACATTTAGAAACCCAAGGACTGTAAAAAATTCATTACGTGCAACACCGGAGAAAAACTGGTCCTGTTGTAAGCAACATAGGAAAAGTATCATGTGTAAAAACTATCTCAATCCAGGCTGCCTGGGATCCCTCCTTTCCCTTGATACATTGAATACATTGAATCATTTAATAATTTAGGCAAAATTAAATGGCGGGTTAAAGACCACTCCACAGAGTCTGATCAACCTCAGGATCCGGGGATGGGGAGATCTTACAACTAGTAAATCAGGTAAGAAAGTAAATAAATAGACCTATGCCCTAGTGGGACTATCAGTAACAAGGCAAATGTGGGAAAACGACTTGGAAAAAGCCTGCAATGCCTCTGGTCTAAGCCCTTACACGTTACTGCAGAAGCAACCAGGAACCTGCACTCTTCTTAAACACATGAAAGTCAGGAAAGGCAAATTATTTACTGCAGCTGGAACAGTGCACAGAGACAGAGCCTGCTTAAAGAAAGATTTTCATTCTTTTGTGTTATTGGATTTTATCTGTAATCAGTTACATCCAAAAATAAAGCTGGTTTTCTGTATAGAATTTGTTATTTCCTATTGATAGTTAAATAACTATTTTTATGAGCGATCTAAATCTTACAAGCTAAAAAATTGAGAGTCACAAGCTGATGACTCATATAAGGGCTATGACAGGCATCTAATCAATATTTATTTGGGCTACATGGCAATGTCTTTTGACTGGGTGTACATGAATGTGGGTGCAATAACAGCATGTATGCAAGTTGCCTCTTAAAATTTCTTGACCAGATTTGATATTTGGGAAAAAGAAACTGAACTTCAGATGGAAATATGGAAAACTATATCATTCTTCCCTTGATAATGAAATAGCAGTTGGAAAGACTAGGGGCATCATTATAGACTGCGAAATAGCTCAGGAATTTTCCAGGCGAAACAGTCAAAACTGGCATGGCGTCTATATGGAATATTGGGGGGAATCGTCATGGAATGGGCAAGATGGATTAGCTGACTACTCCAGCACAACTATGTCAAGAACCTTCACTGATTACTATGTGTTCTCATAAGAGTCCTGAAGAAAGACATTGTTTAATGCCAAAGATAAAGCTAGGTTAAACCAGTGATGGCTGCTGAGAACTTTGGGCCACTAGAGATTGCAGCTAGAAGTTGCAAAATGAATACTGAAAAATAGGGCAAGCTTACAGTATCCATTTCTGGATGAATGTGTGGGTGACTGCTGACATATTAAGGAATATTAGAATAAGATACTTCAGAGAAAAATCAGGAGTTATTTTGTTTTTGTTTTTTCTCAGCATAAGCAGCTTTCAATAGTATTTTATGATACCAAATTTTCGTAAATGAAGGAAAGGATTTGTGAGTGGAAAGGAAAATTTCATTCTCTTTCTGTAGAATGAAAAATGGAACAGGAAAAGATGGGAAATGGAAATATATCAGCTATTTATTTACCCCCATTTTATAGCGCTCTTTAAAGTTTTGCTGTTGCATTAACTTGAGTTTCACTGACATATTTTTATCCTTTTCAACATTTGTTTGTCTCTTTATAGGCAAAAAGAAGGCAATTGAATAAATACCAGGTAACAAAAGCTTCTTGTACGCTTCAATATTGACTAAAATTTTGGATTCTACTTCTGTCAAGAGAAAACAGACAAATCTTAACTTAACTTGAACATAGTGAAGAGTTGAGCAGGCCAGTCTCTCTGGAAAGTCTGTGGGAAACTTTTAGAGATACTCCACAAGTATAGGGAGAACTGCTATCTTTATTTTTTCCAATCTCTTAAATGTTGATGTATAAAACATCTTTAGGTCTTGCCTGTTCATGCTTGGTGAATATCTACATTTTAAATGAGGAACAAAGAAAAGAAATAGCATAGTGGGGAAGCGCTGCCCCAGAATTCTTTTGGTTTATTTAGCTCTGGATCTTTTGCTGGCACAGCACCGGTTAATAATGGATTTCCAATTGTATTCAGGTTGCCTGGATTAGAAGGAAAACATCTGTGTTCACACATGTTGTGTCAAGTGCTTGTGGGCACTGCAGGTGCCAGGAACACACTCAGATACCGTCAACAATTATTTGACTGCAGCAAGAATTAAGAGCAAAATAAACAAGAGCAAGTATTTGTGGGTGGGAATTTCAGAGTGCTGCTTCACTGTGCCAGAGGAACTTCATGTCACAATGAGCCCTCTTGGGGTTACAGATATATTGGGATGAGCTCTCATTGGGTGATTAAGTAGCCAAACTAAACTGAGAGGAAGGGTTTTACCTCCTGTCAGATTATAGTGATAAGAGAAATGATAGTGACTCTGATATGGGGAGAGAGGATTTTAATGTTAATCCATTGTTAATGGTAATTAAAACATTCCTGCTTGCTGTTAGCATTTGTCTGAGGTGCATATATCTACTTCCATTGGTTAAAGTGACAGAGGTTTTTAGATGTGCAGTGGTAATAAATATTTCTTAGCAAAGAGAAATATAGTCTATTTACTGGTGAAAAATTAGTTTTATGGCTGCCAAGAAGGTTTCTTGTCACTATGTCAAAGGCTTAATTCTTTCAGGACTTATTACAGGTAGAGAGTAACCTTTCATTTTCCAAAATCACAGGAAGAAATTGGACTAATGAGAGGGGGCATAATGGATATGCAAACCCTAAGAACTTTTCAGTTATTTCCAAAAGTCTGTTTTCATAGGTAGCTTTACATTAACAAATTTGAATAACAGCATGTAGTGCTGTGAAAGGCACTACATCAATGACCTTTAGAAAACAGTTTTAGACCTTTAGAAAATAGTTTTTCAAAAACTATTCAGTACAATCAGGTAGCTGAGACTACCTAGGCTGGGTATTCCAAAGTTGGAAGGGTCCATCCTCTGCCAGTGAGATGGACACTGGCAGAAGGAGGGCAGAGGGAGGACTTGAGTAATGTAAACATGCCAGGACTATACTAAGCTGATCCATTTTATTTGTAAGAATGGTATATTCTGATACTAAAAAATTATAGCAATATACCTGCAAGTGCCACCAATGTCCTAACTCACAATAAATTACTGAGTCTACTGGACTGTCAAACTTCCTCAACAAAGATTTTTTATCCCATAGTCACAGGAGGAATATACTCAAGACTCACATGACTCCATACAAACAGGCAGTTTTGTAATTTTTTAGAAATACTGATAGAGCAAGTTGCTTCTTTAGAACTAGCAGAATGGGAGACTGGCCCCAGACAAAGTGTGAAATCATGTTACCTGTACCAAAAGCAGTATTATGAGAATATAATTTGGAGAAGGATGGATGAAAAGTAGAGGAAATTAATTCAAGTAGATTAATTGATTAATTTTTGTAAGCACATAAAGATACCAACAAATTCTAAAGAGGAAGTTCACATATAATTTTCTGGAAAGTATCTGCTCTTGGTTTAAATCATTATTTTTACAGCTTTTTACAGGTAATCTTATTTATCAGTAGCAGTACCAATTATATTCTGTACTTAACAGTAATGAAAAATTTGTAAACAATGTTCTGTATAATAAAATGTATGTGTTTTGTTTAAAAGTGGTAAGAGAGATTCCTTTTTAAACTAGTCTTTTCTATATGGACTGGATACAGTTCCTTCTTGCCACTAACCTTGACTTCACTTACCTACATCTACTGTGCTCAAAGGCATTAACATATATAGCAGAAGACCCACAGTAAACTCATAACTATCAGAACTCCATTTCAGATAATAATGACTACTTTGGAAAGTGCTACATTTTCCTTTTGCTCGGGCTCCTAATTAGCCAAATATATTTGTCAAAATATTCCTAGAAACTGTCTGGAATTTCCTTTTCCCATGGATCTTTAGCATTTACATATAATTCATAACTGAAGAAACACGAAACAAACTGTCCATCCCTATTTTGTGGCAGGGAGTTTCCAAAAAGCAACAAGAATAAGTTTTTCCAGGAGACATAAACACTTGGTTTGTTTTTTTTTCCATACATATAGATCACCCAGTACAGGACAGAGAAATGGTGATCAATTCTCACATATCCATTTAATTAAATTTCTATGATGCCAGTGAGTTAAGAACATATCCAGTAATCCTCATAGGAACAATGACTTATTTATGAACATCTAAGTACTTTCGGAAACAGTGAAAAACTCTTACAAGTAGCACAGCACTGGTAACAGGAAAGGACCCGTTACCTCCAGCTCAAATCCAAAAAAAAAAGCTGCTTCTCAGAGAGCAAGCTGCAGATGGGGCAGTACAAACAAATTAAGCTAATTGAACAATGGCAAAAAACATTTCCATGACCCCTATTTTTTCCTCATTGTTTCTATAAACAATTTATTGCTACTATCTGAAACTATTATTTCTAAGGTACGTTCTCTTTCATCCAAGGTACTTTCAGACATAAACAGCTTGGAATAAAAAAAAAGTTACAATAGAGTATCTATAAAATGAGTTCTTGACTGCCACAAAGCAATCATTATTGCTTTTTGCTCACTAAAGAACAGGAACAAAATCTGAATTATTGCACATTTTACATTGTCATGTTGATATACACAGTCCTTTAAACAGTTAAAGAAGCAAAAGTGAGTGCAGATGACTAACTAATTGAAGAGCTGAAATGAGAAGCTTCTAAAAATTTATTTGACCATAAGAAGTGTTTTATCCACAATACTGTCATGAAGAAAGAGCTTGAGAAAATAGAAGAATGCTACTATGCAATATACTTGGGAAAGGAAGCAGAACAGGTCTCATATTTCATTTCAGTTTAAAAAAAATTGATTATAAACCAGAAGATGAGAAGTTTTATGATTTCATGTTTCAGTGGACCATAACCCATACATTTCCTCCAAAAAGACATAGAAGCCTCATTTACCAGGGATCTATACATTTCTTGGAGACAATACACATGAATCAGTATGAATGTATTTGTCACTTGGATCTCTGATGAAGTATCAGCTGAACTTTTAAGTGATCTTCCATATTTTGGAGAAAATTATGCAGACTGTACACAAACTTGAATTTTTAGGTTGCCACATAATGTTGCACTAAATAAAATCATGTTGAAAATTATAATCTCATTAACTTCATGCTTGTTGCCTTTTGCTCAGCAAAAGAGGGACAAACATCTCTAGGACAATGGAATACGAGATAAAAACAAAAATATTTTCAGAGAGAATTTAAAGCTGTGTTTGTTTGTATATACACGCAAAGAGAACAAAGTTACGAAGTAGATGAAATAAAAGTAGCAGAGATTTCTGAATTTTAACACAGGCTTTCATATGTTTTTATAAAAGTATTCATAGGAAACTGTTCACAACAGTCTCAAAGACTAAACAGAGGCTGAGAGAATATAAATTCAGAATATCATCAACTGCACTATATAAAAGTCACATCGTGGATGAGAGGAGCTCAGGAGGAAGAAATAATGCTGACAAACAAGAGGGTCATTTATTATTTTAAAAAGGCAATAGGAGGAGCTTTCTATGCAAGCTTTGAGTGCCTACATTTTCTATATGGTATTTAATCACATTAGAATTTAGAAAGTTCAATTAATAAGTGGCCTCAGGCAAACAAATTTATCTGAACTAATGGATCTGTTAACAGATAGCAAGTCAAAATTATCTCCTCAGAAACATGTAGTAGCTTTCTCTACTTCTAGGGCTGTGCAGCAGTGTTTAGTCTTTACTACATTAGGCAACATGCACAGCAGTCAAAAATAGTTGCAAGTGCCACAAATATTAAAAAAAAGAGTACAAGCTGGTTATAAATATCTAAAGGCCAAGCTGACCAATACTTGCAATTTAGGTTCAAACTGAATCAGCACCAAGTAGGCTGAATGCCCCCACCACTAATCACATGGGCCACCCATACAATTACAAATGCTTACTTTATGAGGATTTAGTGTTTGTTGTGAATGTGCCTGACAGCAAAGGGAACAGAAATAATCTGTTTTGTCACAGAGCAGAGAAAGCACGAGCTGTATGAGAGCATTACCTTTAGTCTTTCACTGTAACAGCTACATCTAATGTTTTTTAATTCTAAATTCTTGGTCTAAATGGAGAGACCAACGGGTCAGTTAGTTAGCAAACCCTATAGTTGTGGTATCTTTCGTGGGTGCAGTTTCTCAGAGAAAATTAACAGAAAACACACAAAAATGTGTTACCAAACAATTAGAGCTACAGTTTTACTGTCGAATGACACAGCTTTCCTCAGTAATTAGCACACAGAGTATCAGCACCTAAAGAAAAAACCTTTAATAGCCATGTTCCACCTACTAATTTTCTACAATAGATTAATGATCCTTATGAAGGACTAAAAGCGTGGATAAAAGAGTGCCATTGGAGTTGGGAGCTTCTCATCAATCTATTAATCCCTATCTCAGATTCAAACACACATTAGAATATTTTTTTTGAACTTTAGTATGAAAACACTGTCTTATACACTTACATAAGTGTATACTTATGCACTTATATAAGTGCACTTATACACTTGCATAAGACTGTGTTTTCATATTTCTAGCCATGTAAAATTCCCTCTAAGGCACAGTGTAACTAAGTGCAGCATAGACTTTCTACAGTTGCCAACTCTTTCCAGCATTCCCATAACTGGAACACCTGGGAGCCTTTTCTTATTCAAAATAATCTTGAAATATTAAAACAGAACTATTCATTACAGAAAGAACTTTATCAGCATGGACCTTAATCTAGTGATATATTTACATAAGATCACGACAGGGAAAAGCTGATTATTGTATTGCTCCAGGGAAAACCAGTTTTTTAAGTGGTTTAGCAGGGCAGCACTCTTCAAAATTGAAAGATTGTCATTTGCGAATATTCAAGACATGGTGTTATCTTTGATTATGTACTGTCAGCACATGTTAAATGCCTGTCCAGGTGGAGCTGTGACAGTGTATTTACAGTGTTACTGTGAAATCCTCAAAGGAAAGAGTGATACAGGGCACTTGGAAACTACAGAAACAGATTCATCATCAGAATGCCTTATTCTAGCTCTTCACAGTGACAGCAAGCACTCTGCAAGCTTTCACCACTACCTTTCAGAAAATCAAAGCTGTCACTTCCTAGTGAACTAGTAAGCTCTCAGGAATCTCCATATTGTGTTGTTACTGCACAATAGCAGGGCAGGAAAGAAACAGAAAACCTCTAATTTAGTAGTATCACACTTTTGCAATGCAGCAGATTTTACAACTTTTGGAAGATGTATTTGAGAGACAGAGGAGTCTATTTTTTATCTATATTTATGAAATGAGAGAAAATCCAGTTATTTCTCATTGTTAATGAACAGGAATAATCATTTCTCATTTTCCTCTTTGGGCAAAGGCGCACTTAATACCTAATTATCTTTCAAAAAGTGAGACTGAAGTTAGACTGTGCTAATAAAGGATGAAAAAAATGTAAAATTTAATGCATTTCTATAGTGCTTATGAAGGCAGCATAGCTGGAGACTGTTCAACGAATTATAGTAAACTTCAGACTCAGTAACTGCACATTTTGGCAGCTGAGAAGCAAACACTTAGCTTTTTATGAACCCAAGGAGTCTGAAAAGATACCAGAAAGTTATAACTGCTCCCTGTCTTAGACTTGGGTATTTTTACATGTCTTCTCAATCAAGTGACATAAAGATGTCTGAGACATGTCTAGCTATATGCTCTGCTGTCACTGATGTGAACCATAGCATGGGATTTAAATTGGATGATCTTTAGGGTCCCTTCCAACCCAGGCGATTCTGTTATTCTATGATATCCACTAGCTTTTGTGTCTGTCTTTCATCTATGTCTCTGTTCATCATCTGTGTCATAGGTAAGATGCTATTAAACATGAATGGTAGGGGTCACTCACTAGTGAGAATATGTGAGTGGAGAAGGGATTGGCTCTTGGTCTGACTTGTGAATGATTTTATCAGCAGATTTATTTAAAGGATGCTATTAATTGCTTAGGTGGACAAACACAAAGATAAATGGAATAAAAAAAGGAAGAGGATATTTTTTTACTGTTATGGGACAAACTCAGCAATATTTTTCAGTTCAGCAAATGCAAAACCACACTTCTATGGATAAAGAATAAACTCTATCATTGCTCAAACAAAACAAAACAAAAAAATAAGACCATACAATCACTCTGGTTTAGAGTGTGAAGAGATGAGAAAATAGGGGAGTAACTTCAAAGCATGACTGCAATGTAAAGGAAGTAAAGGGACTACTACAACTCTCTGTGAGGATCATCATCAATGGGAAAGAGATCTGAATATGGAAAACTTTTGAGCATGATGGACATGGAGCAATTAGGATTAAGAAGTTGAAAACTGAAGCTAGACAAATCTGGAAAATAAGATAAAGTTTTAAATTACTTAAATATGAGTGGTGATCCCTTTATTGGTTTGTTTTTCTAAAAATAATAATCATATTTGAAACATAAATCATGATCCAATTCCTGTGAAAAAAAGACCTCTGCCTTAAACAGGTCAGCTTAGAGATTACTGTGATAATCTCTGGATTTTAAAAAATGCTATTTTTTGCAGATTGAAGGAAAGAGTACTATGTTGTTCCCCCTCGTTTCACAGGTTGTTTTCAAGGGTACCTTTGTTGTCATTAAAAACTGAAAATATAACTGTAAAAACATGAATATAGAACACAGTTCTGTAGCAACTTTATCAGATTTTCTGGCAAATTCCAGAGTTTCTGACAGGGCTTCTAACACCACCTAAATTCTAGCAAGTAAATTCAAGATGAAGCAATTTATCTGCATTTGCCCATGTACTTCAGCACAGAAGAGTGTCAAAGCTCCACGCAAATCTGTACGTAATCAGATGATTATAATTTAGCCCTATGTTAAATGCCGAAGTGATTAAAACACATGAATAATTGAAGGGATTCCTAATGGAATAATTACAATAATGTTCTTTAGTATATCCCCATTTTAATAGCTTTAGGCAGTATCAAGTGGTTCAACTGAATAAATAATTTCACAGATCAGATGACTTTCCAGGACCTACAGTTCAGTACTTGAAGCTATTGGGTAGGAAGGCAATCATAAACACTGCAAATAATAATGAGATTTTTGACCTTCTGGTGTCATGTAAATTGATGTGTGCCTGACATAGGCAGACTTTGCTGCTAAATTCAAAAGCTCTCAGCTTTGTCATTGTCCCCATCTTGTAATTGGATGTGTTAACTCTAAAAATAAAAAAAAAATTAAAAAAATAAACTAAAATAGAAGAGTAAAACCAGGGAATGGAGATAGAAAAAAAAATAATATTCTTTTTCAAAAAATATATCTAGTTCCTGCAAAAGAAAAATTATTAAATAATTTGTATCAAATGAGGATATATACTGCATGCTGACAATGTATAGAGATCTATAATACAGGTTATTCGCCAGTACCTAACTATTCAGATTTTAAAAATCAAGCCCAATTAAGGAGAAATAGGAATTCATACCACTTATTTGACCTTAGAAATATTGCCAGACTGGAGGCACAAGAGCAAGCAAAGAAAAATGCTATGTCCATTGGTAGTAATAAAAAAGACCCAAAGATCCAGGATAATCTGCAGGTAGAGCAAGGAATGCCCCCCGCTCCTGACAGGGAGCACTGCAGCACTGCTTGGTGTGCGTTCATGACAGGTGTCACTGGCAGAGCGATGCCACACACCAGCACCACAGGCTGTGTTGATACTGCTACAGGTGCAGTACAATGAAGTGATATATCAACATCTGTATATGTCAAACAGTAACACAAAAATTATTTCAATAGACTTAAAGAAATTCCTGACCAATTCCATAATGCGGGAGGGTGATTGAAATAAGTACAGGTGGAAAGAGACTTAGAAGGAAGGGGAAAGGAGAAGAAATGTTGCTGCAATTAGGATTTTCCATATCATACCTTCCTTTTGAATTTGAAATGCAATTTTTGATGCCAAATCAATGCTGAGAATAAAAGCTACATATTCAGGACATGTGGCATTATTAAATTCCTTTTTTAATTTCCCCATATTAAAACATTGGTATGAGGGAATGCTACCAGTCCATGTAATTAGCACAACAGTTGTTCCACAGCTCCCCAAACTCTTTTCCATTATTGCTGTTCATCTAAGAAGAAAAATACTAAGGGTTCAGCCCACATTTTGAGAAATTACCACTTTGTAGAAGGATGAAAGTGTGACTAAGCATTCAGATACTTCTATCAAACCTAACTCTGTATCACATTAACATTGCTAAGGATCATATGAAGTTCTGATTACTTAGGATATTTAAGTACCATGGCATTTACTATACCAACTGGATCATTACCACAAAACAAATTCTAATTTAGATGACTATTTTGCTTTCCTACATTCCTTTGAAAATACATTGACACTATAGTGTAGCACTGCAAAAGGTTCTTTTCAAATAGCCATCATACGTCCAAGGGGACAGGTTGCTATTTAATATCTATATAAAGATTCTAGAAAGCAAGATTTTATGATGAACTTTTAGCACAAGGATGAAAAACATAGTAACTAAGTCCAGCTTCATGAAACAGCACATTAATTTTTACCTTCCCACAGTAATACATACTAATTTCTACTAATTCAAAATGGCCAAATTAATCTAAAAAGCAGAAACACTTGCATTACTGAATAATCTCCAATTTTGCTAAATGCCTGTCAAAATACTTCATGTTCTCATTTCCATTTTAAGTGATACATTAAAATATGAGTATACACAGGCTTTTACACCGTGATAAATTACTTCTTTCTAGATACTAATTTTGCACAAAACCAGACCTTACTATATTAACAACTCCGTATTAAAAGATCGTGTCAAAAGATTTTCAGAGAGTGTTTCCATGTTAAAACTATTTAGCTCAAAACATCACAACTTACCACAAGTCATCTACAAGCATTTATAAATTGCAGTTTTTCATAGTGGCAGCAAATTAAGTTTTTGTGTTGGAAAAATATACTCACCTGAATAAGGTAAAAAGAGTTAAAATTGCTGTGTTAGAGATAAGTAAAGACTAGAGAAGCCATCTGACTTTTAGCACTCAACTTCCCTCATTAAATTGAGTGAGTAAACGGTTTAATCTATGATCTTGCAGAGATGATGAAACATGGGGTGATCCAGAATTCCTGCCTGTTTTTCCATGAATTGTCCTCTTCTGGCTACATTTTAGACCTGATTAAGTGCCTAGAGTCAGGCAGTGTCAATGTATTTCGTTATGTCCACTCAATCTCTATCAAGTTCTAGCACTCATGGGCACTATGGGATCATGAAATGCAAAAGAGCCATAAAATTGAAAGTTATACTTCTAGCAGTGCAATGGAAGCCATTAAAAAGCCATTACCTATCAATAGCTGATGTACACTACCCACTTACAGTGCCCTGTTGGAAGGGTGTTTGTGAGGCGAGAGGGCAGGCAGGATGGGGGAACTCCAATAATAACACCTCAGGGGGGTTACGTGCTGACAGACTAATTCTTTACAGCAACCACAATATGGTAACCAAACAATAAAATTTATAATCTGCCAAAAAGACAAGCAGAAAGGTCTGCAGTATTTCACAGTTGGTCTGAAGTGCACAGCATATCCATTCCACAGAACACACATTCAAAATGCTCCTGCCTAGAGGATGTGCTGTATTATGGAAGTACCTAATGGCTCCAGTATATTAGGTATTATACAAACACATAATAAGAAATATTTCTTTTTCCTCTGATGAATAATAAAAATAGGCAAAATGAAGGCCAGGAATAAGGATGCATTGTCTCCATTTGACAGATGGGGAATTGAAGCCCAGCAAGACCAAATAAAATTTGCCTGAGGTGGCCTGCAGCAAAGCCAGGAATTTGACCTAGACAGCTGAAGTTCCAGACCAGTGCCTTCCCTCCTTAATATCTGCTTCTTTATGCATTTTTTGCCATAATCCAGCAAGTGAAGGAACACTGCTTTAGCCCAGTTTAAAAATATCATAGCCTTAAAATGATACACAGGAGTCAGTAACTTCAAAACTCAGATGATAAATTTTAGACTGTATTGATTTCAGTTTCTTCCCTCATCTCCTATGTTCTTTAAACTATCTCCAGTAATTTGATTCAAGATTGGAAGGATGTCCTTTGAGAGCACATGAAACAGTATTTCAGTTAAACCAGTAATGTGATTTTTCATCAATCAAATATTAAATACCTGAAGAAAAAATATACTTGAATTATGAGAAATGTTTCTGATGGCAGTTCAAAAGAAGCACATCTGTGCAGTTCTGCAAATAGACAATAGATTCACTATTGTGTCTCAAAACTGAGTGATTAGTTTTTGTGTCTCATACATCCATCCTCTGAAGTGTGAGAAATGAAAACAACTGAAAATATGGGTAAAACAAAAGTACTGTCTCAGATAAGACAGCTGCAGACAGCATTTGCACAAGAAATTTCTTTACCATTTGTTGCAAAAATCTCATATACAAATACTAATGGCCAAATTTCAAAATGTTCACAAAATCATTACTTTACAAATTTCTAAGCCTATACAGTTTAATGAATTCTATATTGGTGAGCTTTTTATGACAGAGAGATATTTAAAATAATAAATTTTTTAAAAAAAGAAACTAAATGTGCCAAACCATCACCTAATAATAACCAGTAAAACTGGGGGACTGAGAAAACAAACTCCCTAAACAAACACTAGAACCATTCATAATATAATGTTATGTAGAAATTCACAAGAAATTAACTTTATGAGATGTACTAAAAATGAGACCTAGCTGGTTTTTGTTTTACAAATAATATTGTTTCTCTAAGTCTTGGGAAATGCATAGTACACTCTGAAGTCCTACTTCTGCGATAACTGCAAAATTATATCCTCATCTGAAAAAAGCAATGATGGAAGAAGCAGGGCAAATGAGGCAGCAAAAATAGAGAGGTTGCACAATCATCTATCTAGGTGTCTATTGATTTTCATAAGCAACATTTGATCCTATTTACTGCAAGTTAATTATCCACACCACTCAGTATACGGAACGACAAGTCATTACCATTGCAAAAGGAATCAAGAACGTTTGAAAAGAATATAATGAATGCACATTCTGCACATATACTACTAATGATGAGCAAATTTATACTAGAATTAAAAAATGTGAGAGAAAGCAACCTGACAATAAAACCCTGAAAATATGAGGAAAAAGTAATAACCTTCTACTTTCTAATTTTATCACAGCCAAAAGATGCCTTGTGGCAAAAGATGTCAATCCCAAAGCCATGGCTTTGTCACTTTGGCACTTTTAATAAAAACTATAAAGGAATTTTGAGACTAGTTCATGCTAGAGTCTAGGCACCTAAGTGAGAGGCTGAATGAACAGAAATGTTAGTACAATAATTGGTTGCAAGAAATATTTCTCAAAACTTTTGGACAATTTACAGAGAATAATTACCCATGAATAAAAGTACCTCCTGCCTAGGCAGCTCAAAAATAGGAAAATAATTGCCATCAGAATATTATTCACTGTTTTATTTGGGCTTTTTTCTGCTAACAATGAATGCATTAAGAACCATGCAACCTTCCAGGGTAAAGTTAAGGAACTGTCACTGGAGTGGGAGGACATCAACAAATACATTCCTGTCTTCTAAATAATACCTATTGCTGTCATACTTCTGTCTTGTTTGCAAAGATGGTTTATTTTCCTGGCATTCCTGAGTACTCAAAGTTAGAAACAACCCAGTGTCAGTTCTAAGCTGCCTGTGTGATTGCAGAGCAGTCTGTAAGCTTGGGAGTAACTGATCCTTCAAATCTACTAATAGGAACATTTGATTCTTTCCTCAAAGTTGTGGGGCTTCTATTTGGAGACTTTTAAGTAGAGCAGGGTCTCATATGTGCAGAGAGCACAGTCATCAACGGCTCCATTCAGAATCAAACCTTTTCTGCACATCTAAAAGGTGTAGGTCAACCCAACCTTGATCTGTTTTCACTGCCAAACCCAAATACTCTGAGGGGACATTTTTTCTAGACAAGTCTCAACTTTCTGTCTTAATCACATTGTAAGGTTTTCTTTTTACTAAGAAGAAAAAGTCCCTCTCCAAGCTTCATGTGGAAGGTTAAACATTCTTTCCCTGCATAAAGTCCTGTAAAGTTTCATCCCAATGCAATCAAGATTAAGGAAGTTATAAGTATAGAAATTCAACATCTGCAGATAATCTTTACAGTTCATCAGTTGCAGCAGCAGATACAGTTTATTACTGGAATTTGAAAATGGAAAATGTAATAGCAAAGTTCTAGATGAAAGTAATTATACTGGAATAATTATACAGGACTCAGTTCATTATATTACAAACTACTTTTAACATCTGAGCCATCAAAAAATAGATGCAGACTAGTAGTAAAATCTTCCTCAGATGCAATATAAAAAGCAGATTAAACTAAGATTCTGAGAGTATGTGAATACACATTGTTTCATAATCTGGTTAAACATAAAATTAACAAATGAAAAACAATAGCTTATTCAATTGCATTCATGAGGTCACAAAGCAGTTAAAGTAGAAAGCATGAAATAAATCAAAATACATTTAGGGAACTATTTGATCACACTCCACACTAACAGTGAAGTATTACGAAATTATTATGTCAATTACTTGAAAAAAGTATCAGTTTTTCTCCTATTATCACTTCTGACAATGTGCAAGTTTAGTAATAATTATGCTAGAAAGGCATACCTTTCAGTACAACTGCTTTTGGAGGGTATTGAATTCAAGTGTTATACTTCTGAGTCTTAATTTAACTCCATCACCAGGTGCTGGTTTGGGGTTGTTTTTTTGTTTTGTGGTTTTGGTGCAGTTTTTTGGCAGGGAAACAATTTTACAATAGCATATGTAAAGAACATATAATCCTCCTCTGGTAAGTGTAAAATCATCACAAAATCAGACCCAAATGAATTCTCTGGATCTTACAGCTGTTCCTCTCCTCCAAAGCTTCATGGGAAATCCTTCCACACCTTCGCTGTTCAGAGGTTAATATGGCTTTGATTCAATAAAATACTTGTGTAGGAAAAAACCTTGATTCCAGGATTTAGCAAATACATGGATGACAGTCTAAAAGAAGCACTTTTTAAATGTGACCTGAGGCAAAGTGAAATGGAGAGTGAACATTTTCTTCCTGATTCTCCAGTACATGTTTAAAAAAATGGGTTAATTTGAAAGTGGATTGACTTTATGTACTTGAATACTTGAGGAACTGCAGTCTTAAGGTACCTAGAAAATCTGCAAAGGTAGGAAACAAGCAGGGGGCCATTTTTTGGCTTTGGGTATGATCAGTACTAAGCACAGAAAATTTCTGAGCCATAATTAGCACTCAGTTAACTTTATGTGAGCTGCCTGATGTTAGCACATAAAAATCTCTCCTTTTAACTAACTCATAAAGGGAGCGAGGTAAGTCTAACACTGCAGAGCATTAGAATACTTGTAAAAAAAAAAGAAATTAAAGTTCTAAGAAAAATCATATGTATTATCCCCAGCAGTGCACATTATTAAAAGCCATTCTCATATGCTGTGCACTGGATGGCTACTGAATTCTCTTGCTTAATTTGTACTCAAATTACCACAGCAGTAAGCCTCAAAATGAGAAGGTAGAAGTCATATAGTAATCTACTGCTTTAAAACAATCCAGTGCATTGATATGGCCAGATGGTAACAGGAAATCTAAGAACTAAGCAACAAACTGAAACACAGCAGTCTTAACTTGTGATCTGAAGTGGCTTTTCTGGTTTCTTCAGAAACCACCTGTGGCTGATAGTTCTCCCACAGTCTTTAAATAGCTTTAAGAACCAGATCTTTGGTCCTAAGGGAGTTCTGGAAACTAAATGTCTTTTCTTTCAGAGTTCAGAATATTTTTTTCTTCTTCTGTTTGCATGGCTTAACACTAGACATGTCTCCCATCTTTTCTAAGAAAATACATAGCTTTTGTTCTTCATCTAGACCACATTTTTGCCTTCCTCCCCACCCACCCCACCCCACCCCAACCCCCCCCCCCGCCCCAACATTTGCATGGAAAAAATGGGACTGTTTTATTCTACACACAGAATGAAATTCTATTTCTGTAGTAAATTCCAGAGAGCTTTGGTTTTACTTGCACAGGAAATAGGCAATTAAAACACACGTCTTTATCCCAAAAATTGATTCAAGTATCTATGTATTCGATAATTTGTTTCCAATAATATTGGAGGGGGGAGGGGGGGGGAATCCAATTCTGTATTCTGACAAAATATCCAATATTTTCCATACCTATTTTTATATTATATTTTTAGTATAGTATGTTACTATTCGTAAAAATAAACTGGATACAGTTCTGAATACAAGTACTTTCTCCATTTAAAAATATCTAATTTGCTGCCCATTTTTGATCTACACTTTTTAGAATTATAGCAACATTTGTGAAATAATTATATATTAATTTATTAGCTTATTAACTCCCCTGATTATTAGAAAGATTTCAATATTCTGTTGGTAAAATTACCAACATTTTGGGTCATTCATTTTAAGTTTTGAGTTGACTAAAAATGCATTGGGGAAAAAAAAGCCATAAATGCACAAGAACACAAGAATTGCATCATCTGATGTCAACAGTTCTGCTAAATTTAACAGACATAAAATAGGCACCAGATTTTTATACATGAAAATCATGTATTACCATTTTTAACCAATTCTGAATTTTGTTCATAAATACATCTATTTAAAATAAACAAGATAAAAATATGCAAAATTATTAAATAAATTTCCAAGGCCCCTAAGGCCACTAAAATCCCCCTTGATAGATTCCCAAGGTGTTTGAGAAGGCATTTTCAACTACTGAAAGGAAGGTAAGTCAGAAAGCACCGGTATTCTGTAAAAGTCATTACTGAAAGACAATGTCAGAGCTATCAGAGCTATCAGGGCCCAGATCATTGCCAAAGCCACTTAATACATAGAAATTACTTAAAAATCCGTCACAGGGATTATTTAAGTCTTATTGCAAGACATCCTTTTCTATCCAGTTATCACTTGGCTAGAACCATGCAGAGGAAAGTTGCTTTAGAATTCAGCATTTTTGCTTCCTTGTGGCATCCATCCAATGAAACCCAGAACAGGAAGGCACTAATGATAATAATGTAACCACTTCTTTAAATATTGCAAGCCTAAGGTTGTTCCCAGTGCTCTCTGGGGTAGGAAACTGGGTGCTGTGAAATATTCTTGGTCATCTGAGGAGGATTCAAGCTCAGGTACAGATGCTTTGGAACAGGTACCTCCTCAGCTTGGCATGAGGCTTGGGAATGGGAGAGGAGTGCAAGGAGCAGGTAGCAGCATGATCACAGGATGTGATTGTTGGGCAAGTCCCCAGGGCCCTTGAGGGGTTCACAGCAGATGGAATTAAGTGGCCACAAGTACAGCTGTAAAGCCGATAAAGCTTTTGGTCCACTGTGCTGCAGTTTTTAGCTCCTCCCCATAGGCTCTGACCCCTGGATTTAGTGTAAATTTTAAACTGTCTGCGTGTCTGAATAAAATGTTCTGATGAATTCTGCTGTTAACAGCGAATTTCTTATTAGTATATTTAGAATCACTTCAAAAAACTCTACATTGTGAGGGTTCTGTTAACACATTTACAATTCTCCTAAGCTGTGGTGTTTCCCAGTGATCCATGTGAACTAGGCAGAATGCTTTTCCTTTGTTGTCTTCAAAAAGCATGCAAGCAAAGGAAAAGCATCAGATTATTTTAGTGTTTGAGCCAAAACATTGTATTTCAGTTCAATCAGAAACTCATGTCGATTATGGCCTTGTCTCACTTTTGTGAAATTTCAGCGTAGCTCCTTCTTGCTGTAAAGTTTTAATATTTTTCTGAGCCTTCAAAAGAATCAAGTCAAGGAATGGCAGAAGTTTAGAAACAGAGGTTGGTAGCTTTCTGTCTCCAAAAGAAGTCAAAGCAAATCCCAACTCCTTTACACAGAAGGCTGAACCTGTCATGACTATAAAAATGCTTTTGGGTCCGATAAGATAAAACAATGTGTTGTGAATGGATGGTTTTCAAATTGCTACAAGAATTTCCTAAGAGGCAATATAAGAAAGTAAGTGAAAGGGGTTTTAAAATTAAAAATAATTAGTTGAGACTAGAGCAAACTAAACATGTCATATTTCTGTGATTTGATCGAAAAAACCCTGGTAATTCATTTCTTCCTTTTAGTACTATGTCACATTCTGAAAACCTCTAATGGTCATGGCAAAGAACAGACAATTCTCTGTTTGCCATATTTGCAAAACCCTGTATATATGTGTGAAGTGCTGCTGAAGGTCTCAATCCTAAAACAAAACATAAAAACTCTTCTATTGCTCATGCCAGGACAATCTTAACTTTATTTGAAATTCATCTTACAAAATAGTTCATAATCTCAGAATTTAGTCTCAACCTTCTTTTTATAGAAGGACAACTCACAGGAGAATTTAGCATTTTGAACAGTACAATTCTATTTTAGAATAACTGCTATTCTCTGCAGAACCCTTGAAATTTTATGTCACTGAAAAAGAGCAATTACACCTGAAGATTTCCACAGAGAGAAGCAGAGGATTCAGAATACAACTCTCCCTTCTACTGCCTACAGGTTTTTTTCTTTTGTTTTTGTTGTTTAAGTAAATTACTGGCACTAAGAATAGGAGGAAAAATGTCTCTAAAAATTGAATTAATCATCAAGGGAAGTTAAGCACCATAATGCCACTGAACGTGAGTCAACCTTATCTAAGTTACTTCATTAGTTTGCTAAACAGCAAACAGCTTTAGTGAGTCTAAGTTTGCAAGCCCTTAAGGGTGCAGAATTTTTACAGAAATCCATAAAAGCTCTATGGACAGAGGACCTAACATCAATATTTGATTTGTTTTGTTAAAGGTTGAATTATAATTTGAATAGAACAGCAATGCATTTGGCTTATTCCATCTAACCTGCTGCACAGCAGTGTTTATTATTTATATGTAACTAAACTTTGCAAGCTCAGAGAAAGAAAGATCTTGGGCTAATTGAGCAGAAGGATGAACCAGGTAGCCAGGTAACTGGAAACCTGGTTTTGATACCCCATTATGCTCAGAGTGTGCAGCATCAGACCTATGCTCCTTTACTGTTACAGTGCAAACAAACCGCTGTATAAACATTTTAATGACTAAGGCATATAGATAGATATCCATTCATCAGAACAACTTCTGCATCAAAAAACAATGTCAATGATGGGAAGATAGACGAGATCTCTGCCTCTTTTTCTTCTCCCTCATTCAATTATATTTCAATTTTCAGTCTGAATACAGATCTAGTAAGGCCTGATGCAATGGGTCTTTATATCGGACATACTTAAACATATAGAAAGAAAAACATGAAAACTATCAATTGTTTCAAAATTTTAAAGTATCAAATGTGCTTTCAACAAGTGTTTAGAGCACTCAAAAGATAGAAGAGGTGTTATAAAATAATCACATAAAAGCACAAAAAGTTGCTCTTCAATAAAAACATCCTAAAATGTAAGTGCTTCCTTTATTACTAGTTATGAGAATCCTTCCCTAGATGAACAGCAAATTAATCACAGGATAGTATCCAAAACTGCTATCATCCACATTAAAGTAATTACTGGCTCATTAACTTCTACTTTAATACATGGGATTTTTTTTTTTTTTAAGTGGACTATCAACTTTCAATGCCAATTATGTCCCAACCTGAAAAGATAAACTTGCTTGCAAGACAGAAGAAGCAATGTAAAATAATAAATTACTGTAGTACTTCCCTGTTCCAAATCCCTGTCAGTTTACTAGTTCCAGAGCTTTATAACTGAATTTAAATGGGTTTAGTTCCTAAAGGTGATGCCCACATGTAGCACATAGCACTAGCTTTAATTAAGGTTTAATGTATCCCCAGATTGTCCTAAGCTAGTATTAACAGTCATCTTATTTAATGAATGCAGAAGTCATGATCTTGAAGGAGATCTACATTAATCTGGTGAAAGGTAATATCACTACTCTTCTGAATACTTTTTCTTGAAGTCTAAAGCACAGATTTCCATCTTCGGTAGTGGCGTCATGTCAGGGAGCTTGAAGGAGATGAGCAAGAGTGCAAGCTCTCTCCTGATTAAAAATACCTTTAATCAGATTTTATGACTTATCTCCGCTGTGGATGACTCTCCCTTGTTGAGTTAAGGTGTTTATAGCAAAGGAGTTCCAAAATTCCAGAACTCCACTTTGTGTCAGTCAGGAGGGTTTTTCAGAAACAAGTAATTTTACTCTGCCTGGGTCTCTGTAATTCCATCCATACTGTTCTCTGCAGTTATGACTCCATGAATTTGGATACAACACCTGTCCCAGGAAATGCTTTACTCCATGCAAAATCCTAACACCACTTTTTCCATCCTGGTCATTCACGTCTTTAACACTTCTTGAGACTTCACCAAGCAGCATCACAGACCTTTCCACTGCATATACAGCACATTCCAAGAAACTGGACCTTGCCTGCTTGGGGAGAAGCTGTTTTCTGATAGTCTGTTATCTGTGGGAGGTTTGGTCAGTAAATACCAATTATTTCCTTAGCTGGTGTAGAAGGGCATGAATATTCATAATATAGTTATGCAGTTCCCATGATCAAAATTAAAATTGGTGAAAAAGTTGAAGCACTTTAACTATATTTACAAAAAACCCAAACAAACCCACATCAAAAAAACAAACCGAACTCACTACATCAAAACGAAAAACAAACAGATGGTTATGGTAGACAATTTAGTCTATTTTTTTAGCCAAAAGGTAGAATCAAGTTAGCAGATCTAATATGGGTAGGTGTGCTAAAAAGCTCAAGCATAACAGTTGCAGTATTTCCTGTGAGTTTTTTATGTGGTTTTAATTCTTACAATATTTGGTCATTTATTTGACATACAGCTCTAGCCACATTTTATTATGTGGAAATCCTAATTTTCATTTTTGAAAATTAAGGATCTTGTTCTTATTGGCACTTTGATTTTTTTTTTTTTCTAATAAGGAAACTGTTTATTGAACTGACTGAATATATATCTCCTGTCTACTAAAATAACTTGTACAGTACTGAAAAGTTCTAACAATATATATTTTCAGCATGGAAAGATACTTTCACCAATGTTTCATTGAAGTTTCTAGTATAGGCCATTCAGGTCTGAAGACATTCATTAAAGTCTGTCTTGCCTTCAGAACTGTTAGAGAGCTACTATGCCCATCAGAACCATTTCAGAGTATTAAACTCCTTTTAAACTCCTATGAGTTTCTAAAGTCTAATGGATAATATTCCTATGTGTGCTTTCAATATAAAATATAAACTGATAATCAAAATTTGAAATTGAAACTCTTTGGAAAAATTTAAAAAGTTGGGAGTTTGCGTGTGTGTGTGTGTGTGTTGGGGCTTTTTTTGCTTAATTTTTAGTCATGTAACAAATGCATGCAAACAATATTGGTACTATGTTTTAACAATTAACAAGTCCTATGCAATACCATTCCCATATACAGGGAAAGAGAGTTCTGAAAAGTACAAACATTTCAGCTCATATATTTGCCTCATTTTCGTATGTTTTTCATTAACACAGTAGTGTTTAGTAATAAAATTTAAGAACTAAAGATTCCTTTTTCCATCAGCACTAAAAAAATAAATAGAAACAAAACTACAATCCGGATATCAGTATCCCACCTAGCACTAAAGACAAAACTTTGCATTAGGTGAAAATTTCCTGCATTTTCAAATAAAGATGAAGAGGAAAATGTTCTGGCTTATAGTATGATACAATCTCCAAATATTTTTCTTTATAAAATAGGCTAAAATTAACCTGAGCTCAGCTGAGCAGCTCCCTGCATTCAACTAGTAACAGCAAAATTCTTTGACTTGACTGGAAACATCTTCCCTCTGTGAGTTAATGCAGTCTTACAGCATCTGACTGCATTTCTTAAGTGGGTCATTATGTAATATCTAGATGCTGTTGCTGTGGGCTATAACAGATTAGAAACTATCAAAATCACTTAAAGTGAAAAGTGCAGAATAGCTCTAGAACCCCTAATCTGGTTTATGTTTTTGCTGGGAAAAGATGACAGCTCAGTACACATCCCAGCCTTAGGTTTTGAACAATTCTGCAAAACCCATTGTCTTTATTTTACCACACATCAGTATGTTTATATTACTGCTAAGTTTATTTAGGGAGACTATGGATGTACAACACTATCAAATACCATACACACAGACACAGTGAAACAGAAAATTAAATTATTTTTGTTTTCTTTCATGCTCTACATTCATATGCCTACAGATCCAACAGTTCCACAGTGATGGCTCAGATCTCCAGCTACTAATGCTCACTTAGGCATCTGAAGGCTGTTCACAAAAACAGGTGATCAACAAGGTTGAACAGACAGATCAAGACCTCTAGAGAAATGGCAAAGAGAACAGATCCTATTCTAAAGCATACAAAACTTGCAGAAGTCTTAATAGATAAGGAAACTATATTAACACAACAGCTCATTCTCAAAATTAGTTTCAGGTAGATCATGCCAATAATATATAATGCTTGAGTGCCTACATCTCAGAGTAGATATTAAAGGAAACTGTTCTTTTTGATGTGTCTATACACTGCTCTGAGAACTGAATTACTTAACTCTGAACACCTAAACCCATTCATTTCCAATCCATGAACTATTGATTAAATATATCTTACACTGCAGAATCACTCTTCCAATTTAATACATAATTCAGTCTTCCATGACATTTGCTTAAAAATATTCATCCAGTTTTTTTTTTCTCCTTAGTGACAACCATTCTGAAAAAACTTTTTATATACAAATCTATGAATAGAAACACAAACAATGATGAAAAATACAAAGAAAAACATACAAGTATACCAGGAAATTTAATTACAATTAAGGTACACTTTAAGAAAAAAATGTTGTCTGCTTCAGTCCCACCATCAACAGAGTGGTTGAGGTGGGAGGTACCTTCAGAGGTCACATGGTCCCAGCATTCCTATTGAAGAAATTGCAAGGTGTAGTTTTTGAGCTTGAAAATATGACAAAAATGAAATTAATTTGGCTTTCTGGCTATTCCTATAGCAAACAGCGCTAATACTATAGTCCAAAGCTGTGGTGTAAAAGGAAAACCCTACCCAATGGCTATGTTCAAACTATAAAAGTACTTAAAAACAGCCTTGAAACATTTAACAAGCTGTATTTTGGCATAGTATTTTAGAGGTTCCAACTCTAGTACCATAACAAACTAACGTGAACTAATGTAATTTATAAAAATAGTGAAATCATGCAGGTTTATACTCTTTGCAGTGCTATTTACTTAATTTTCTCTCTGGGTTTTTATTGACTTTGTATATTCTCTCTGAACAAGAAATTGCATCCTGAAACACAGAAATTACAAGAAGTTACCAGGGTGTGTCTGCTTCTAGATAAAGAACTGTCTGCAACATAGCCAGTCTAAGACAGTGTATTTACCAAGCCCACCACTGAAACTGTAGCACATATTCTGCTTTTAAAATCTCTGATGTTAATTTTTGACACAGTTATACATTTTCCTATTCAAGAAGGCATTTCACTGATGGAAGTTCCGTAATATGTTCTGCACATGTGCTGTTCCAGTCACTACTAAATGAGCAGCCTGAATACACACAATAAGAATTAATTGCAAATTGTCAATCAAGCAAGTGATAGCAGCTATCAGATAATGAGAAGCAGCTACTGTGCAGTGATGTTAATGGTTGGTAATGGTGATTAGATGTTAAGAAAATCTCTGACAGAAAATTCACTTCTAAAAAGACACAATTTTGGTGATATTAATATAGTAAATCCTAAAATAAGTAGGCCTAATCTTTAACAAACTTCCCTAAAATACTAGGATTTTCCTTAAACATGTCTCTGTTAATACTCTGAGCTAGAAAGGATCACATTTGAATTCTGCAAGGGAGACAAAGATATGCTACAACAAACTAACAAAATTTCTGTGCCCCAGAGAATGGGAAAGTTCCCACAGTGCTCTCTGACACATGGACATATGAGGTTTTCCATTTAGATTAGGAATGTACTTTCAGAAGTCACCTAATAGTTCACATCATGAAATGCACTTTGAATGCACAAATTTGATTATTTTAGGTGAAACTAAGTGAGAAGATGTGTTCCAGAAGTTCACTTAATGCACTACAAATATTAGCAGGCATTTAGTCAATCCAGCTAGACTAGAGCTAGTCTGAAGTAAAACCCTGTAAAAATTATCATTCACTATTACTCATTAGCCCCATTTCACACTGCTATTCTGAGCTACTATTTCCCATATTTTCCCATATTTGGGCATAGTAACTGACAAAGTTACTATTTTCCTACTAAGACTTCCCAATTTAATTTCTATATCCCTTATGAGTTATTCTCAGGATTTCAGAAAGTGTCCAGTAATTTTATTTTAAGATGGTGAGAATTCTGATCAAAAAGCTTTGTGAGCCTGTCATCCAAGAACAATGTAGTTCTTCCCAGTACTATCAAAGGTACACAGTTACTGGCTTAAGAATTTAATAAAAAGACTAATGACTAGAGTAATAACAAGTTATACAGAAACAGGCATAAGAAATAGAACTCACTGTACACTTTATTTCCACCTAAGGTCAACAAAACTATTCTGAAGGAATAGGGCAGCGCTAGTCTGATACACTTGCAGAACGCTGCAAAGGGAGAATAAATGCTATGAAGACAAGGAAACACAATGTATAAAATATACTAGTTGTTATGAATGCTAAGAAAGTAACTGTCAACCAAAACACTCTGAAGTTGTGAGATATACAGAAAAGATGATGATATTAATATAAAAATCAAGTGTAACATTTTCCCAGCAAAGCCAATGCAAGAAATGCTGATTGGTGTAAAGCCAGAGCACCAGCTCTGTGCCTCTAGAGACTGCCTGATAAAAGTGTCTGCCTGGGCTCGTTAAAACAGCTTTATCACATCTCACAACTGAATTCAAACATACAGCTTAATTTATTAACATCCACAGACTAGCTATCACTAGAACCCTCCTGGAACTACAAGCTGAAATAACTAAATCCCTAAACCACCAAACTATAAAAATGCATTTGGGAAAGACAAATAATAAATCATCTATGGTCATCTGTTTGCAAGTGCTATTCTAATGGTGGTTTTAATCACGCAATGGACAAAAGTTAAATGATTCTGGAGTATGTACACCAAAAATTACAACTAGAAAGGCTTAGGCTGGTATTAAAGTCAAAATATATGACATCTTTCTTGATTAAAGCCTCCTAAATACATCAGCCTTGAAAAATGAGGGAGAAATGAGCACACCCTTTTTTATCATTATAATAACATTTAATAAAGACACTCATAAAAGCGGAGGCACATCTTACCAAGTCTGAGATGGTACAGCACTGATAAAAATAATCCGAATAAGAAGTGTTTGAAACTTCAAAAGCTTTGCTATTGCCTGTGACATTGACTTTTCATGTTAAAAAATTGTTTAAAGTAACTGTCTTCAGTTTTTATTTATGGAAGAGAGAACTAAGAAGTTCATACTGCATATCAAATGTTTAAGAGGCAAAATATTCTTAGAAAAGATAGAGTTCATAAAAAGGTCACTGACAAAGTTTTCTTTCTGAAGATCGAAATCCAATAAATATCTGGAAAGCAGTGCAAGTTGAAGCTGTGCTTCTCTATTTATTTGGAATATCTATTCAGATCATAAAAGAGACAAGTTCTAGAAGCCCTGTAGATTCCCTGCAGCCTTTTATGAATCTTCCCACAGAAATGGAGGAAAGTTGATGGTTGTTATTTCTTGCAAGACAATGATTCCTACCTCACTGCAAATTCTTGAGAGCTGCTTCATACATAGGTAAAATATTTGTGCACTGCAAGGACATAACCTACAGGGATTGCTCCTCAGACCCAACAGGAACTGGGTGTCGCTGATCTCATCTCCACAGAAGCAGTAACTTCTACAGAGCTGTTGTAGGATGAGAAGAATTGCCATCAACAGGGGAAAGCTGGAATCTCTCCTTAGTGCAAGGCAGAAACACCTGGGACTAAGTTTGGTCACAACAATCCCACAGAGCACTACAAGCTAGAGACAGAGTGGCTAGAGAGTAACCAGGCAGAAAGGGACTGGATTGATAGGAATCTGAACATGAGCCAGTAGTGTGCCCAGGTGACCAAGAAAGCCAGTGGGATCCTGGCCTGTATCAGGAATAGCATGACCAGCAGGACCAGGGCAGTGATCCTTCCCTGTCCTCTGCATTGGTAAGGCCACACTTTGAGCACTGTGTTCAGTTCTGGGCCCCTCAGTTCAGGAAAGATATTGACGGGCTGGAGTGGGTCCAGAGAAGAGCAACAAGGCTGGTGAAGGGACTGGAGCATAAGTCCTATGGGCAGTGACTGAGGGAGCTGGGGTTGTTTAGCCTGGAGAAGAGGAGGCTTAGAGGAGACCTTATCACTCCCTACAACTTCCTGAAAGGGTGTCGTAGCCAGGTGGGGACTGATCTCTTCTCCCAGGCAATGATGAGTAAGACAGGAGAGTATAGTCTTAAACTCTAGCAGGGGAAGTTTAGGTTGGATATTAGGAAGAAATGCTTTACAGAGAGAGTAATCAGGCATTGGAATGGGCTGCCCAGCAAAGTGGTGGGTTATCCATCCCTGGAGGTTTTTAAGATGAGACTGGATGTGGCACTGAGTGCCATGATCTAGTAACTGCAGTGGTAGTGGATCAAGGGTTGGACTTGGTGATCTCAGAGGTCTTTTCCAACCTGTTTTATTCCATGAATCTATGATTCTATCTGTACCCTACATTTAATATTCTAATTTCAAGCACCATAGTCAATAAACTTCCAAAACGTTTGGAAGTTAGAAGATAAAAAGCAACAATCAAAAATTAGTTATCATTTGTAAAGGATAATGTAGAAGCCGTCAAGTAAATTTCCAGAGAAATAATCTATCTTGTAGAAGCAGAATGGAGAAAAACTGCTAAGGTGACAACGGCGTATCTGGGAAGGCTGCTGATCACGTTAAATCACAGCCTGAGGACAGGTGGAAGGCTGCTGTAGAAGGGACAGCAGTTCATACTTGAAAGTATAAACAAGACAAATATCTAAGGTATACCAAAAAATAATTATGTCCATTTTGAGTATCTGGTTTAAATGTAAGAAGATTTACTTTAGAACTAGGAAAAAGTTTGTGTAAGGAAAGATGAAATCTAGAATGGATTAACTAGCAATGACGTGGAGCGCCTGGTAGTAAGTACCCAGAATTTTAAGCCCATTAAACAAAAAGTTGTCTGAACTACCATGTTTGATCCTGCCTTGGGGCAAAAGGATAAACAGGAAGACTCCTCTACCTCTCTTCAAAACTATGTCTCTGTGATTCCAATTTTTATTACTTTTATCTGAAAAGTACAAATGAAATCCAACGTAATAAAAATTTGAGCTGGATTTAGCATCAGCCTTCTGCCCTGAATAGGCTGTATGGATTACATACAGTTGTACATAGCCTGGTTAATCACTGTCTGCCTAGCATTCAGAGATAAATACATATATAGAAACTTGACTGAATATATGCCTGTTTATTTTGTCCTCAGCCAGAAAATTCACAACTTTGTCAGTGGTGTTGGGATATTTTATTAAAACACAAGTTTCTCAAATGGAGATATTACACAAAAATCTCAGCATTCCGTGAAAAAGTTTTGTTTCCTAGAAAGCAAATAACTACCTGACTCTTAAAAGTTGCAGTTTCGGTGATTTGACTTAAAAATACTCTCCAGTATTTTCAGCAGGTAAACAGATTTTCTTCTGCTATTTCTATTTATTTCTCATATTTTTTCACATTGTATTAGCATGACAAGATTACATTAACATTACAAGATGTATTGTCAATATAGTTGAGTACCCTCTACAGCCCCATTTTTGTTTTATGAAATTATTGACTATACAGGAAGAGAGAAAAGCTTTGTTTCGTCCTTTCTCTTCTGAGAAGTTTCAGAATTTGAAGGACTAAAGTTACCTGTTCAAACACTTACAAGCATGTACCTTTAAGTAGAACAGAATGATTCTCAGTTGCAAATGCTACACTGCACTGCAACTGTTGCAAGATAAGGGCTTTTAATCATAATAAAACAGGCACTGATGGATCCAGAAGATCTATATTAATTGCTTAAGTGCGAGATGCATTTAATCAATACACACCCTTCTTGGAACGCAAACCATTGTTTTAGTGTTATCACAACAAGAAACTGGTATCAGTTATCTAATGAACTGTAGGTTTACTATTGAATACACATTTAGTCTAACACTACACCTGCAGAATGGAAAATATATCATCTACACAATCAGCATTGTAAGTTGCCATTTACCAAACAGTGGTTTGATAATGACATCAACTTTTTTTGTTCATTTTCAGTGAGGAATTGGTCTCCTAACTGACAGAATATCTGTACATACTGTGTGTGATGCAGCTTACATGCAAACACACCATTAATGTTTTGGGTTCTCGAAAAAAAAAAAAACAAACACAAAAAAACCCTACTTTCTTCTGAATTCTGCAATTGAAAATATACTAAAACATTGTCACCCTTGTAATAATTTAAGTGCTGTTGATTAAAGTGACTGCTGATAAAACACAACATAATAAGATGTAAGAAATTTACTTACCCCTTTAATATAGTTTTTCATTCTACTCAGAACAGGTCAAAAATGTTCTTGAACTTGTCTAAGTATAGGCAGTCCTTTTTGACCCCTGGCAAAGTAAAACATACAGCTAAATTATGAGTAGAGGTTTGGGTTTTTTAAAAACAACATGAAGTTTTAGCTGAACACCTCCCCTACCTTTGGGAAAGAAGAAAGTTACTGATTCTCAAGAAGTCTGGGGTGGCTCAAAGACTTTAGATACTAGGAAGTTATCTTTTTTTTAGAATTAGAAAATTAGCTGAATGCAAACAAAATATGTAACTGACACAGAGATTTTTATGAGTCTCAATAATGTCTAAATGCTGTTCAATCCTGCAAGTTAAGCAATTAAGCAAGGTATTTAAGTATAAATCTGTAAAATTTTAAGTCCTACTAGTTCATATTTTTAAAAAAGACTTAATGCACTGGGGGCAAAACTTGACAGCAGATGTGCCATGTAAAGACTATGTCACTGACCCTCAGTCATGTCTGTTCCCTCATCACCTTAACCTCCACTTACTGTTTTTCCTCCAAGTCTATCAGAATTTCATTTTATATAAAACATGCGTTAGAGACCCACCAGTTACACTGGATGTATCACCTATTCTCCTCTCCGTTCACTGACAATCAACTGACATAGAAAGAAGTTCATAACTCCAAGATAACATCCCTCTGAGGAAAAACAATATACAAAAAAAGGTGAGAAAGTTCTCGTTTAGCTCATTTGCCTTCCAAGCAACAAGCAGAGGCAAAAGCAGGAGCCATTGCTTGAAAGGGCTGGAGGTGTCAATCTCCTGCAAAGAGTATGATCACCACGTAATAGAAGGCAGAAAGGGCAAAACCTATCACCTATCTACCAAATCCATCCTGCTCTCTGACCTCCTATTTCTCATCTCCTGTGCAGAGAAAAAAATTCATATTGTAGAGAGACCAGAAGCAACAGCTTTGAAGCAAACAATGAAGTGAGTAGATAGGTCCTAGCCACAGAGGGTGCTCATTTTCCCAATTCTGGATGGTAGGCTGGTAAGATGACTGCACAATGTGGCATAATTCAAGAAGCAAAACAGGAAAACCCCACTTCATCACCATCACAAAGATCAAAGAATGACGCAGTATATAAAGCAGACCTAGTTACTGAAACAGTAATAAGAAATTCTCTGTATCTAAATCATACTGCACATCTTCACAACTTGCATATCTACTTTGTTTTATTATAATTTTTTTCTTAGGCATCTTGGATTTGGTAAACTGCAGACCCTGGTTGTGCAGAAATCAGGGCAGCACCCAATAGTCAGTGTGTGTATGTCAATTATAGCATCGTTTTAAAAATAACAATGAACTTTAGTGTGTACTTGTCTCCGTTACCAGCAGGTGGATGCTGCCAGCATACAACACCCTGAACAAACAGCCTAGATTTATCTTTCTCTATTGACAGCATTACAGTGGGTAATACTTTTTATTGTGCTGCATCAGAGAACACAACAAAATAACCTCAAATGTCTGTAAATCAACAGGGAAAATAATACACAGAACATAAAGAGTGTAGTCAGAATGATTAAGAGCATCAGACATCACCTGGTTAAAACCACCTACACTGTCAAAACTCAAGATCTGTGGTGGTCTGAAAAAACACCTATCATACTGCTACCACCACACAGTGGAGCAAAACATGATTCTGTGGTTGGATCTCCTTAATACACATTTTATATTGCTTTAAAGGATTATTCTTTAAGGATTTTTCTCCTCCTTATTATAAGATAAACAGGATTTAATTATCTCCATCTAAAGGCAATAGAACAGCATATCCCAGAATCCACTTGCTCAGCTACCAGTGGAGTCACACACATAAAGGGCATTCCTTGATCTTTATCCTCTTCTTTCTTCTAACTGCCCAGGCAGGGACTGCAATCCCACAGCGTACTTTTCACTCTCCCAACAACCTTCTGCACTGGAAAACCACATGCACATAGACAACGATGTTCCTGCCATCAATAGTCTTAACTGTGTGTGTGTGCAGGGCCTTTCCCTGGCCCATCTCAGCACCTGGACAGGGAGGGAGCACCTGCTGCTGCAAAACACCAAGGAGTAGTTAATACAACAGGCTTTGGCACACTGGAAGTATTACATACACTGTAATATTAAAAGTTCTAAGCCAAATAATTACATTTCATTTTAAAAATGAGAAATCCTTATTAATTGCAAGTATTCTCACAGGTATCAAAGGGTTTAGGAATAGTCATGATAATCAAATGATTTACTGTGATGAAATGCTGTTCTGGTTGTACTCACTGTGAAGAAACAAACCCATCATCAGACTTTATGGTTACTGTCTACCCTTCTAATAAATCCTAAATGTTTCTTCTGGATTATTAACAAGAGTTTGACTCAAAAAATAAGAAAAATATTTGCCTAAAGACTATAGCGATATTCATAAAAATTCTCTCTGCTGAAAAGGTAACTGAAAATTGTGACAACAAAAAAATGTGTCAGTAAAATTGGTCTTTTTTCCTATCATTGAAATACCAAACCCTTCTTACTGACTATGAAACACAGTAAGCACCTTGCAGTCTATGTCTTAGGACAATCAAAGCCTTTAAGCTGGAATAACTCTTTCTATGTTGCCATCACCTAGTCATTTTGTGCCATACTGGTAGAATGTGCTGTATAGTTCCAGGCATTTAACTATGCTCAGGGATTACACATTACTTGCTGAAAAACACCAGGTTTACAAAGATATTTTCTCCTATAATAAAATCCAAATATTTAAACATGATTCATTGTTCTTAACACAGTAAAATGTTTATATTTTAAAATTCTCTGTTATCATGCCTTCCACCTGCAGTTCATTTCTCCAGCAGACACACGAGCACCTATGACTTCTATACCACTGTTTATGTTGCTGCAGTATAAATTATAAACATACAAAGGGGATCACAACTATAAACTGCACCTCCAAAGAAATTTGTTTTATAGGTGAAAAAAAATATAAAAGAGAAACACTATTTTCAGAATTCTGGCAGAAAGTTCCTTTTAACACCATATTAAAACTGCTGGGCTGCCAGAAATAAAACACAGTATGTGTTCAGATCTACAGCTTTTATTCTGTGTTTGGGTTTATTCTTAGAGGTGAATGGATTCAATATACTGCCAACCCAACCGCATATTTTAAACTGCTGCCAGTTTATAGCTGTTTACAGATCTCCTAAATTCATAAAAGCAAGTCTAGAGCCCAACCTCATCTGCTGCTGCATGCATGAAGGTGGTAACACAGAAATGATCTCTCCTCTAGAGCGTGAGAATGGAAAATGAAGAAAAAAAAAAAAGCCAAACCATGATCTCTATGATCCCAAGACTCCTGTAATACAATTAAAAAAATAATAATTAAGAACATCACAAAATAATTGGATTTAACGCTTTCCACATTTCTATAGACTTCAAAAAAAACATACATTCCATACACTTTTGCTTCTCTTCCACATTCCACCTGATGTACTCAGTGGGAAATCTAGGCTAAATACTACCTAGCCATCAAAGCAATAGCAAGCAAAGATTCAGCCAGAGAAACCAGGATTCTGAAAGAACAACTACTATCAAAAGTACTAATGCCTATGTCAACCTTTAGTTCTTCTACTTTTGATGCAACCACACATTACAGTTCAGGCCAAATATAGAGACGAACTATCCATTAACCTCACTATTAACTACTTCCACCTACACTAGCAGACTGTGCTCCAAAGAATGAAGCTTTTGATATCTGCACTCCTTATATCCCAGAATAGGCCCAAGCCTATTAATTAAAGAGTGTGCTAATAGAGAAGAGACTCCTACTTGTTTCAAATTGCATTGACTGCAACTACTGAAAAATCGATTTGGCCCCTTGACCTCCGAGACCACAAACTTGTGCCAATGTTTTCTCTCTCATCTCAAATAGGAGTAATGGCCTCTGCTAATAGGAGACAATAAATGGCCGGCATTTCCTTGGCAAGGAAGATTTCAAATACAGTCTATTTTGGTACTTGAAAGAAGAATTGGGGAGGGGGTGGCGAAGGGTAGTAGGATAGCCTGGCAGGAATGCACATATCTATGAAATAGTGAAGCAATCAGGCGTTGTTGTATTTTTAGATACTTTCTTTTTCAAGTGCCAAAGATTCTGAATAAATCACAATGGCAAACTGAGAGGCTGAGATGGGATAGATTACAGCTGAATGCTGCACGGATCAAATATTCAGCTCCAACCCAAAGCAGAAGTCCTAAGTGCTCATCTGATACACTGTAAAAGCTGTCCATGACACACACTAGCTACTTCTCTGATGGCTGCACTAACTCTAGGTACCATATCTGCCTCTATGTATTTTACAATGCCGAAAAACACCTGGAAAGCACAAATTCTCTAAGCCAAATATACCTGAAACTTGACCAGATGTTCAGTTATTTATACATGAACTCTCTGAGCATGGGTAATAACCTTAAAACACAGAATAATGAATAAGAAATATGTGTTTTGTGAAAATTAATATTTACATGATACAAAATTGATCTTGATGGAAAGCCAAGGCATTTTCAGCTATGTCAAATATAACCCTCTATACTAGAATTTTGCACTTCTTTACAAACTCACTGAATAGAGGAACTGGAAACGGAGGCAGAAGCCAAATTTCATAGAGAGGCGTCTGCTTCAGTCAATTCTCTCAAGAGTTAATTATTTCTTCCACCCTGCAGGAGCAGGATGTATATTTTACACTTAAATATTTGCATCTATTTGCATGTGCATTATACATATACCTCCTTTCTTAGATCATGAGTTCATTTAATTTATTCCTTCTCTTGCATATTTGCAGATTTCACAGAGACATGTGGCATTTGGAAGCAACACTTCAAGCACAGTCTAGACAAGATGCCCAGCATCTTGCCCACCTGAATCTTCAAAGTGTCCAGTGATGAAAAGTGTTTAGAAACTACAGACCATTAATAAAAAGTAGCATATTTTGACTGACAGCACGTTCTTTGGATGTAGCTCCTAGACAAACTAAAGCTTTCACACTGATATAAATGATTGAAGTCATGTGGATAGTCACTGCCTGTTTTTCATCATGTCAGATGAATCCCAAGAGGGATATAAATAAATTTGCCCAATACATACCACCAATACATAATCAATTTTGTATCTCAATGGGTGAAATACAAAAGCTGTTTCCTTCTTTTCTTCCTCCCAACTTTGGTTTTTTTCCGTAATTGTTTTCCAGTGCATTTTTCAGCACTTTCATAATTTTTCTTAGCAACCCCTTTTCTAAATTTCTATTTTCAGCTTTTTCAGTATGTCATTTTTTGTCCTTCTAGCACTGCTTCCTTTGCCTTCTAAGAGTGCCTCAAACACAGGTAGTAAGTCATTCATTAAAAGCAAAAATGAGCAGTATTACACCAAGATCTCTAAGAGGTATGGCAGAGAATACTTCACTCTATGTAAAGTCAGATAAACAGTTCTTAACAGTACAACTTGGTCCACCTTCAGTCCACAAAGTAGAGATTACAGACTCTTTCCTGACAGGAGGAATTTGTGACTGTGCTGCCTAATTGGAGAAAATCTTCAAAACTTGTCATAAATGACACCACGGCTTTTGTAAATATTTCTATTGTTTGAATAAGGACGGGTGCACCAGTCAGCACAATTGTCATTCTGAATTCATCATACCCTAAAGCAAAGCAACCAGTTGCTGTGATAATGTCTTATTCATATTAGTATTCCCAACAGCTTAAGTTTGTCCTAGATACTGAACCCATGGGACATTTTGTGAATGAACTTGTTCTTACCCACACAAACTTTTACTGATAACCTCCCTCTGCTCTTCACATTTTGCCAAGACACTGCATGCCTTTACCCTGCAGCAGATTTGGCTACCACTACCACAAATAAAGCTTTCTCACAGATAAGACATTGATAAAGACTGTGTCATGGAGCAAAGGGATGAAACAGTTCATCCTTACAATAGATCAGTATTTCAGAGAGGATGCATTCTCTTACTTCAATAACTCTCAGTGGTGCTCCCATTGACATTAACTTGAACACCCTTGAATGCTTGAATTAAAGGATGCCCTGCAAGTTGCAAGAGTAAATGTAAAGGGGAAAGCAGCTGAAGGAAGCTGAATGGAGTTATTACCTGTTAAAAGGTATAAAATGTTGTCTTTTCCATTAATAATTTTTGTAATTTAAGCTGCCTGTGTGTTATTTGGGCTTTACGTCACTTGGAAAAATGAAACTGAGGAACACTCTCACTTTCGTTGATTTCTTTTTCTGACTCTCGTGCACTAGCATCAAATCCCTGTAACTCTACTGCAGGCATCACCACTTAAAAACAACTAACATTTAAACATTGGTTCTATTTGGGGAAAAAAATCCACTGAATGCTTCCTTGTTAAAAATCCAGCAGACAGGTACATTCAGAAATGCTGGTGGCACTGTAAATGAGTCGAAAGTTTAGGAGCCTGGAGGGAGACAAGAAGGGAGAAGTGAGAATAGAGAAGGGAGAAGTGAGAATAGAGAAGGGAGAAGAGGGGAGAAGAGGGGGGAGAAGAGGGGAGAGGGGAGAGAAGAGGGGAGAGTTTAGATGAAAAAGGGACAAAATTATGGGAAAATGAACATAAATGGGCTCTCTCACACAAGAAGGAAGCCCAGAGGACTGAAGCTAGACACTTGTTAGCTTCACATAACATCAAGCTCATGATGATATATAAGTTGTGGTGATCTAATGTATGTCATTCTCCAAAAGAAAGAAGGTATTTCCTTTTAGCTGTCATTTTAATCTTTCTATGTTCTTTTTCTGACATAAGAACTTATTTTTGAGCAATGTTTTTCTTACAGTAACTCATGTTTCAGTCAGATTTTGCTTTTTATTCTAAAACAGTGCATAAGTGTACCTTATTGCCTCTCACCATTACAAGCTTGAAGTCAATTAAAGCTGTCATTAATTTCTGAAGCTACCCAGCATACGCATCAAGAGAACCAAAATGGAAAACACATCTAATGTGAAACTCAACTGAAGACAATTTCCATAAAAATATCATCTATTTCTTGCATGACATGGATTTGGATCATATTTCTCCATTTTTTGTATAGACACTGTCCTATTACTTCTAACTATACCTGTAAGAAAAAACGGTATGCTCTAAACTCTCTTTATGCTTCAATCTATAATAATGATCCATAAACCAAATAATTTCTCAACAGCAGCTGTGCAAATCCATTGTGTCTAAATTATGACCTCGGTTTTGTTTAGCCCAAGCAGTCCTGCATGGTGGTTGCACAGGCAGCTAAGAGCCTGCCTGATGTTTGTCACTGATGATATATGTGTTATGCAAAACCAGTTTGACTTTTAGACCTCTTATAGACTAGCACTGTAAGGCTGACAATGATATGTGGAGGGAAGAGCCTTAATTACAACTTGGGGGAGTTGGAGCTGAAAAGCGGTGACAAGTATTGCAACACCACTTTGGTGGCCATGCCCCTTGTTGGATAACCATAATGACAAAGTATGCAATTTTTTTTCCAAAATTTTAAAGAATTGCAAAGACGAATTAACAATTGAACTGATAGCCTGATAGCACAGTCAGTTACAAAGGTTCCCTATCTCCAAAGCAAATGAGCTGGTATCCTATCTGAAGGGCTACACATCTAACACACTAAAACAGCTAGGACATTAAGGAAAGAGAAAAAACAAGTACAATCCAACAGAGAACACGTGGCTGCGAACCTCTTCTAGCAAACAAGACTATTCTGAAGCATCAGAAATCAAGCAAAGGGTTGGATTGTACTATGTCTTTCAAACAACTTGTTGGTAAGGCTGCTATTCTACACTGATATCATGCAATTTATGAGAAATCTAGCTGCACAGCAAGAAACATGAAATAGTTTTCCATCTTTTCCAAGATTTATGATTGACTGTTTTTGATTGCCTGTTTTGCAAAGTTGTTCGCTAACTGTCCAACCATTCTTTGTTTAACCAGATACCTTGAACTGAACACCTCCCTCAGCAACATCCACACATTGCACCCAAACAACTTCGTTTCCAAATAGCCGGGAAAACACTCAACACTCCACAAGTCACAATCACCGTGGAGGACAGCAAGAAAACATGCTGTTCTCCTTCCCTAAAATGCAAGTTATCCTCTAGCCTTTCTCAGGTGAATGTGCAACTGCAGTTTGCAATACAGAGAAGAGAAAAGCACCACGCAGCCTTTGGCTTACCAGAAGAAGCCAGTCTCCATCAAATAGTTGTCACTCAAGCATCAGAAAGGTACAGTGGAGACCAAAGCAGGGAGGAGTGTAAGCAGGACTGACCAAAATTACCTCCTGGGAACTGGCAACTAGAGAGAATGTGCATGGTTTGTCTGGGACGTTCATACCCAGACCTAAGTCATTTCAGCAAAGGCAAAAGTACCAGGTAGGTCAGAGCAGGCATCTTAGGACGGGATTCGCAAAGCCCTGGGCGATCCTTAGCCCGAGATCCCAGGTACACACACACATTTGCCCACGACTGTACAGGTGCGTCTACCCCAGGCAGGCAGCCAGGCAGCTCCCCCCTCCCCGCCCCACGCCAAGTTGCCAGACTTGCTGCTCGAACGTGGGGGGCGAGAACCCCAAATAACTCCGGGAAGCAGCCTCGCATTCTCGTGCTGCCCGCGTCCTACCGCCTGTGGAGCTGGCCTCCTCCAGCTGCGCCGAGATGCTCTCCACTCTCCTCACGTCCATGCTGGGAGGCGGGAGGCGCCCGGAGCCGCGGCGGGAAAGCGCGGCAGGACCGCCGCGCCGGGGCGGCGGGAGCCGGAGCGGGGCCGCGGCGGAGCGGAGCGGGAATGGGGCGGGAGCGGGGCCGGGCGCGGCGGAGCGGAGCGGAGCGGGAGCAGGAGCGGGGCGGGAGCGGGGCCCCGCCTCGGCGGCGGCAGCGCCTCCTCCGCCACCCGCACGGCGCGGGGCGGGCTCGGAGCGGGGCTTCGGGCGCCGGTCCGCGGGGGCGCAGCCTCGACCCCTTCCTTCGCCGCCGGTCGAGGGAAGGCTCGGTCCTGACACACCACCCTGCCGCGCTCCCCTGGACTCCTCCTGCCGCAACAGGGCTGAGCCGGCACCTGCGCTACGGGCCGGCTCGGGAGCGGAGGCGGCCGTGGGGAAAGCCCCGAGCGAGAGTCCGGCAGGGCTGGGCTGTGCGGCTGCACACAGGTGGTTCCTGCATCACCTGTGAGCCGCAGGCTGACCGGGACACCGACCGACACCGAGCCGTGGCACAGGGGAGCTCCCATCGTAGCTGCGCTCCTCGAACACCTCTGTTAGGTTAGCACAGGCTGGGAGCATTCCATAAGCCCGAGGGAACCTTTTCGAAGGGCTTGGAAAGGGCATTTTAAGACACCTTCATAACACCTCTAATTTATAAAAGCCTACTGTGACATGCCATTAGAAAATGCTTCCATAATGATAGTTCTCCCAGTTCAAAATTACACAGATAATTTTTCAGTCATCTTTATGATTTCTTTTATTCCTACATGAATAATGACTTGTTTCAGAAATCCCAGTTCTTCTCATTGTGTTCATTCCAAAAAAATTATAGTAACTTTTTTCAAGACACATAAGAGTTATAGGCTTACTTATCTAATACCTTATATATTATTTTTGACATCTCATTTAGTATTATTTCTTGAACCTTGTATTGTTAAAATTCTTACAAGCTGAAAGATAAAGAAGTAATTCCTATACCACATTGCCAAGTAACACTTTAGGAAAGGACTTATATCTTCCTCTATTCCATGGGACAAACTTATGTCTATTTCAACTCCAAAATTATGGAATGATTGAAATCTTGTATGGACAGAGGTACCACAGTGTAGTATAACACCAGCCAAGAACAACAAAATGTTGAGTGGCTTCTGCCAAGTGTTCTTTTTGCTATAAATACATTTACTGATGGAGGTTTAGGTAAGACTGCAGAGAGACATGATTCAGAGTATTGCATTAGCCATATACTCTCCAAATATTTCCCTTTTATAAGGTGAATCCTCTGGTAGCCAGGATATGGCTCTTCTCATCAGAGAAATTCAAAGTAGTAAGAAGACAGATCAGGATTTTACTTCGTTATCAGGATTTACTTTGAAGTTAACCTTACAGAAAAATGTAATTTATCATAATTTTGCAGGAGTCCTTATCATATATAAAGAGATTTTTAGAGTGAGGCAATTCAGATTTACAACTGTCACTTCCCTTTGCTCTACACCAACATTGTATCAGAACTCTGTGAGTTGTGAAAACACTCTAAACATAGGTGAGCAGCTGGTCATAACAGAGTGAACTAAGGCAGGAATGGTAGTAATGCATCAAGAATACAATTTACAGTTGCCAGTTAAGCTATACATTCATCTTGTGTCTTAGAAAGAATTACAGTCATGCAGCGCAACACAGAACATAAGCGCCAGAAGTGCCTACCAGGTTTGTACAGATAACATAGTGTGTGTCAACATTATGATCAATTGTGTCTGAAGCAAAGAAAAAAGAAAGTGACCCAAATAAACTGAACTGTCTCCATAAATCTGCATGTTTCTCTCAGTCTGATCTGCTTTATTTTTCTGCTTGTTCTCTTTGTGTCTGTCCACTTGCCCTTCATCTCCTGTTCTTGATGGATCTTGATTGAAGTAATTCCCTCTGCATACTCTTTCATTTTTGTTTGCTTGAGATTTAAATACTTGTCTTAGAAAAACTTCTTTCTCCAACTGCGTTTTAAATATTTCCATTTCTTAGCTCTTGTTCAGACCTTTTAGTACCTTGTAGATACCTTGTAGATACCAGTTTCCCTTTTTCACCCCCACGTCAGGGAGATCTAAATGTTAGTATATTATTTATCATTTACTTACAAATTAGGGATGCAGTACATAAAATGAATGTCTAATTAAAAAAACGGAAAAATCCTCAGTTAATAAAGATGTATAAAATTTTCTGACTTCATAAGAACCATAGTAATTTTAGAACTGTGCAGATTTTCAGCATCTGGTTTAATTTTATCTAACTCCAGATTATGACAATTATTAGCAGTAGTTGACAGACATAAAGATTAACTATATGTCATTTTGATGTTCTGTGTAAATCAAAATGTACATCAGAATGTGGGTTTTTTCCAAATTTGCTTTAGAGGGCAAATTCTTTATTGTTTACCAAACCTGATTAAGTTTCCTCCAATTAGCATGTCAAGCCCATGTATCTGCTCTATATAACATTCAGTAAAAATTGACATCAACTGTGATGTCATCCCTTCTATATAATTACATTTCAACATATAATTATATTTCTATGAATATAGTTTCATTCTAGTTTCTTATTTTCAAAATATGTAACTCCTTCTTCTCTTCCTCATTTATTTCAAATATTTATTTTGGAGCTAAATGTTAATAACATAATACCTTGAGCATGTATTTCATATGTCAATATAAAGCTGAAGATTTCTTCCAGTCCCTTGGGATAAAATTTTAGTTTCTACTTCTTTAAACTGTTAATTTAGTTTCCATCTAATTTCTTTAATTAGAATCTGAATCAGCATATTTCTGTTTGCCTCAAATATAAACTAATTGGAAAGACTTAACATAATTATGATTCAGTGTGTCCAAATCAAGTTCAGATTTCCACATCTGTTTAAAATATGTAATATGTAAAATTAAATGTCAGATCATGAAGCTAGAAAAATGATTAAGGAGGCATTTGTTTCCACAAGATAAAATCAAATCATCTTTGGTAAGTAAAAAATATTCATCATGATTTCTAGTGGTAGCACGTTCCTAACGGGGAGGGCCTGGTTTTTTCCTACCTATTGGTGTGGATGAAAAATGGCTCAGATTGAGAAACTGTATAGCAATACTCAAAGATTCAGTCCTTTTGGTCTCTTCTACTCCCTCACTGGTCCTGGGACATCTGTAAAGAGTTAATACAGTAGTTCAGCTACCCAAATTGTATTTTCACTAAGGAATAGAATAATTTATAATTAGGAAGTTGAATAGAACAATATAAGCCAAAAGGATTCAACATGTTCATGTTACTGTCTAGGCCTCCAGAGACACCTTTTATTTCTGCGGTACCTCCTCTGTTGGAGAATGGCCCTCCAGGTGGGAGCTTTCTTGACTCTCAGAAGAATTCATCATTAGGTTATACTTTGTGACTGCATGTCACTTACAATGTTTTTCACAAGGGGAAAAAATCCAACAGCTACATCAGTCTGTCACTTACTTCTAGGACAAATATTCTTCCTCCTCCAAAAAGTAATACAATTTCATTTTGCTATTTTTTATTCGGACATGAGAAAGAAAGTGTTGTTCATGCTATGATACATTTTAAGAGTATTTTTGTTCTCAGAAGTGTATTTTGTTTATTTTTAAGTCATTCAGTACAATAATGTACCCTAAAAAGAATTATGTCTTCTCTATATCACAAAAATTGTTAATATTTAGCTTCTGTGATAAAGTACTTGATAAAAATGAAAAGTCTCTGACACCTTTGAGAGTCCTCTGGCCTCCTGTTATGGGCTGTACATTGCATGTCTGTGACAAAGTGTTGTTACAGGGGGGTTACAAGGTGGCCTCTGTGACAAGAGGCTGGGGTTGCCCTGTGTCAGACAGCTGGTTCCAGACAACTCTCTGACAGATCCACTGCATGGCACAGCTGAGGCCATCAGCCAACTTGGTGGCATCTCAGGGAAAGTGTATTTAAGGAAGGGCATGAAATGCTGAGGACTGGGGAATGAGAGAGGCCATGCCAAGGTCAGAGAAGAGGGGAGGTTCTCCATCATGAAGCCCTTCCAAAGAGACTGGAGGCCCATGAAGGACCCACACTGGAGGACCCAACCATGAAAGGACTATCACCCATGGGTAAACTCATGCCAGAACAGATGAAACAAGAATGAAGGAGCAGCTCCTGAAAAGAAAGTGTTCACGACCAACAGTGGAAAGGAAGTGGCCAAGGAAGGTAAAGAAGTGACTGGAGTGAATTTGAGCCCAGAAAGGGCTCAAATTTCCTTAACTGTTTAGATATTTTCCTTCTTTATTTCTTGATACTCAAGTCAGTAATTAAAGTTGTCAATAAATTAAACCAAACTTTCCAAGTCTGTTTGGGCCATGGCAGTAAGTGCTGAGTGATTTTCCTCTCTTTCTTTTGACCTGCCATTTTTCACCCTCTTATTCTTCCAGTCTTCTCCCCTGTCCCAGTAGGTGCGGGGGTAAGCAAGCAGGTGTGCAGGTGGTTGGCTGCCAGTTGGGCCTGACCTACCACAGGGTAGATACGGAAGAATTCAAAATACAAAATGAAATGTAGGTGTTGGAAAGGTGTCACAGAATACTAACAAACTACATGCCCCTGTAACAATGGAGCTTCAATATTAAAGACTTCTCTAGTTTTAGAAAGTATTGGTGCTTTCAAGAAGAGTAATATTGAATATTCTGATTTTTGTGCCTTTTAAACCTTAACAAGACACTTCTTCAGAGGAACATTATGCACAGTGTATCCTTATTCTTGTACAGAAATAAATAGCAAGAAACTATGAAGGCCAGCTCTTGAACTCAGCAAAAATTGACTTTTAGTAGTACCAGACTGTTAAAAAAAGGTGAGAAGATAGAGTGAGAGCCTCCTTTCCTTGAAACTCAATTTTTTTTTTTTTTTTTAAGTAACATTTTGTAATAAATTCAGTAGGGATTGGATGCAATTTGACTTACCATAAATGAGTAACACATCAGAACTTACATGCAATGACCAAAAAGAGAAGATAAAATTATTTAGCAATCTTCCTATTCAAACATTGCCTCTGGATTTAAAACAGTCAAGTTATGGGTTGACTTCTTTGTTGTGGCTTTTAAAACAAAACTCAGGGAAGTAGGGGCTCACCCTTCACTCAGTGTCAATGAGAAATAAATACCTTATTTCTGTTCCTTAAGACCTAAGATCCAGTTTTAGTTTAGGGTTTTCTTTTCCTTTTCTGCTGTTGTATCTTTGTTTGCTGGCTGCAGGTGATGGGAGTGGCTTCATTGTTAAATGTCAGTATTTAGACATTAGAGATTTGATTTGTGAAAGTCTTGGGGTTTTATATCTCCTTTCAGTTGTGATTCATGGTTTATAATAGCCATGTTGCAGATGTTTTTGAAGAAAGTCATTACAAACTAAGGCAAAGTTATATTTTAAAAAACACATGGTATTCAGCACAACTTTGATGTGCTGCTTGAAGACTTCCTTGCCATAATCTGTATCCCTTAATTGTCAAATTGTTTGTTGTTGTTATTAGAATGTCACAGAAGTAATTTCACTAGTAAATCTGAATCAATATATAGTTTCATATTTACATAAATTTCGTATAAAAAAAAAAGCACTGTAATTTTTAAACACCTCATTCTTAACCTGACAACCACTAAAGGATTTTAGAAATAAAACAATACTGGGAGCACATTCACCTGCTGCTGAAATGTAGCCAACCTCAGAGGACACACAGCTGAAAAACAATCCATTACACAGCTGTAGGCTGAAGAAAAATACTGGATAATTATACAGTGTCTAACCTATGTTCTTGAGGGGGAAATCTACAGGTTTTTTATATAAAATAGATCATAGGCTTTATGATCTTATGTGAAACACCTCCTTAGTGATCTGCCCAATGCTCAGAAGAGATAGAAAAAAAGAAAAGCCTAAACAAAAAAAGAAAAGGCAACAAAACCCCCTGAGCTGACCCTGGTGTAGGAGACTGCTCAGACTGAGCCAGTTTATGGCAGAATGATTTTCAACACTTTGTCTGGCAGTTTTACATTCAGCTGTATGTTGGCTTCCCATTGCTTTTCGTCCTCCATTCTCATCAGGTAATTCTGCACTGTGCTCCTGTAAACCCTTCTCTCACTCGCTTCTCTGTCTCCCCTCCATTTCCTTTTCCCTCTCCTATTTACCTCACACAAAATTTCTCATGAAAAACTGAATAACGGGAGAAAGGGTAATGGCTTTTATGTTCAGGTAGTGAGATCAGAGAGCAGTAGTGCTCTGTATAGCCAGCGACAGGATATAACTGAATGCAGTGTTTCATATTTTCCATTTTTAAATCCACATCCACAGAGTTTCCAGATTATAGGGCTTTAAGAACAAAAGTCTAGGGAGTCTCAGCTAACTCAAAAGCCAGTTCATAGAATATCAAAGAGTAATTAATAACACAAAGTTAAAAATTTTCAGAATGTTTTAAAACATTTTGTTCCTACAATGTTTCCTCTAATTATGGCACTAATGATTCATTTATTGCAATATGGAAAGACAGTAATCTCGTCTTTTGTTAGTGCATCTAAATACAGAGACATAAGACTAAATTCTCTTTTCAATGGCAACAATAGTCTTTTTTGAATGAGCCCAATCTATATGAAGAGACTAAAAGAGCTTGTTCATCCTCATATAAAAAAGTCGAAGAGGGAATATGGTTGCTATATAAATACATCAGACAGGTAAAAAGACAGTGAAAGAATAAAAAGCTGTTTCAGCTAAATGTCAATGCTGGCTGCAGAAAAAAAATGGTATAGTCTAAAAATTTAGGTTGTATATTAAACCAAAGTTGCTAAGCAATAAAGATTTCAGGTACTGGAATGCCCTTCCAAAATGAATGGGAGGAAAGGCAAAATGAATGGGAGGAAAGGCAAAATAAATGTTTTAAGGCAGAGCATGATAACTGATGGCATGTCTATGATAACAGAGAGCTCTATGAATATAAATCATATATAGATTTCCTTTCATTAACAAGTAAAGCTCTTGAATAGAAGACCAAATTCATAATACCACATGAGTCATAGGAAAAAGGCTACAATACTTATGCAGAGATTACATAACATAGTACATATAATAATGAGCCTCTACAATAAACATTAATCCCTGTATATAATATTAGGAAAACTTGCTAAACAAGATAAAAGTCATTCACGTTTAAATGGGTGCTCCAAGGAAGACAGTAATCAACTGTTCTCCATTGCCGATGGCAGTGCTGCAGGAGAAAGGCACTTAGGTTGAAGCAAAGAAGCAGTCAAAATTTAGGGTAAAATTTCTGACTTCTAAGGTAGGCAAATATGAAGAGGTCAGTAGAATATTAATCATTAAAGTGTTTGTTTTAGCTTGTCTATAGATGACTGCTGAATGTTCTCTCCATATGTATCCTTATGGCAGTATGATTAAAAGAATCTCTGACTTAAGTGAGAAGGGAATTTGGCCAGCAAGGGTCCTACTTTCTCAACTCCCCATCCACATTTCTTCTACAGAACCAGGGCACCTAAATTGTACAGGTTTTATTCTATGAATCAGACATGTATTTCCTGATTATTTTCTAAGATGCTTTGTTTCTTAATTTGCATACCTAAGTATTCTGTTGTCATGGAAATCTCTTCTCTGAAGCTCTTGAAGACCAGCTCTCTTGATTCAATTTTGTTTCAAATTTTCTGCATCAACTAATTTTAATTCTTACTCCGAGTTTTCTGTATATTGTCTTGCCACATCTAAATGACAGTCTTATAATTTCTTGGGTCAAAACCTTACCCTGGCCATCCATAAGAACACAAGCTTCACTTGAAACAAGTGTACTAAGCCTAGTACAATGACATTTGCTGACTAAAATAAAACCAGATTTTTAAATCTTTTGCTGAAGGAGCATCCATGTTGATAGATGTTTAGCAGCTCAACAAACAACCAAAAACTTATAAAAAAATTATGTAGCTATAATGAAATTCAAATAGACTTGTTTGAATAATATGTCTTGTCTACACCTGTCTTATTACATTGGTGGGGGGAGTCTCACATTCTCTCCTGAAAGCTGAAATACTTGATTAAGGACAAAAAATAATCACATCAGCTTCATTCCCATGTAAAAGCTAACCCACCAGTCTCTTACTTCTCAACAGCTGCAACCAAGTATGTTCAAGTGTCTTCAGTACTGATCACAGGTAGAAATATTGAAGAGATTTGTGAAGTCAGGTTATGATTTTCATGATTAGTAAGGACATTATTTCATCAAATATTACTGAAGGCTTGAGAATAGTGTCTTTCACAGATAAAACCTATGCTTTACATACCTATGGGAAATAGATAATTGTATGAAGAAGCAGGCCATCAAACCAACAAGCTTTATTTTCTGGAATTATTTTAGAAATCAATTCAAGCCAAGCTCGTCATATGGTCAATGGAAGTTCTACATCAAAAGAAAATAATCTTAGTCTCTGAACACCAAAGAAAAGGTACTCTTACAGCTTAATGTTCAAGAAGCTGCTATGGTGAACCTTATAGCCAATGACCTAGGTCAGCTAAGGGAAAATATACATCCTGGATGAAAGATGCAGAAATGTATCTACCTTAATGTCCACTTGTTTCAGCAGTTAGCTCACACAATGTCATCTTGATTTTCAGCCAAATTGCATTTATTTGTGTCACAGCTCCTGCAGAAAGTGAACAATGTAATCTTCTTTCATCAGGATTTGGAAATGCAAATATAAAGCTGGGTGTTATCTGCATGCTGAAGCCGGACCTGCTTTTTTTTTTCTAAAGCCTCCCATGTGTGCATACTACTGGATTAATTAATGACCAAAATATAGTATGAAGTAGAATCACTCATGGTAGTTTTATTTATTATTAAATCTATAAGGCAGGCTTTGGTCTCTTAACTGCTCTCATAAGCTTTCCCATTCACCTGATCTGATCCACTAGACTAGGCTAGAAGCCAGAATTCTCTCTCTCAATTAATTTGTTCCTTTACTGTAGAATTCTAGCTACTGCAAAAGAAGTCAGTGCAATGGTAGTAGATATTTAATTTTGTTTCCATAATTAAAAAAAAAATCATCTCTGTGAAATCTAACTCAAGATTGTGAATCTGTGTGTTCTAAAACTGAAGCTATTAGAACACTTGGAGATCCATCTAAATGATTGTATTCATGAAGTTGTACTAACTTTTCCAATTTTAAACACTTTACTCCCCCATCACATGTATTTTACAGGCTGCCATCAATTTGCTTACGCTATTGCATCAAATTCTTACTTGTATTACCTTTTTTGGCTTTCAATGATTATAGAAGCATTTTATTTTTATTTCTTTAAGAAGAGTATTAAGATTTGAAGAATAAAAATAAATTCTCAAATATGCCATGCCTGTCCCATCGCGTTCCTTTATAAATTAATGCTGAATGTCAAATAACTAATACTACACATTAAAAACTTAGTCCTAAGTATCCTAAGTATCACCATTCTAACTATTCAAACCCATCAACAATGCATGGAATTGTCTGAAATAATGTAAGCCTGAAATTCGTTTTTGTTTCCACTTGGACATCCTTATTGCACAAAGAAATCATGTTTTCATACTTCCATGTTCTTCTTGACAACTGTAACCTTCTTTTTAACTAAGTTAAAGACAAAATTGATCTGAATATAAAGATGTTGCTGGAAGAAGAAAGAGTATCTTAACTTGTATGATCCAGTTTATGAGAAAATTAAATATGGAACTGCTTTCTGCTTTTGAGTTTGTTAGCACCTATGAATGTTTATATTTCCACAAGATAGGGAAAGGAGAAGCAATTACATGGTCCAGGCTAGGTTACTGTGCATGGGAATCCTAGTTATTCTTCACGCAACACTGAGGTCATTGAATTGCATGTGTGAGGTACAGTTGTCAGTGGTGCTGAAGAAAATTGACTTACTGCCAAGAGTTACCTTGGGAGATCCAGTTCCCTCACTGCTGCTTGGTTTGGGGGTCACTAGAAAGAAGCTTCATAGGCACCATTGTCTATCAGTTACATGATTTACATCAGGTTTCCCACCTCTGGATTCCCTGCTCTTTTGGTGTAAGAATCGAACTTGATCCTAAATTACCAGTTTTAACTCTTAGGCTTCCTTTGCTCCTGGAAATACCAGGGCTTGATTATCTCAGATTCACACCACTTCATATGAGCTCTGTCTTTGTAGCACCCACACAGAATAAGTGTATCTTCATTTTCTTGCATCAGAATATTGGGGCTCGGGGATAGATTATACCACAGTAGGTTTGATTTTCTGCAACACAATTCCTACTTAATTCTTACAGAGACAGATTTGTAGAGTAAATGTGTCAGTCAACTGACAAAGTACTATCAGCCTAGGTTAGTTCCAGCAAGACAAGGACATATATAAACTCAAGAAATGCATAGGAACCATGACAATAATTTCCAGAGGTGACACAGACCCTGGTAGGAGCTGGGGTCACGAAGTTAAGAAATGGTAGGAAAACCTAGGAAACCAGAGCTAGGAAAGGACTACAGCAGTTTTCCAATTCCTGAAATCAGGTTTAAAGGTTATATGAACAATCTAATTAACCAATAGGAATTATTCAAGAAGAATTAATTCTTTGCCATTTTGAAAAGGTAGCACGAAAGCAGACAGCCTTATCTACTGGTAGCTTTCCAACATCTCTATGCCATGCTATTCCCAGCTTTAAAGGGAAGCTAATGTGGGAAGGGAATCCCTACTGTTAGGTTCAGTCTGGTTTTGAAGTATGTCAGCAACAGAGGCAGACCACGAAGACAGTTCACTTCTCTTGGACTTCCACTAAAGTTAAAACACTTTGGAAATAATTTCAGGCTTCATGTTCAGAGGAACCAGGAGGAAAACTCATAGATTCAAGTTCAAGAGGGAGTATGGATAACATTTTCACAGTTTATACCAAGTAGTTCTTAGTAGCACTTGGCTAAGAGCTACTGGAGGGTATAGGGAAAAATATTAACTGTTTTATTAGCATAAAAGTTACTGTTTGTTAACTTCATGGCATTCTTTTTTCATTTGAACCTGAGGGAAAATGGTTAGTCATCATATCTCCTTGTCACATGAAGTACCTCAGTTCTGTCACAAAAGTAAGAACCAGTCTCTAGAAAAAGTATTTCTCCATAAAGAAGACTTGGGGACTTGTTCTGAATACCACCCAACATAGCCTGTTTTAGGAGTGCTAACTATATAAAGAAAACATTGCCGCTCACTTATTAGTGAGGGGTGACCTAAACTACCTACTGCATATGACTTTTTTTTTTTTTTTTTTAGAGAGAGAGAGGTTGTAACAGAAAAGTTGAATCAGATATGAAATTAAAGGTTTGTATTCTTCAAAATCTGTTCGAACTTTCATCTTCTCAATCCTGCTTCAACAGGAGAAACAGGTGGACAAGTTACAGAATAAATAACTTTTTAAATAGCATAGGTACAAATTTAATACTATTAGCGCACAAACTGACAGACAAAATGGACACAAACTGATAAACAAAACAAAATCAGAAAAGGAGATGGGAAGCCACTATGATTGCAATGGAAAGTAAGGTCAGGAAATGGGAAAGAAATTGATTCCACAAAGTCAAAAGTCTATTCAGGAAATATTGCCAGGAACTGTGCCAAAGTCTAGAAAAGCAAAGATCAGACTGAGAGATCAGGACAAGCACCAGGCAACAGAATTGTACAAGACATAAATTTAGCTAGGAAACAAGTTTTATAGGCAAAAGCAATCTGTGTAATAGGCTTGAAAATATGGCAAGTTTGTGGCAAACCAGAATCAGGCTCTCATATCTATCTTCAGCTGCTAGGATTTATCAAGCCTTCATTCTCCTGTGGTACTGACTGGCAAAGATAAAAAGGCTGTCTGGACACATGGATCCTGATGTATTGACAAAGATGATCAGCAAACCAGGACATGAAGAGACCATGTTGGCTACATTGCACCACACCTTTTAAAATCACAAGACTACTTCTAAGTAGAACTCTACTCTGGTGCCTACGCTGACACTGGTATGTCAGCCAGCAGCCAGTCTTCCTGCATGACACCACACCGTACCATATAGAGCTCACACTACCATTCCTTGCATTCTGATTACTAAACCATTAGAAAACAAGTATTATAATGGTTACAAGAAAGCTAAGAATTAATGGATATGTGCAAACATCTTCTTAACTTAGACACTTAAGAAAGACAACAGTTTTAGTAATTAATTCCTATGTTAGGATTTATAATTCAAAATATCAGCTTTATTCAACACATAATTTTAAGACTATGTTTTATAAATTAGCATTATTAGGAGTTCCTATAGTTTTATTCTTCAACCTCTGTTGTGTATTACAGTATTCTAAAATTCTTATGCTAGTATTCTATGTTCATTCTTCACTTGGAAGTAAAACCTTTGGTATTGTTATGATAGCTGACCACTAGGTATGAAACTTTGCCAATGACAGTAAAGAATGACAGAATATGCTGGAAGGGCTTTTTTTTTGTTTGTTTTAGTTGGCATTTTTTACTCACATTCAGGGAGATATGTTCTCAGTACACTTTCATATTGTGATTACAACAGAGGAAATGTGAAGCATCATCTGCCATAGTACCATCATTAGACTGAAGTCACCAAACCAGAAAATCACAAGGAAAAGAGTCTAGACTAGACAATGCCAAAAATGCAACAGTTGAAAAGATATTTGCTTGCTAGCATCATTCCCTGAGTATCAAACACTAGTAAAGTAGCTAGTATAAATTCCAAGATTTTTACTTGAGTAGCAAATAATGTTTTCTTGCTCAGGAAAATTCTACTCCTTCAGCTGCTTCCAGACAGTTGATGACATTCATCTACTAATTAGCCTTCTTCCAAGCTCATCTTTAACCAAATATTTCAGAATTCAATTGTATTTTAAATGGCAGATGGTGGCTGTATTTCACTAATAACTAAAGAACTTCAGGCACCTGGATTCCTGACCTTGAGAAACGGTTTCAAAGAATTAGAAGGAACTCTAGCTCAAAGTAATTCCACCTCCAAAAGACTGCAACATTTCAAAAATGTATGAGACAGACAACAGATCTTAAGAAATAGCATGAAATTTGTTATTTGTTGTTTAGCAAGATTGTCAAACATAAAAGCACAGGTGTCAGAATTCTGCCTGGGGGGGAAGTTTTGATGCTGTCTACTGAAGGGAAGACCTAATAGTGTCCATCAATTACCAAGCCAGAGACCCACATTACACTTTCCAGTCAGTTCAGAGAAGACAATATGAACTCTTTGAAAACATTTGGTGCTAAGAGCAGATTCAATATGTGTTTCTTTAAAATATGCCTCTGTGACACAGAAACATACAGCATAAGCAAAGCCCATGAACACAAATCACTATCTAGCAAGAAAAATCTTCATTACTGTTGTATCTAACTACCTTCCAAGACTTAAATAATAATCAGAAAGTACAGCACAAGCTTTATGTGTGAAAGGTTTTTTTTCAGCCTTAACTTGTACAGAGCTGTCACTGAAAAGGGAGCTATAAACCCCCTTTGGTTTCAGTGCTCAAATGCTGTTTTAGGCATTTTACATAGCACTAAGAAAACGCAGCATAGATATTAATCTCAACTCAGCTTCGGTGACAGGCAATGTGTTGCCATAACTGCCTGCAACATGCTGATTCAAACTCAGAACGTCATTATAACTGTGCATTATCATGTATTTTTGAAGAAATTGAATTCTGGAATAGGTATAAAAGTTTAACAACCCACAAAGTCACATATACAGTAACACAGAACAGAGAATGCAGTAAAATCTCCATTTATGTCAGATATATCAGTAATAGGAATTGGAATGACAACTAATTTTAGGTCTAAATGCATTGGGAAATTACATCTCTGTAACAGTAATACCCAAATCACAAAAATCATTCCTTTTTCCCCTTCTGAATATTACTTTTTACCTGGATTACTCACTTTAAAATATTTTTTTATTAATGTAGCAGAGGTAAACAGATACCTTACTTATATTTGCATACCTTACTAATTCAGTCATCTGACTTGCAAATGATCATCTAACAATGCTACAGTTTCAATCTGTAGTTACATCCAATTTCCTTAGTGAACCCCGACAAGTCTTACCCGCTGTGTTTCCTTATCTGTAAAATGAACCTAGTTTGAGTGCAAGCAGAAAAAGACCTATAAATTCTTATTGGAACATTCCTGTTGGATGTTTTTGAATTTACAGAGAGCTACATAAGACAGAAAAAGGTTGTTAGGCTTCTGAAGCACAGCACAGAGGAAATGTCACAAAATGACAGCAAAACAAAGCCAGCCATATTGTTTCAAAATAAATTTGTTTTAACACTGTTTTGTTATTCAAATCATGCAATAAAAAACAATTATTTGTTTCATATGAAAGTAGAAGTCCTTCTGATTCAAGCAGATGAATGGGCTTGCCTAAAGTCTGTAAGTTTTGACTCAGTGTTGAGAAAAAAATTAAACCAAAATGAAGCCATCATTTTTACTTTTAGTACTCTGGCTCAGGCCAAGTGAAAAGAAAATGAATGAAAGCAACTTGTCATACTGAAAATACATATTGGATGGAAAACATGATCCAGCTGCATATTGCCATAGAGAAAATTTTAAGGCATTTCTATTTACTTTGAATGTTTTTTGAGGTAACCAGAAGATAGTGCAGAATGCATCATAATATCTATGCATTCATTTATTCTGTCTTTGGAGATAGAATACTAAATTTTTGATCTGTCTAAAAAAAAATAATTTTTCAAAGGGACCCTAGGGTATAAATGAAAAAATCTCCCTACAAGGAGCTTTGAACAGTGGTGAGTAGGTGTGGAAATTCTGAATTTTTGCAGCAAGATTGATTGTTTTCCTGCATATCAATACACAGGAGTGAGATCAAATACAAACCACACAGACACATGACTCTGTCACAGCATGGAATACTGGTCAGTAAAGGAAAATTACAATAAAAGCGGAGACATCTGTACACACAAGGCAGCAATATCCAAGTTCCTTCTCTGTGAATGAGCTAGTACTCTACCTAACTTCAAGTGTGACTATGTGCCAGAAGGTATGCACATTTCAAATTCTACTACAGATACACCAGTTTCATTCGCAGCTCTGCTCATGAAATAGGTAATTTGACATTATGCCACTGCTTCAAGGACTTATGCTATTTTTATTTATTTTCTTTACACAAGAATTACACTTTCTAAAGTTTATAGAGTCATAGAGTAGTTTGATTTGGAAGAGACTTTTTAAAGGTCATCTAGTCCACCCTTCCTGCACTGAGCAGGGACCTCTTCAACTACATCAGGTTGCTCAAAGTGCTGTCCAACCTGACCTTGAATGTTTCCAGGCATGAGGCATTTGCCACCTCTCCAGACAACCTGTTTCTGTGTTTCATCACCCTCATTGTAATACAACTTCTTTCTCTAATCTAAATCAACAATTCTTTAGCTTAAAAACATTACCCCTTGTAGTATTGCAGCAAGCCCTTCTAAGAAGTTTGTCCTCATCTTTCTCGTAGGTGACTCTAAAGCACAAAAGGCTGCAATAAGGTCTCTAAAGAGCTGAACAATCCCAATTCTCACAGCCTTTATTTGTAGTAGATATGCTCCATCCCTCTGATCATCTTGGTGGCCATCTCTGGACTTGCTCCAACAGGTCCATCTCCTTCCTGTGCTGGGGATCACGGAATTGAACACAGTACTCCAGGTGGAGTCTTCGAGGAGTTGAGTAGAGGGGCAGAATCAGCTGCTGGCCACACTGCTTTTGATGCAGCCTAGGGTAGGATAGCCTTTCTGGACTGTGAGTGCACATGGCCAGTTTTTGTCCATCCTTTCATCCACCAGCACCCCAAAGTTCTTCTCTGCAGTCTTGTTCTCTATCCATTCCTCTGCCAGCCTGTATTGACATGGGGGTTGCTCCAACCCATGTACAGCATCTTGCACTTAGCATTGTTTAAACTTCATGGGGTTTCCAAGGGCCCACAGCTTGACCTTGTTCAGGTGCCTCTGGGTCACATTTTGTCCTTCAGGTATGTTGACTGCACACTCAGATTGGTGTCATCTGCAAATTTGCTGAGGGCACAGTAAATCACAGTCTATGTCATTGGTGAAGACATTAAACAGAAGTGATCTCAAGGACTCCTGGGGAACACCACCTGTCACCAATGTCCATCAGGACATTGGGCCGTTGACCACTACCCTCTGGATGTGACTATCCAGTGAACTCCTCATCCACTAAACAGTCCACCTATCAAATCCATCTTTCATCCATTTATAGAGAAGGATAGTGTGAGGACCATGTCAAAGGCTTTAGAGAAGTCAGACGGCATCTATAGCTCTTCCTTTGTTCACTGATGTAGTCACTCCATCATAGTAGGCCTCTAGGTTGGTCAGGCTGGACTTTTCCTTACACAATACTATTAAAGACAGAGTAAAATTAAGATGTCAAACGGAAAGCTCTATTGTGTTAACATATTTGTACAGGCTATTATGCATTAGTTAACATATTTTTGTTAGATTTATAAGGAATATGCTGCTAAATCTATGGTCCTAAACCAGGTTAAATTATGCATTTGCTTAGAGAAGGGACTGAACAACTGCCAATTCCCCCCCGCTATGGTTTTGTAGAAGTGTCTTGGTCTGCAGTGAACTGTTTAAGGATAATTTATATGTTCCAGAGACTGACTTTTATGATCACAGCCTACTTAGCCAAAATTGAAGGGTTTTTGTGTGACTATAATACAGGAAAATAGGTCAACTTTAAAAAAATACCATGTAAGAAGTCAATAATTTTCAACTGCTGGCTTTGTACAGTATGTGTGCATGGCTAAGCTTCAAGAATGAAGATTTGGGAAGGGCTCTCCCCACGTGGGTGTGCCCTTCGAGCCTGCGCAGTGGATTTTTTTAGGTGAGGCACAGCATGTGCAGAACTGGCCCCACCGTTTAACTCCTAAGGTTCATCTGCCATGGCTGGGCGAGCTTGGACAGTGACAGTGAAGTCCTCAGGACTAGAACCTACAGCACCCGGTATTCCCAGGAGGGCTCCCATCCAAGTACTTACCAGGCCTGACCCTGCTTTCCTTCCAAGATCTGATGGAATCAGGCATCAGAATGGCATTTAGCTGCCTGGCCTTGTACAGTAGTTGTCTAGAAATTTGTCCAGAATTTTACCCAACCTATTATATACCATAGGAAATTCCTGTGAAACTTTGAAAACTGAATACTGAACTTGATTACCTAAGGCACATGGAAAATTTTTGATAGGTCTATAGCTTAAACTATAGTAATAGGGAATGCAATTTCTTAAGCATTTCATTATTTCTTTCTTCTCTGACATCAGGGTGATTCGTGTAGGTAACTGACAGTGTTTATATCACCTCAGAACTGAAACCACTCTTTTCTGTAAGATAGTACAGCAGAGCACAGCTGTTGACCAACTAGGCTTTAATGTAATAGATATGTATAGCAATCAGTGCTTGAAGTTACTAATGTCAACTATTTTTAGGTTATGTACTTCAGTCTTTCACATTTGAAAGGCAGGATTTATGCCTAGAATCTATTAACAGCAGAAAAAAAAGTTGTCCCAGCTCTTCAGTTCCTCACTAATCCTTATACCTATTCTGTCTCATTTGTCTCGGTGTTGTCTGTGGAATAAAGGGTTGAAGTTTAATAGCCAATGTAACAGAATTAAAAAAAACTAACAAACCTCATGGGGATGTGACGGTGGCACTGTTTGACAGCTGAAGGTTATAATTTTCCTGTTAATCTTGTTCTTGACAATATTTTGCATACACTTAAGCAAAACCACAGAAAATAAACACTTCTGTGTTATGCATTTTTGAAAGAAAAACAAAAGTGAGATGAAGCATGTGTACTTCACCTTTGGCTGAGTCACAAAAGGTTAGGCTGCTGTGCTGCTCAGATGAAAAGCCTGACCTGCATAGCATAGACTGCCTTAGCTGAAAGCTGGGAGAGATGAGGAGGCTTATTTGGATGATTGTGTCAGGCAGCTGGAAGGATGAACACATTGGTGTGCTTCATAAGGTAAAAAAAAAATTACATCTCAGTTTTTTGATGGAACATGAGGTAGAGAAGTTTCTGAAAGAAAAGCAGAACTGTTATATAAAGGGGAAAGGGGAAACACTGATGAAGTCACAGGTCTTTTTTACGTGTAAATACTCAGCAATGGATTGCAACTCTGTGGTTATGCCAACAAATGTAAGTACTCTAATAAAGAAACAAAATCTACAACCTAGTAAAAAATAAAGATATTTTATCATTTCATTTTCTTTCTATCCTGCTTGCAAGTCTGGTGATAAATTCCCCAGAGGAATTCTATTATAACCTTACCGTAAGCAGTTTTTAAGTATTCATTTTTATTTTATTTAACAAACAAAGACCTGAGTCAAAATAGGTTGTCCTTTCCCATAAATATCAAAGGTAATACAGCATTTTCTAAGAATGAACATTGTAATATCACACCACAATGAAAGGGTTCCACAACTGCAGACAGGGAACATTTTTGCAGCCTTAATGTGTTAAGTTTCAGCTATTTTTCATTTTAATGGTGTCACTCAGGGTGTCCATCTCTATAATTTATAAGAAGCTCAAAATAGAAAAACAGAGGGCTGGATTAGGTTATGTTTATGCCACTTCTATTACATCATGAGGATTTTACCCTTAAAAATTTATGAATTTATGAAAATAAGAAATTAGGAATCAAGTTTTTACAACACTTGTTTCAGTTCTATATTGCTCTAGTTGTCATAACTGCAACAATTTGCAACCAAGTTGTAATTAATTGATTTTCAGTATGTTGGAGATGGGGGAAAGAGTTCTTTGCCAGTGCTAATAAGTTTTCTTCAGATCATAAGTTCATGTGAAATGTCAACATAGTTTTGTAAAGCATAAATCCAGAGGACAAAAGGATATAGTATGTCATTTAACCAAAATTCTCTTTTAGTAATATTTTAGGCCAACTGTCAAAGTCAAGTTGTTTTTCCTGAAACCTAGATGAGGAATTATGAGACACTGCTTCATCCCTAATGGTTATTATTATTAGAACTATAGCATTAAGAGCATCCCCAAGAACTGTCATTAAAACAATCTTTATTGGAAGTATGTACTAATACCAGATGCTTAAAATGTCTTTTTCCTTTTCCTTATCCATCTGGATATTTTTTCTTCATGCATTTGCTTTACATATGATATTTTTTTGCTTCTTGCTCCTCAGAGCTAAGGCTGCCTTAAACTTATGTCTCTCTTCTTTTCTCTTTTTTGGAGGTTCATAAGGCTGCTCCTTAATTTGGTTTTGGAAAGCTGTATAGTTCTGATTTCCAATTAATGTAAAGTTTTAAGAGTTTTCCTAATTAGAATGTGAGCAATGGACTTAGGTAGACACCTTTCACAAAACACAGCTCAAACTCAAGGGACCACAGCAACTCAGTAAATAACCACTCAAAGGCATCCAGCAGCTCTTGCTGAGTCTTTATATATATTTCAGTGTGGCTGAATGGAATCAGTCAAGAAAAGAATAAGGCTTTTTCTTTTTATTTTTCATAATTGAGAAAGGGTCCTCATGGGAATGGTGAAGAGCCCAATGTTCCATTTGGTTGTCCCTTTTGCTGACATCCAAGAAGCTTAGAAGAGAACAGTAAGAGTTCGGAAATTCCAAAGGTAATCTTGCACATTTAATTTAATGATTCTCATTAATCTGAAAAATGTATTTCTACTGCTTTGCAACAGAAAAGCAGTATCATGATTACCATCCACCGCATGATATGTGTAAGGTTGTTCCTCCAGGAAGACTGTGGCATTTTGTATAAAATTGTTTAGTAGGAAGTCTAATGCCAATATTTGTTTATTACACTAAATAGCAAACACTGCAATATGGAAGGACACATTATTGGTGGATGTGACATATATATATGCATGGCAAATGTATAAACCAGCTGCAAACTAATGCGATGTAGTCATATACAAACAGTTCTGATAAAATAGTTTGCAGAGAAATACAGAATCTAAATGACCTTGGAAAGACCAGACTAACTGGGACATCATTTAGGACAGAAAGAACCACTTAACATGAATCCTGTACCTCACTAACAATAAGAACTACTCAAATGATTCCACATCTCCAGCTCCTTTGGAGACACAAAAATACCCTGAAATAGAATAAAATAGTAAAATGTCAGTAAAGCAATTAGTAGATTGTTAGAAACTCCCTATAGATATTGGCAGTATTAACTGAGTTGAAAGAACTTGATCTCTTGATATTGATAAATACAGCAATTAAGTTAATGATAATGGTAAAAAATCTGTTATTAAAAAAAAAAAAACCAGGAAACAAGAAAATAAATCCAAATAAATGCATGCACATTTAAATGCTTAAAGTTGTTGTGCTGTTAAGTAATTTTGTGTAATGGGTTTACTACTCATAGAAGGAAAATTGATCATAGAATAAAGTCATTAATGAGCTAACAAAAAAATCAGCAGAGGGTTGCAGAAGTAGAGTTGCGATACTGTCTTCTGCTAAACAACAGATTAGTTGACTGGATTGGATAATTGATGAAGGGCTATAAAAATTAAGGAGAAAAAACCTCTTTTCATCCATTGTAGGTTTTAAAACAGCATACAGTGATGTCTGCCAGGCACACACACCCACTTCAAACTGATCCTAAAGTATTCCAAAACACTGAGAAGAACCTAAAAATCATACTGGGTACACTCCCTATACATAATACTCTGATATCTGATTAGTTAAGGGCTTTCCCCCAATCCAGGAAATTTAATATGGACCAAAAGTATGTCTGTCGTCCAACTCCAGCATCATTTTTTGAATTTCCATCAACAAACACACATTTGAATAGGTACTTATGATCTTTTTTGTATTAGAATAGGAATAACTAACTGTTATTTATTTTTGATAGTGTTTGTAAAGGCTCATATTGCCTTCAGGTCACAGATCCAAGCCTACGTCCTGGTCAGGATAGAACAGTGGAAATTTAAGGCCTGTCCTTCCGGTTACACATAAATTAAAGCCTTAGTTCAATGCAATCACCATACTAGAACAGTTGGTTTATATTGTAAGGTTATAAATTTCAGCCCTTTCTAAATTCAGGTTAGTGGATAATATGAGACGACGACCTACTGACCAAGACTCAAAGATAACTAAAAGAAAAAGTATACTATAGAAAGAACCCAGAAAATCATGTAAACAATAACTGAATCAGAGTAGCTGACAAAGTATCACTGTCTGGAAGTACAAAGCAGCCAAGGTAGTTTGATATGCAAAAATTTCATTTGACTAAATGAAAGAAATAAGTTGATTAATTCAGTAGAAATCAAATAACGCTGAAAAAAAAATATTAAATGGAAAAGAATAAAAGCTTTAGAATCCTAACATATCAAAAGAAATCTTCATGAAAAAAAACACAAACCATCCCTGGGTTTAGCAACACAAAAGTGCAGCTTGGAACAGCTGCTACCAAAGTATTAATCACCCTGCAAAGATAAGCACCTCCTAAACCACTGGGAATGAGTTTTTGTGCATGCAAGAGACAGAAAGCAATGCTGAAGACTTGGCAGATGCAGTACTCTACTCTCTCAAAAGGGGGCAAATTGTTATTACATGCCAGCTTTCTAGCCTGTCCTCACACAGCTCCATAATTGTACAAAACATTGACTGCAAATATGGAATATTCACTTCAGCTAACAAATATACAAGTTGGTATATAACTAAGAGAATTGTGTCAATCACTAAATGAATATTTTTTTTGTAATGAGTAATGAAAACAGTGCATAATTATGAAAATGTCAATGTTATTATTTCTCCATTAATAGGTTTGAAGTGTTACTGCAGAACATAACTGAAAATGTAGCTTACTTTTATTCAGCTACCTTTCTAACTATGTTTTGTATGTGCTTAAATAACTCCTTTGATGATGAGGGTACAAAATTTACTGTGGCTTTAGTAACTGGGCCAGTGATGTTTTGTATGTATTGAAATACTTCATTGACACATTCTTAGCAGCATTTGTCATAAAAGATGACTTTTTAAATTGATTCACACTACTTATAATGCTATAGGTTTTCTTACATTTAATGTACATATTAAACTCAGGGCTCTTGAATATTCATAATTTTGTAATAATTTACCTGTCATGTGCAAGTGGAAATAGTATTGTGGAGAAAAAGAAAATGTGCTGTTTAAGGGTTTCTACTAATTACAAGCCATCCACCAAAATAAGAAACTCCACTAACCTCCTAAAGAACATTCGGTACTTTTAAAAATTGTTAGATCTCTAATATTGTTTCTGCCAAATTATGTTATGCAAGTGGGCAAAGGCCTCAGACCTCCTTAACAGTGAAGAGAAAAAGAACAGAGGATAGAGGTGAAAATTAGTTTCTTTATTCTTTTTCATATAGATGCCTTACAAGCTCTACCTCTTGAAGTCATACTTCTTAAAGCATGACAAAATGTACACTAATGACTTTTCTTTGGCAAGTTTAAAATCCTCTCTCCTTTTTTAGTGAAAGAAGATGTGGGTAAGCCCTTATTTATCATATCTTCTTAGTGAAAAAATGTAGTTATATCTAACATTTTAACCCACTTGCCTGAGAAGTTATCTCATGTACATGGGACTGCCATGACCCTGCACTGTTGCTGAGAGTGGCAAACCCTATCACATCTAACAGTATTGCCAAAGTCCAGACAGTACAGACCACATTTGGATATCTTTGCTATAAAAATCAGTGTGAATAAGCTACAGGCTATTCCTGCCAGAATAAACTTTTTTCCGCTAAATCAAAAAATTTGTTCACATGTTAAAATTCAAAATTAGTTTTGTATGCTTCTATAGTACACAAACAGATATTATTAATATTTATTCAAATCAAAAAATGTTTTTTCTTAATAGTTAAAAAATACTAGAAATCTGAAAGAATCACAGCAGCTGCTGAAATGTTATTAGATGAGATTACTGTGCTAGTATCATGAGTGTAGATCTTTCTGCCAGCTAAAAGCTTTGTTAAAGGAGGACAAGAAGAAATGGATTTAAATGAAATTTCCCATCTTAACCACTTTCTTGTTCTAGGGAATTTGAATTCGTACTGCAGAAAGTAATAAATTACATTTTTCTTGAATAATAGCTATATGTAGTGTGTTGAAACAGTATCTGGCAAAATCTAATTAGAGTTAGGATCACAGTAATTTTAGTGCCCATTTTTCATTCTCCTCTTACATGATCTATGCAATTTGAATTTTTTTAAGATTTTGTTCTAATACAATAGTTCTTCTGTACTCTTGTAATGTACTTCTTTACCATAGAAAATGGTCTATTATCTTTAATAATGAGTAGCATTCTGAAAGCTGAAGTTCTTACTAGTGTCTTCATTTGAGAACAAATTAGCAGATAATATTTGAAGTAGATTACAAGAACTATTAAATTAAAATGATGTTAGAAAATGCAGTGAACAGATTTCTTTGGATAATACAGCTTAAGTCTTGGGCAGGGTTCTGTTACCTACATTAAAACCACCCATTCCCTCCCTCTCTGTTATCCAATAAATGAGTGTTCTACTTACTGCTATTGCTTGCTTTAAACTAAACTCAAAAATGCAACTGAAGAATACTGAGGTGAAGGACAAAGTCAAAATGAATACTTGTTTCAAATGCCTGAACTGAAATGCAAGTATATGCTACCCCTGTCTTTCTTATGGTAATTGACTGTAGACTCTTTACTATCATGGCTGCTAATACAAATGTGTATGCAATTCCTGGACCATGGATAGAAATCCTGCCCTCTGTTTTTGCAGATAAATGTTTAATAGCGGTTGTTTAGAGACACCCACTACTTTGAACTTCATGCATGTTGACTTCTTGCTGCAGTGTGCCTTGACATCAGTGACATAAGTGGAGGGTTTCTCATCCTATTACTTGTTTTATTGCTTGAGTGTATGTTATGATTTCTTGTGAGTCCCCCTAAGTTGATGATGATCAGAGCATTCACAGGAAACATATGGGTTTAAGTCCTCTTGGGGAAGAAGGAAAAGGAATTTAGTCCTGCTTCCTGAATATGTGCTCTACCTGGTACACAATTACTGAAAAGGTCACCTTCTTCCCCAGCATGTGAAAACAAAAAGTGAACACTTCTTAGGTACTACATGAATAGCTGTAGATACATATATTCATGAAAACATTGCAGATACTGCCCTTGCTTGGCTAGAGTTATCTTTACAAGCAATATAGAAATCCAAGGCTCGAATTTTAGTTTGGGTTCATTTATACACAGTTACTATAGCTTAACTTGCAGAGATCCTAAACCATTTATTAGCTGGAGGCCTTCCATGGCTACAGCAATCATTTATATTGACATATTTGAAAGAGACAAGATTCATGATTTCAGAGGGGGGTCAACCCATTGAATCAACAGCAAAACAGAGAGCTACAGCTTTATGTTGGGGCATGGCTTTCACTGAAATAATTGGCAGGGGCCTTTTGTGAGCCTACAGTTTTAAAATAAAGAGAGCAATGACTTAAATTAATCTCAGTATCTGTATCATTACTCAAATGTACTATGTGTCCTTTTCACTTTTACCTTCATGTTCCCTCTTTCCAGCTCATTACAACTTCTTTCCACCCTGGCATCACTTCAGCTCTGATCATGATGCTGTTTCTGCAAAGACAGCACTTCTATATTAAGTTCTGTTGATTTCAACAGATTTCTCATTCAGAGAAAAATGTTCACTTGTACCATTAGGACTCCAGTTTGTAGTCTTTTTCTTTCTTATTATGCAGTAAAATAAATTCAATAAAAGTACAGTATCTTGTTCTAAGCTGTAATTTCTTGATAATATTGCAATGAATTTATTGCAGGATTTAGTTAGGCTAGGCTTTAGTTTCTCATAGTAGGCCCGATCTTTCTATATTAGTAGATAGAGGCTGTCAGCTAACTTTAATTTCATACCATATGACATCAAACAAGACATAAAAGAAAGAGGGAGGAGGTGCCTTTTCTGTCTCATGGCCGCCGCTCTCGGGAACTGCCAGCTGTGTGACAAGGAGCTGGGGCCCTCATCACTGCTCTTGTGGGGAAGTAGATACTTTTTTGTTAGCCTTACTTTTGTATATGTGTGCATATTGCTTTGTTTCCTTCTACTTCTTTTCTGTGTAAATATAAATTGCCTTATTGTAAATTGTAGGGTTTTTTCCTTTCCCTCCCTCCTGGGAAAGGGGGGATGCTGTCCACTAGGTGAATACTTAGCATTTTTCCAAGGTCAAAACTACCACAGTAATTGGTGCCATGACTTGGATTTGACAGTTTACATAACATAAGGCAGGTTAAATAAACATAGCTTTACTTATCTTTTTTATTTTGGTACACTGGGAATAATACTAACACAGACAGTGACTGCACACCTAGTTCTTGTATTAACCCTTTTATTGACAGTCTTAGAGAATTGAGGGGGGGTATCCTGTGCCAGATATTCAGGATAACTGATACAACTTTTTCCTTTTCCTGGTTTTTATATGAATGACTTCATAACAAGGTTACCAGTGCTTCATACTAACCCAGTTGTAAACTGTTTACTAATGGTGTTGCTGTTAACTAACACTGCAAGGACATTATGGAGTTTTGGAAGTGCGGTATTGTCTTTGTTCTCTTGTTGCAAACCAAATCAAACTCAAAAGGAGAACTTATTGGGTTGTGCCTTAAAGGGGCCAGTTCCTGGGTGGCAGGGAACATGGATGAACCTGGGCAGGTTTCTAGGGTGTTTGACATCTCCAATTGCTTGGGACTTTATACCACAATGGGTGTTCAACCCTAACAAACTGACACATTGCCTGAGGAAAGGGTACCTAAACTACCACACAAAACAAAGCTCCATTGGCATGACATTTGAAATATTAGATGAAATTTCATTTGTTCTTCCTCTGATGGTTTTTGACACTATTTATTCCTTGTTACCGATACTCTTCCCAGAGACAAAGTATAGAATCATAGAATGGTTTGAGTTGGAATGGACCTTAAATATCATCTAGAGGTTCCCACTCCTCTGCTGTAAGCAGGGACACCTTTCACTAGACCAGGTTGCTTAGAACCACATCGAACCTGGCCTTGAACACTTCCAGAGACACAGCATCTACATCTTCTCTGGGCACCCTGCTCCTCACAACAGGGAATTTCTTCCTAATACCTACTCTAAAAATACTCCCTTTCAATTTGAAGCTGTTTCTCCCCTGTCTGGTCACTGCATGCTCTGGTAAATAATAATTCATGTAAGGTTAGGATGATACTTAGATATGTAAGCAAGTCAATTACTTTTTTGTTTACTTAGTTATCATATGATCTGTATTTCTGTTAAAGAAGAAAGAAATACCTACATCCTACAACAAAAAAACACATTAAAATGGATAGAGATAATGCTGGGCAATACTAGGTTTTCCTGATACAGGTTAAAGTTGTCAGAAAGATCTTCTCAGCACGTGACATAATCCTGTTACATCACAGAAGTAAATACTGCAAAAAAATTTGCCTTTGCCTGTTTTCTGTTCCATCAGATCACTGTGAACTATGGTTTAGCAATGCCTGGCAATCTTCCCCGAGAGAGAAGACAAGGCCCAATACCAAGATGTAAAACCTTGAGATATTGAGATACAGCATTATTGGTGAGGAAATCAGTAGTGCAGCACTCAATGTATGAGGCTTGGGAGTTCTATCATTAATCCTAACTTCTGCTTGGTTCTGCAGCTCTTCTGTCTTGCACTTCTGATTAACCCAAAAAAGAAAA
>JAWWEV010000134.1:55998565-56027081 GCA_035583235.1 Hafferia zeledoni | reverse complement strand
ATAGAGGGGGTAGAATACACAGCCTTGATCACCCCCACACAGTGCCAACTGGTCCCACCTGCTAAACTAGGACAGTTGGTTTCACTTTTAACTTAGAATAAATGGGAAACAAATGGAGGCTTTCAAAATTACGAGATTTTAAAACTCTTTCTATAAAACCCCAAGTAAATTTGCTAATTTTTCTGTAGTGTATGAGAATCTTAAGTAGCAAGTGACAACCAAATAGCAAGAATTAAGTACCCCACTGAAAGAAAACAAAAGAATCGGTGAAATATTGTTTATGCTGTCTTCACATCCCATTCATTCACTAGAATAAGTGCATCATTTTATTTATCCACCTCAGTTAATATTCCTGGGTTATATGCAAAAGAAAACTGACACAGCAGTATAAAATGTAAACTTCCCATCCCATAGCAGGTATGGCCTTCTAGTCAAAAGCTGTTCTTCAGGGTCATGGTACTTTAAAATTTTTATTTACTAATATGAGATATATGTTAGGAGGAGCTTAGAATATGTCTATGAAAGAGAATTTTCATTAAGTGTAGTTCTCAATACCTGAAATTGCAGCTATAGTAAATGAGTCTCTCAAGGACTTATTCTGATGCTGAGCATAAAAGACTGACAGGCTCCTTCACATGTCTCCTATACCTCCTTAATTAATATTTAATAACTGAAAGACATATTAACATTCTCACAAGATAACTATCATTATTTTGCTCAATGAACAATAATATTTCACTCTTCTAAAATTTTCTTTGTTTTTCCCTTATTTTGCCATATCAGACAAATTCTTTCAGAAGCAGATGTTCTCTTACTCTAGAATAGGCAGAGACCAAGAGAGGCCAGCTTATGGAAATAACTTTTTTTTCTGCATTTTGATCATGCATAAGTGAGCCCCATTAGGCTGCCATGTTAAAATTACTTCCTGCAATGCAGGGCAGAAGTTAATAATGTGCCTTAAGATGATTCACTCACAAAGAAAAAATGAAAAGGAGTTGGAAATATACAATGCCAAAAAAATTTTGTTTTGTTTTGTTTGTCTGCTTACTGCAATAATGCATAAGGGCAAGAATGTTATTTACTTTACAAACCATTAATTCAGTATTCTCTACAATACTTGAAAGCACTTTGGGAAAGATTTGTTTTATCATGCTGCTTAATTTTAATGTAAAGTACTAGAAAAATAATTCATCAGCAGTTAAAAAAAAAAAAACACAAAAAACCAAAACCAAAAAATAATATTTGTGAAAGTATCCAGAAAGAAAAAAGGAACGGTACAAAAGTTTGCTAGAGACTTAGGTAACGTTGAAAAGAAATTGAGTATTTCTCTACTGCAGGTAATTTTGGCTAAAAATCTTGCACTAATACAAGATTCAAGACACTATTCAGCCATTACCTGAAACAGTGGGTATTACTCCAGTCACTTTCATACAGGAAAGATGAGCAGAATGAAGGCTATAATTATATCCCCAAAACTCTTTGGGGGATGAAAATATGAAGGAAGGAGCTAAAGTTGAGGTCAGGGATGAAGTCGACACAGGAACAAAAGAGTGTGAATTACACATTAGTAAATTGATAGGCACTGAAATTATCAAATTTGCTGAAGAAGAGATTTGCCAAAATAGAAATTTGCCTTTGTATAGGAAAATAATGTAAGCCTCTTGAAGATAAACAGGATTATAGTATAAAGTTTTATGCAACAGACAATAGATGTGCAGAGCTAATTCCTTTCCCTCTTTTCTGGGATCTTTGCAGAATCACAGAATCACACAATATGCCAAGTTAGAAGGGCCTCACAAGGATCATTGAGTCCAGCTCCTGGCCCTGCACAGGACCATCCCCAAGAATTGCACCATGTGCCCAAGGGTGTCGTCCAAATGCTTCTTGAATTCTGTCAGGCTTGGTGCTGTGACCTCTTCCCTGGGGAGCCTGTTCCAGTGCCCAGCCACCCTCTGGGGGAAGAACCTTTTCTTAATACTCAACCTAAACTTCCCCTGACACAACTTCAGGCAATTCCTTTGGGTCCTGTCACTGGTCACCAGAGAGAAGAGATCAGTGTCTGCCCCTCCTCTTCCCCTCACAAGGAAGTTGTAACTGCAGTGAGGTCTCCTCTCAGTCTCCTCTTCTCAAGGCTGAACAGAGCAAGTGCCCTCAGCTGCTCCTCATACGGCTTCCCCTCCAGGCCCTTCACCACCTGCATTGCCCTCCTCTGGGTACTCTCTAATAGCTTAATATGTTTCTTATATTGTGGTGTCCAAAACTTCACACAATATTTACATAATAAGGAACTTAAGTTTAATGATTTCCATACACAAAAGCAACATTGTATATCACTGCCCTATACTCTATTTTCAAATGGATTTAGTTTATTAACTTGTATTTATAAATATTTATGACATAGAACATGACTGGCTTGACAAGAGCAAAACTGATGGAGCCTATCGAGTTGTAAATATAAATAGTGAGACATTGAGATCATTAAACTCGACAGCCTTTTGCCATTGAATTCAGCCTGAAGTGAGGACAAGGATCAGACTTCAAAGCATGGCAACAGTAGAAGAGCTGCATATGTCTATATAATAGTTCTCAACTATTTCAAAAACCCTGTCAAAGTGCAGAAAAAGAAAAGTATTGCAATGCTTTCAAAGATCTAGGGTTCTGCTGGCAACTGGCCAGATGTCATCATGCTGACTGAACTACACTAAATGCCACCTTCTGAGACTGATACACAGACTTTGCTATCTGGAAGTCCACACATGTCTAGTTTATTGCCAAGATCCTCTGAGAGGAATCACTCCTGTCTTTTCATATGGATGGATATACTGCGATTGAGATGGAGTTAATTTTCTTCACAGCAGTGGTGAGGTGCTGTGTTATGGGTTTATAGTTAAAAGTGTTGAGTATGCACCAGTGTCTTGGCTACTATTGAGCAGTGTTGAAACAGCCTGGAGTTCTCTTCTCATTCTGTCTCTGCTCCCAGCAAGTGAGCTGAGGTTGGGCAAGAACCCGGCTGTGTGGGGTAGACACAGCCGGGACAGCTGAGTTGAATTGAACAAAGGCATATTCCACACCATATGATGTCATGCTTTGCTCTAACAGCTGAGGTAAAGGACAAGGAAGGGGGGACCATTTGTGGTTATGTCATTTGTCTTTCTGAGTTATCGTTACACACAGGGAGGCCCTGCTTGCCAGAAAGTGTCTGGACATTTGCCTGCCCATGGGAAGTACTGAATAAATTCCTTAATCTGCTTTGCTTGTGTATGCAGCTTTTGCTTCACTTACTAAACGGTCATATAAGTCTTCTTGCCTTCCTCCTACTTTCTCTCCAGACCACAGGAGAGGGAGCGAGTGAGTGTCTGTGCAGCTGCTTGACTGTTGGCCAACATCAACGCACCACAGAGGAACACAGCTTATAAGCCTGTTCAAGTTAGAACAAAAGCAGTTGATGTCTGTGCCAGGGAATCCTCTATAGGGTTGAATTAGTCTGTTAAATCACCATTTCAATACTTACTATACAGCAGTAAACTTTTTGAAAATTATTTTAAAAATTATTTTTAAAATTATTAATTTAAAAATTATTCTTAGGATATGTTTGTTCTCTTCAGCTCTGTAGTCCAGTTCCATACTCACATATTTTCTATTAAAAGCTGGTTTATAATTCTGTTGGAAAGAATACTGTTGGAAATTTTACAAAAGGAGGTGCAAAGTGTTGTCTGTTGAGGAAAGATGATGAAGTAATATTCTACAGTCTTTAATAGCCTTAATAGCTTTAATGCTCAAATGGGCATTTCAAACACATTTGGTGGGGCACACACCTATAATTTTCTTTGTTTTCTTATTAGATAACAAGAAAATGGCCAAAGGTCATAATAACTGATGTTGTGGGCCACCAGAGCTTCAATGAGACGTTCACCATCCCTGTGCTTAGTATTTTCCCCAATACTTACCATAAGTTTTCTGTGCCATGTGAGTACTAGGTAGGAAGGATATCAACTAATTGCAGAGGTATTAAAATAAAACTGTGTGATGGTTGTATGGAGTCTTCTGTCTTGCCTTGAAATTTCTGAGTTTGTGGCTACTGGCCGAAAGTCAGCAAAAGCATTTGTACGTTTACTTTATAAAGTAAGGTAGATATCTGCTTAGGAAAAAATTATTAAGATATCCTATAAAGATACATCCTATCACAACAACCTTTACAACCTCTTGATTTTAACATTCATGTTGTCCACAGTTTCTGGTCTAACCTTACTGAACTTATTTTTAATTCCATTAAAAGCCTTCGTTTCAAGTTCTGCATGAAACATCAATATTATTGATTCATGCTTTTTCTCTCCTCAGGGCATGGTTTAATTTCACATCAATTTGTATAATGAAAAAATGAGTGAATCTGCCAAAAATTAATGCTAAGAGAAAATGCTAAAAATCAATTAAAATGCCTTATCAGCTACAAAGATAGTCATATCCTTTTACTAATGAAGGAAGATATATTGCAACATAGAAAATCAGAGCTAATCTGATACCTGTTTCCACTAGCAGATTTTGTCCTTCAGTTGGCTACAATGGTTTTATGCTGATGTATTAGAATTTAATTTGCAACTATCAACATTAAATTAATGGAAGATTAAATAGTCAACTAACTTCAATGGAATGAAAATTGAATTATAAAATTAAATAATAAAAAATATATTTATTTCTTTGTATTTTGTTAGGTATTTATTTTTGTTTCACCAGCAAAAATAATTTGTACAATATGACTTCTATTCACAGCCTAGCAAATCAAATATGTACAAAAAAATACATGTAGACTAGATACTCCAGAAATCCATTTTAAAAGTAGTAGTTACTTTTTTCTCAGAATAAAAGCTTGCTCTTGAATAATCATTGAAAGACATGCCATTGAATTCAGTAGTGACAGAAGTTTGCCCCATGAAGTATGCATAAAAATATATTTATTTTGTAGAATCCTAGAGATGCTGGCTGGAAGGAACTTGTAGCCCAGCTTTCCACCTGATGTAGTGCCACTTGCCTAGCCAAGTCTTGAAAACTTCCAAGGCTGATGTTTTTATAGTCTGAGGGTAACTGTTAAAGTGCTGCTCCATCAAAGTGATGCTGTTCAAAGTCTGATACTCAAACCCCCTAACACTGGGAATTTACATGAAGTTAAGAGCATCCGGTGGTTAGCTCTTCTCAAACCCAGATCCTTCTTGTTCTCAGAGAGTAAAGTTCCAAGTTTTTCAGTTTCATTCTATCTGTCTTTTTAACATGAGGTTTAGTGTTATGATTGGAACATATTTTGTGATCATGAAAGATGTGTCAGTCTTCTAGATAACATGGCCCAGCACCAGGACCCACTTTACTGCCAACTACCAACACCATAAATGTAAGCTAGTATTTTCTTAGGATCTAGAAGAGAATATAAGTGTTGGCTAATAAGCTTACACGAACCTCCATTAGCTAGATGATGGATAGCTGAGATCTGAAACGATACTCCATTAACTGAGGCCTTGACAGAATTTTGTTATTAAGAATGAGTTTCCATATGGAAGCTTTCTGCATAATTCAAAAAGTTAATTTTCATCTCTTATATAAAGTGATGTGTCTTAAGCTGTCATTAAATTTTACCCCAGCAGTAGTTAAAATATAGTAAGTGGGAAAGGATCCCTAAATATATGTGATGCTCTGATTGTTTGGCTATTTATGCATGGCTATATTTCAGAATAACTTGTGATTTTATTAAGTCAATAACGAAAGCCTTTGAGGGCTTGATTTTAGTTGCTTTCAAAAATAAATGTTGAAGCTTTTATTCCGTTCTACAGCAGCCTTTATGACCACTAAACCTCAAAACATTTATTCTTTAAAATATAAGCTGCTAGTATATCAAAGTGGAGGCCAATAGTGCACAAAAGGAGATAAGCTTTTACAGTGGCAATTCCAGAATTCTATTAAGTAAAATTATTAAGGATTTTAAAATAAATAGGCAATTTATCTTAGGCCAAGAGGGTTGTGCCGATTTCATTAACCAAGAAACATGCTTAGTAGTCCATCCTTATAGTTGCCATAAAATGCTGCATTTTCAATTCTGTTTAAAACCATCGAAGGTGCATTTGCCTGTGATATTTTCAAAATTACTTTAACAGACTTGACATACTGTGTTTTTTAAAATCCCAGCAGAAAGTGCCTACAACTGTTGAATATCTAATCTTGACAGGCTGTCTGCCTAACATACTGCAGCAGTGAACTATGACTGAATAGCAAAAGCATATGCATGCCTTTTGTCCCTTACTATGTCTTCGCACCTTCCATTCATTCCACTAGATGAGCTATAAGCCAAACATCATCCTAAACCCAAAGATCAGCAATAAATCATGAATACAAATGTACTTCAATGTAAGAAAGACAAATATGAATTTAAAGCTCGATTTCTTGCTTTTTTCCCCTTTCTTTTCTAATTAGTATAGATTCTTAGAGTTTAAAATGAGAATAAACTTTTACAAATATTTTTAGTGATTTCTGTATAACACAGTCCATAGGACTTTTCTGTTTTATCCAATACTATCTCAAAGGAAAAAAGTTTTCTGTCAAATGGTTTTGGTTTTCCTCTTTGTTATAAAGGAATCAGTTTGTTCAGATCTGTTCTGGGGATAATATTCAGAAATGCAGTTGACATAGAATATAGACAATAGTACATTTGATTTATGGCCCTAAAAGGTTGGCTGAGAAGGCATGCAAGTTAAAGCTAAATGATAGCCTAGAATACAAACAAGAAATAGTATTTTTCTATTGTTCCTGCTTACTATGTCATGGATATTAATGTGGTCCTCCTTCTCTTGGGCATTTATATAATAAAATCATCAGTGGTATCTGTCAGGATGTTTGGACTCATAACCAGGATTGAAAAACCTATTTTGGTCTCTGTCTTTAAGCCTGACACTGAGTTAGAAACTGTGTGTGATTACACCTTCTTCTGCAATTCCTGTGCACAAAGTTGGAGTTATTTTGATGATAATCTAAATGCAGATACATCCTTGACAAAGCACTTTCAATGAGTTCTCCAGAAAGTTTTTATGGGACAGACCATGCCAATCCTTAAAAGACTTTATTTTTTAAATGAGCTTGTTGAACGAGATCACATTCTTTGATAGCTCTTTAGGTTTCCCATTCCACAAACAAGATCACCCAAGCTAGTGTGCAGTATATTTACGAAATCCCATAGATTATGCATTGCTCTTTTTCAGGTGTTTTTTTATATAAAGCCAAGATTTTAAGCTCTATATTTATTCAAGCTCTGTCATGATTTGCTTTCAAAGTTTCCACTGATTAGGTAGACTTAATTTGTAACTTATGAACCTGTATTTGTCAGTTTGTCAATTTGACAGTTGAGACCACTGAAAAGCAGAATGATTCCATTTAAAATATGTGAACAGAAGATGTTATGCAATAAGTTTCTAAAATGCTGAGAATATATATTTAGGGTACGTAAGTACGCAAAAATAATTGCCATTTTTATATAAATTACATATGTTTCCAAACATATAGAAACCGCAGACTAATATAGGGGAAACTAAGGTCAGAGATTAGTTGTAAATTTCCATGATTAAAACCAGCAACAAACAAGTAAGATGGAAAATATGTTTCTACCAGAAGTTGTTGATTCAGTAAAGTGTCTTTCAGAAGCAGTTTAAACTTGCAAAAAGAACCCAGGAATTGTCTGGCTGAGATTTTGCTGATGTATCTGGTAACATCTCAGAAATAAACCTGGCAGACAAAGGACTTGCTTAGTTTGTAGACTCATTGACTCCAAGTTGACACTAAGAGAGTTCCCCACGTGGTCATTGCCAGAGCCAGAGTGCCTCTTTTTTAGCATTTTCACATTTTAAATAGAAGAGAGTAAGTTTTCCTGGGGCTGTTCTAACAGTTACATGGTTAGCTAGAAGGCAGGCTCAGGATTCAAGTGGCAAAGTCCTATTGCACATACTGAGCATCTGTGTCCAAGTTGATGTGAGAATTGACTGTTGCCTAAATAAATATGAAAGATAGAAAATAATGGAAAAAATGTGAAAGCAATAAATACAACACAATGAAGCGAAGTTTTTGAGTGAACACATTTTAGGATTATATTCCTTATGTTCAATTTTACAAATAGTTTTGAATGTTTTCATATCAAAAATGCTAGTGAGACCTGAAATCATGCTGAAATTTTTCCTGCTTGGTTTGGTTCTAATTTCCACCAAAATGCTTGAGAAACATGCTAGTTTTAATGACAGAAAAACAGGAGTTACTTGTGTGATCCAGCTATCCTTAATTTATGCTATTCAATTGTTTAAAAGTATTTATTCAACTGGTGCTTTCATACCTTTTTTTAAAAAACAATGTAACTTACTAAATATACTATATTCACATTATAATATTACTAAAGTGTTATGCGATAAATATCAAGGTTTTAAAATTAAGAGTTTAGTTTACGACAAAACCAAGGGACAATGCAGAGGACTACCCATAGATACCTGTAGGATACCCACATGACTGGGAGACAGAGGCTCAGAAGGTGATAGAAAATGGGACTTGTATTCAGTATACAGTATAAAGAAGTAATCAAATTCAGCTTACTTTGCAAGTACTTGCTTACAGTTAGCTGAAACCTCTGTAAAATCCCAACCTCTGCATGGTACATTCAGCACTGCAGAGAAATGTATCAATTCAGTCCAGGTCCACATACTGTAAAATCTGCAAGTGCAATATCCCTCTTTCTCTGGAAAAGCCAGGAATTACTTATTGTTTAAATGTAGGTTTGTACAGTAAACTAATATATGAACCACGTAATAAAGAAGTAGGAAGTTCCCATTTCCATCACTGCCTAAGGAGATTAAAACCTCTGTCTACTGTTTCCTGGAAGAATACTCAAACTCTCAAACCATGGAGTTTTTCTGTGCTTTTCACTGAGACTGTGCCAATGGCAGAAAAACAAAAGATACATTAAGCACAGATGAGAACCTTCTCTTGCCATTAAGCTGCAGCAATTTTCACCTTGAAGAATAGATCCTCCTGTCCTGGTTTCCAAATGAAAAGTAGTCTGTGTAATTTAAAAAAAGAATTTCTAACCACTAATTATTAAATAAAGGGCATTGGAGGATTAGATGGCAGGTCAGTGGGTTTTTTAGGACTTCAGGATCGAATTAAGGCAAAGTACGAGGTCTCCCTGCTCTTGTCTTCTGACAAGTCATACCAGCAGATCATGAACAGACCTTTGAGGGTCTGTCACAATACAAATCAGTAAATGACTAATGATTCAGAGATGGCCCTTCTATTTTCTCATGCCACAACAATCTAGTAGTGTATTAAGAGAGACCTATTGAGCTGGTTCCTTAACAGTCATATATATTAATTTAAATATGAATTAATGGTTGCCATATTTCATACTTTAATAGCATAGACTGCAGTGATTTTCCCATTTACTAGAAATTTTAATCGCTGTACCTAATTAAATTACAATATGATGAATAGATATTTGAATATAGCCATAAGAGGTTTGCAAATACTGCCTGTTTTCTGCTTTACTAAAATATGGCATGTTTTTGGCATCACTTCCTTTCAGTTTTAATGACCAAGACTTAGGAAGTGTTCTGCTGAAAGTGATTAAGGATGGAGGCTTGAGGCTTCTTACGGAACTAAATTAAGAGAGTTTCAACGTCCTTTTCAGTGTCCAGAATTCATTCCAAGATCAACTGTTTCACAATAACATAAATTACAGACTTCTACTCCTTGCAACTGTCCAAAGTTTCTTTTGGTTTTGTCTTTCAGTCTCAGAAACTATAATGTCTTTCATGAATTTCAAGTCTTGCAAACCTCTTAATTAGCCTTATAAATAAATAATTCATCCATGCTTTAAAACAAAGCTTTTATTAATGCTTTAAAAGAAAGAAAAAACAAAACAGCACAAACCAGACACACTCCCCTCAAGAACAAACAAATCCTAACTGCCGAAATCTCAATTTTAGCAGCAGCTGGTTTTTGGGTGTCTGACAGAGTGCAAGTTATAAGGTAGATATCTAGAGAAACAAAAAGATTAAAACAAATAGTCCATCTTCCAGCAGTTGTGGGATTTAAAGTGCCACCTTACTTTGTTGAATTTAGATCCTTAAATTGCTCTCTTTTGTATATTTTCGTCTCACAACAGAGTCTAATCCCCACCTCTCCCTAATCCCTCCTTAACTGCCTACAACTCCTCTGTATTGTCTTAGGAATTTCCATGTGCTTAGGTTCACGAATTTGATTACGATCTTTCCAAAGTACAGGGAAAGTTTTGAAGGCAGCAAACCCAATTTACAATGTTCATGTTCAGCTGCATGAGAGTTTACCCAAGCTAGCCAGTAAGAAAAACTGAAATGGAAGACATTCACTGGAGTATTCATTGAAATCAGTGTCTCCTGCTTCCGGATGGATATGCCAACATTTTCTTTCTCCTCTCCTTCTTGTCCAATATTTGGTTCTGCATAAGTATCTAGTTTGTTTATTAGAGAATTCTTCTGAAACTTGCACTTGCATTACCACAGACAGAAAAGAAATTCGATTATTCATATTCCCACATTGTCTCCTCCTTTTGTCAGGAGGACAAAAGTCAGGGCCAAATGACTGGGAAAAAATACATCTTTTCTGGAGTTAGTCATACTTTGAAAATATATGACAAATGATGCTCTACAAGAGAAAATGGAGGGAGTGCAAGGCAATCCTGGCAGAGTTAGGTGCAGGCATTATACTCGAGTTTTACCAAAATTTCCATGCTGCAGTATATTCTCCTGATCAGTCATTCAGGTGCTAAGGGAATTAACTTCATGGAACTGTGATTGTTGGGAGACTGTAGATATCAATATACTGTCATTCAGTATGTATGCATTACACACTAATATTTGACTGTCTCCAGAGCATTTCCCGATGAAAACTTGAAATATTGTATTAGTAACAGGTGCGGCATTATTTAAAAGGTTAAAAATGTGTATAAGCATGAAACCAATGAAGTATTGAGAGAAAACAGTGAGGAAACTGATCTCTGGGGCCTTAAACACACCCTGTTCCTAATGGAAGAGCTAGAATATGTGTATAGTTCAGTGCAGGTCTGATATCCCAGAAAACTCACAGAATATTTAATAGATAATTAAATTTCATGCCTTACCACTTGCATTCCCTTTATGTAGCTAGCCCCAGCTACAAAAAGAAATAGTAACAAGAAAAAATTACCATTTACTTTGAGGCATCATAGAAACATAAGTTTCTTCAACATCCTCACACTTTCATTCCATTTGTAGGACTAATAGTTAGGATGTATAGTTAGACTGATGTGTAGGATTTAATAGACACATACTAAGAAATTGGAAAATAGTAAATATTTTACCTTAAAGTAAGAAAATAAGATTACAGTAGCTTTCATTACATTCATTAACCTTATTAAAGGAAAACATGTCAGTGCAGTTTGTTTACCTCTTAATGTTTTAGACAATTATAAAATATTCTGCATGAGGCTGGATGATGGTCTAGTTGCTACAAATCAAGCACATACTACTGAATAATTTAATTCAGCTGCATGGTGATATGTGTCTACTGATGTTCTAGCTCCCTGACAGTGGTTTTCTCTTTTACAAGGTTCCCAGTTTTGTAGTAAGAGGGATTCAAAGTCCAGAACAAACCAACATTTCACTGAGGACTGTGGGGATCTGTAGTGTGTGAGTTATTTCTAGTTTGAGCTCTCAAAGAAATTTTCCTTTTTGGCTTATGTCACTAATGATAAATGACTCAGTTGGCTGTTGAGCTTTGCCAATCCATTAGACACAGATAAAATTATGACTTTGTTATAATGAAAATTGATTGCAAATTTTAGCCTGATAAAGTTAATACCTCAGAAAAAAAGAACCATTATCTGTCATTCTATTTTATTCTAAAATGAAAGCTCTAATTCCCATTAATATAAAACATTGTCCAGGCCAACGAAATTCCCAGCAGAAGGTCCAACAAAAAGTTCACTCCCTCTGGTATATGGCAGATTTTCAGCATATATGTATTGTCTGATATTTGTGGCAAAAGCAGAGATTTCTGGTCCTGTTTCTCACAGCTCAGGGCAGAAGAGCTCTTTGAGTGCTCCCATCCCCAAACTCCCCATCTTTCTCTACTAGAGCATTTTCTACTTTGTCTCTGTTTCAAGTGATGATTTACTGTATCAAGCAAAACTGACAGTGTTCATCAGACCTCTTCACTCTCACAGTGTGCCAGTGTGAGATTTGAATATTTTCTTTCCCGTATCTCTTTTCCCAACTCCAGCTGCACAGCACATTCACTGTGCAGCAAAGGAGCTGTCTCCCAATAAGAGATGCACCCAGTGTCCAAAGCTTGAGAGCAGAGACAGTGGGTAATGCTGAGCTGCAGGCAGCACTGTACATCCCCCTGGGTCCACATGTTCCCACGGGATAGTAGGAAAAATACTCTTCGAGTCCTTAAAAGCCTGCTCTTACCTGTTGGCAAGGGCACCACTCATCACCTAACCTTGGCAACCCAGGAAACCTCCCTCTAGCTTCTTGTCTGGGTGCAGTGAAACGCCTGTTGACAGTTCCTTGTGCATGAGGACTGATGACCTAAGCACTAACTTATGGACAAGTATGCTCTGGAAGGAACATTTTAGCCACCTATCGAGATAAACCTATTATTCTTCACATAATTGCCATGGACCAAGAAGAGTATCTTGTCAGATTTTATTAGACTAGGTGCTCCTGCAAAACATGCCAGTGTTTTCTAATTAAACTGGGGAGGGGGGGAAATGCTTGATGTGGTAGCTATTGCAGAAACTTTCCTATCACCCTGCTACTCAGATTTCACATTTTAAAAATCTTGACGTGTCTGTAAATCAATGAGCTATTTTTGTTTGTTTACCTGATTGTAAGCTGGTGACACTTTGAATACATTTATAAATGCTGATATATCCTGTATTAAGAACTGCAAGTTCAGTACAAAGCACACCTGAGCCCACTGAATTTTGTCAGATATTTATGTCATCTCATTATCTATCTTTTCAGACTACTTCGCCTCAGTTTCAGTTTCTTAATGAAAAAGTTCTTTCTCCTGCTGATTTGATTTAGTATTTTGCTGAATTTCATACTTATTTATGTGTAAGATAAATTCCTTGTTCTGTTACATCTCCTGTCTACTCTTTAGAATATTACTGTCAAAAGATTATGCCAGTTCTGCTCTCTATAAAGGTGGATAATTTAAAAGTTAGTGGACCTGAACCAGATATCAAGTTGATGCTTCCTTGTATTTTAAATACATGAAGATGCAGTGTAAATTTTGATCAAAAGTATCAAAAATTAAACACAGATTTGTATAATGATTACTTCATTTTATGTTATTCTTTCCCTTAGATATAGGCATAAACAAAGTTACAACAATGCATAGTCAGAAAAGTTATTACTGGGAAATCAGCAAAATTCATATATTCTAATTTTATTTTCAAGAAATAAATGGGTGTTTAGGGATGGTTTTATACAAGCAGCCAGTTGTTCATTCTGGTAAAGATTTAAGCCTGGGAGAATAATTGGAACGAGAAAACAGCTTCCCCTTGGCATAGCCAAACTATTTGTGTTATTCAGTAGAACAGGAAAGTGCTGAATTGCTTCAGTTGCTTACTGCTGGTAGAAGATCACACTTGGATACAAGACAGCATGTGTAGTGGGTGCAGAGGCTTCTGGACATTTTGGAGTCAAATTCCTGTCTCGTGTGTTCTTTCAGCAAAGTGTAGTAAATGGTAAAGAGAGTTTGGAAGTAGGGTCTGTGCACTTCATTTAAAGACCTGTTTTTCAGGATCAGCTTTTTTGTCTTTTTGATGGCACACACATACACAGCCTCCTCAAACACTGACACATACACACTTAAATATGCACACATGTTCATGTGGCAGAACTTCCTAAAGAGACTGCTGAACTGCAGCATATCTAAATATAAAGATTTGCAGGAGAGCAATTTCATTGCTTCATCTGGGTTAAGTCACTGCCCAAAGCATTATTTTTTATTATTTCTTTAAAACCTGGGCTAGCTCCAAGCCCTGTGTCCCACAAGCTTTGAGGCTTTCTCTATCTTACCTAAGTTTCCTTCTATGAAAAAGGAATCTGCCAGCATCCAGCAACAGCATGTTATAAGTAGTTCTCAATTCCTCCTGCAAGATTCCAGCAGCTGACAACTTCTCTACATCCTGCTTTGAACTCTATTCCAGCCAGCCCACGCTGCACCCTGCATGTCATAAGCTGTTGCAGCAGTCCTCTTGTTTCTCTGCTGTAAAAATTCTTCACCTTTTCTGCTTTCTGACAGTTTGCCCTTGCTCTGACTCCTGCCTTCTCATAGCATGGTGTCACAGCCTGCCAAAGATGGTATGCCAAGAAAGAGGAACACATCTGCTTGTACATCCTGGCTAGGTCAGCAGAAAGACAACTGATTTAATGAAATTTATTTTTGGAGATTCTACCTTTCCTGCATTCAATATAATCCAATTAACTAGTGAAATAATCCCTAACCTGTCTATTTTGCTTTCTGTGTTGAACCCATAGCACAACCTCTTAGTTCTTCCTGACATATGCTAAAATAACACTAAAAAAATCTAAGGCACTTAGGAATTTAATTAAATTTATCCCTAACTGGTTTAAAACGTACACTTGCATTGAATCTTTAGGTAGGAATAAGACTTAACCAATCTATAGTCATGAGCACAACTCAGTGTTTGGAAGGGAACATTTCACCAAAGAAGTCTTTTAATTCCATAAAAGAGTTAGACCAGCACCTAATACTCTAGAAAATACCAGCCTTTGACTTTGTAAAGTAATAAAAACTTTATGGTTTCATGATATGGAGTTTGTCAGCTGAGTAAGAGGCAGCTGAGGTTTGTATAGTAATAAGTGTTAGAATTCATTGCCAGTGTAGGCAAATGAACACAATAAATTATAAAGCCAAATAAAATTGTCAAGATGCATTTTTGAAAACTCAGTGATTTTTCAAAAAGATTTTCTGTACCTTTCACAGTGATTAGATGTGACTAAACAACTGGCAGAAAATGGAAGTGCTAATTGTAGGTGTCTGGGCAACCACACAAATTAACAATAAATTTGTGTTCACTGAATACGAAAGAAATACAGACTGTCCTGATGAGAGGATGAAGTCTCACCACACAATACAAAACTGCAGGTTAGGAACAGTGTTCCAAGAGTTAGAGGCAAAAGCTTATTTAAGCACCAGTAGAGGCAAACCCCAGAATACCATTGCCAAACTATGTCTGAGCCTCATATTTTAGCTAGTTTTCATTTTGATTACCTAGTAGTTTTTTAAGCACTATCTATATTGATCACTGTGTTAGAACTTTTACAGTCTGTTCTATCTCCATTTTTGTTTTGACTAATCCCATTGAATCAGAAGACACACTGTGATGCTGTTAATTTATTTCTTCTGCACGTGTTCTCTTAGAGCTTCTCAGCAAGTCTGGGAACCCTGATTTGAGTCATGTTCATCCTCAAAGGTCTCTACAATAAGACAAACAGGGAATGTTTGAGAAACTGGTGCCAAGGTATGAGAAAACATTGATTCAATGGATGCATTCCCTGCTACCTGCATCACAGCATTGGGTTGCATCTGCTGAAGCACATGGCATGGCTCTGCATGCAGCAGGGTCATAGCATTTAACTTGAAAGCCCTGCACACCATTTTATAGCACGGAGGTTAATCTGGTATGGCACAAAGATTTTTGCCTTTACTATTTCCTAAGTTAATGACCATTGTGTCTTAATTCACCTCCTATCCAATAGTTTGACAATTGATAGCAATGAGATCCAGGGCATCTCTTGATAGTGAAGAACCATGTAAAATTTCTTAGGAATTATTTTCCACTGATATCTCACAGAGGGAGGATGTAAGTCAGCCTCTAACTAATGACACCATTCTTCTTGGAGGGATTCCTAACCACCTACCAAGCATTTTTTCATTCCATTGACTGAAGCAGTTACTGATTTCTGGCATGTGATACGCAGTCATGGCCTTGCTGCATCTGTTCCCATTGACTATGTGAATCTGGCATCTGGAATCTGGAGTCCTTTGTTCTCAGTCCTGGCACTTCAACTCCCCAAACCTTTGTGTTGGTAGGGTGAGAAAAATTCCCTGAAGGAACCCTCCCCCTCCCACCACCTTTCTTTGTTTGAACCTTTGACATCTGAGAATGAATTTTGGAGTTCATCCACTCCTTGGGATAAAAGATTTCTGCCCATAAGGTTTAAGATGGTTTTAAAGCAAGCATATAGATAGTTGAACTGGGTGGGATATACTGTGTATGGAAATGCAAGGTACATAATAAAAGGTTCTAGGCTTAAGGTGTTTATTCTACAGTCCACAGGGACATGCTGTTAGAGCTCATGGGTTGATACCCATATGTGAGAATCATTAAAACAGCCCTTTGTGACTAATACAGGCATAAGGATCATAGGTAAATTCATAAAACACAGACCATAGTTGTCCTAGTTATTTCTAGGAACTTAAATACATTTCTCAAATTCAGATCCTCATTAACTGAATCTCTTTTTCTAATCAGTGAAAATACCTGAGAAATATTTGGCCCACGGAAGGGTCAAATCATCTTCTGGAGATACTAGATTCACTTTTCACTGCAGATGTCTTATTCTGTCAATTACATAAGAAGTCTAAGGCAACTAGGCTCCTGAAAACTTCAATTAAGTATCTAAAAATTTTCAGAGTAAAATAGCCCAAGGAAAACGGTTCCAAAACCTTTAAATGCACCAGGCTCTGTTGTAATTCAGTTAACAGACTTTCAAATTAGTCTGAAAATGTGATCAAAGCATCACATTAAGGCACTATTTAGAGGAATACACTTTGATCATGACTAATGAGGTGCAAAAGTAGGGAAAAAAGTTTCTGTAGAATAAAATAATTAAATGTAAGAACTAATCTGCCTTCATATTGTCTTATTGACAGGGCAGAGGTTGATATCAGTGCATATTTAGGTATACATTATTATATAACTGTCCAATCAGGGTTTTTTCATGAAAGTTAAGGCTACTTGTTCTGAGGGTAAAAAGGATCTAACATAAAAACATTAGGTTATACTAAATATTGGGTGGCTCTAATGTATTTTTTCCCTATACCATTTCAGGGCTCAAGTGTGAAATCTGAATTTTAAGGTTCAGAAAAACTGTTGAGGCTTTACTAATTCATGAGATGACTAGAACTAACCAAATCCTGAATCCACTGATTAATCTTTGTATCTCTCTGAGAGCACCCCATTTATTGACAGAAAATCAGAAAAACCTGAGTTAATTGTTTTTTCTAGTAAAAGAAAGAATACTTTCCATTTTTAGATCTATCTTTCATTTGCTGGATAATACATGACCTCTGGTTATTGATAAGAAATCTGATATTGATGTAGTTAGTACTGCAAAAGAGTACAGCCATGCTACTGGACATGAAGGAGGCCTCTGTGCTCTATGCTCTGTTGATCTAGCACAAAATACGTGTGATAATAAAGCCAGATTTAAAGGGGATTAAAAGGTGTTCATTTATCACCATTTATCTTCAGCTTTTATTTACCTGGAAAAAACTGTGCTATCAAAAAAAGAAGAAAAAAGGGGAAAAAAGCACAAAACCTTATAAATTATGTGAATCAACAGTTCAGATGTAATTTCACAGCTGTTGGTAGTATGAAAAATAATAAATATAACATAAACAATACTCAAGGTCTTAGGTGTCATTTCAATCCAGCAGCACCTGGTGGTGATAGACATTTTTTTTTAAGCAGTGCATTCTCCTCTGAATATCAGAAGAAATAAGAGTTACCTTCAGAGGCAGCAAGTGCTGGGAAAGTAGGAGTGATGTTCATGAACAAATAAATAACTCATGGAACACTACTTGTTCTGTGAGCCTGAGCATTGATTTAGTCTGATATAAACACTTAAAACTAATATCTTGAAAAATTAGGAATATTATGTTGTAAGATACTCTAAGATGTGATTAAGTATTGATGTTGGGTATATGAAGCACATGAAGCAAATTGCAGAGGTCAGTCTTTTTTTACCAGGAAAATGACAGTTCTCAAGCTAAGAAAGCTCTGCCTAGAAGTTATTCTATTAAGACCCATTTCATTGTCATATTTTAAGTAAAAAGAAAGTAGCAGCAATTCAGCTATGAGAAGATGATAATGGAAGATTTGATAGCTGGATACTCCTGTAGGCGACCATGGAATCATTAAAACACTTCTTGGTATTAAGAGTTAGGAGAGGCTCATCACGCCTTCCACTTCCTTCCCCTCCTGCACCTCAGAAAGAAAGTGTGAAAAACCCAGTCTTGTGATGCTTCCTGGCTTTTCTTAACAGAGGTTCTTCAGGTTGGAGGCATTATTCTTATGTTTGTATTCACTGTCTTTGAAGAGTCTCTCTATGTACAGTTACTCTCACTTTTAACTGGAGATTGGAATCCTTCTGAAATCTAAGTTGGACTAAATAGTCTATCTTTGGATTTGACTCTTAATTGCATCTATATCATAGCAGTTGTATTAGTTTCTCTTCATTGCTCAATGTTCCCTTTGGTTGCCTGTAAGTACTACTGTTCTCATCCTTCCACATGGGCTCCAGCAGCTTTTACAGTTCTAAAATGTGAACCTTTAGTCCTGAAACTCTCTCTTTTTTAAAGCTACTTTAATTATGAAATGGAAAAGAAAGATTATTTATTGAAATTCTGGGTTCTTTGGAAAGGCAAGAAATAAAATATTAAAATTGCTGAATTAATTGACTAGAGCAGCAGCTTGTTCCTATGCCAAATTATCAATGAATTCCTCACTTCTTATTCAAATGTGTTGCAGAGCAGATTCTTTTAAAAACAGCAAACAAGTAAAAATGAATGAATATTTGTTTATAATGCTCATCAACATGTCTAATAACCTTTGCTAGCATTTCCATGAGCAACAGTGGTTTTCAGTATTTCTAAATAAATAAATTTTTCTTTGGCCACAGAGTTTATGATTGACAGATGGTGGCTGTGCTACGTATTTTGGAACAAATGCAGCTGACAGACTGTAGGTGGGTAGTACATAGAGCTGGCCTATCTCAGCATTCTCTCCATGTATGAATAGCACAGCATATCAGGTATTTTTTGTTTGTTTCCTATTATTGAAAATGTAATTAAATACTCTGAATGTGAGTACAGAAATAGAAAGAAAAAGGACCTGTTATTCAGGTGTTGCAAACTGTGTTCACTTGACTGATCAAGCATGGAGCTAATAGAAACATGCTGATTTAGGTAACTGAGGATGTGATCTGTAGTGCATATATCAAAAGTCACCGAGAGATATAAAGAAACTCTACTCCATTCATAAAGGTTTAGCATTTTGTCTTCTCCATGCAGAATGAAAAAAGTTTGGTAAGTTCTATTGGTTTTATCCACTAGCTAGAAAAATAGTATCTCAATCTCTGACTAGACTCTGCAAGATGCTCTTACAACATGAACAAATAACCTGGATTTTATTGCAAAACACAGCAGGCCATCAGAAAGCTAAAAAAGTGCTATTGAGCAGCTAAGGGGTGGGGGAGGGTGGGGGGGGGGATGGTACATGCAGTTCTGCTGCTGATCAGGAGTCAAAACCAAAACACTTTTTCACATACCCAACAGAAAGCTCCATTGTACTCAAAGATGAGCTAAGTTTTAGAGAAAACAGGGACAGAATTTAAAGTGATTCTAATTTATACAAATTCGATTTCCTAAATACAAATGACAGAAATGTGTTTATTCTCTGATAATTCTCATCCTCATCAAACTCCAGTCTACCTGTCTGTAACAGGGGTGTCCACCTCATACAACCCAAAAGCTCTATCAGTCCTGTTCAGCTGCCCCATCTAACCCATGTATGCTTTAAGAGCAGCTTCTATGAGAAACTGGGTGAAGTAAGGACTGGTAGACTATGGTTTGAAGATGGAGATGAGCCAGTTGTGTTGAATACAATGATCAGAAGAGTGGTAAGTTTCTGAAGATGGTGTTGGTCTTGACTTCTTACAATGGGCTTGGGTTTTGTATTCTGAGGAGTCAGGAAAACATGGCAGTTATAAATAGAATCTTTGTGAAGAGAAGGAGAAGCAGAAAGAAAAGTGCTGTCTGAAAGCTGGAAGCAGGAAATGGCTGTGAAAGGGAATCTGTTCACCAAGATACCCTGCAAGACAGTACAGCAGAATTATAAGAATAATGTCCAGGCAAGAACTTTTCAGAATGTAGAAGACATAAAGCCAGCTGTAACATGAGTGTCTTCCATGTTGGTAAAGTGCTAAAAGCTTCTGGCAGAAGGGCTCAGGATGGGAGAAACATATCTTTTCTACCACTCTACCCACTCAGGGTAGCAAGCAAAACTGGGAAAATGTCTTCTAAATCAGCATGTGCAGAAAATGAAGTAAGCATTAAAGAGAAGGGTAACAAACTTTCCCTTAATTTAAGAAGTTAATTTTGAAATCAGATTATTGTGCAGGGGGACTGAAAATGCTCAACAGCAAAGGAAGAAATACTAAAAATTGTAAGTCAGGAATTGGCAGGAAAAATGGGCCCTGAATTTCTAAAGACACCTTTCATGGATGCCAACTCATTTAACTACAGAAAGAAATTGAGAGGTGTGTTTTGTAATTAACAGGTATGAGGTGGCATAGGCTGCTGTAGATGAGAATGAGAGGGAGACCCGAAAATAAGGTGCTACGTGGAACCAGTTTTACTGTGCCAGATGGGTACATTGACACATGACTGTTATTAAACTCTGCCTCTGGTTAGTTGATCTGTGAGATCAACGCTGAGAGACAGAGGGCAAATAAAGGAGCAACTGAGGTGCTGAAAACTACCTGGCAAGGAATGAGGAAAGAAACGTTTTGTATTGCAAGACTTGGCCTGTTTTTGAAAAAGACTTTAAGAGGGATGTGCACAATAGCTAGCTAGATTCTCTGTGGGTTGTGAGGTCTTGAGACGAGCTGTACAGTTATTGTACTACTTCACTACTGATCTTGACAAAGGAAACCAGGTTTGTGGGTGGTTGGAGGAGGAGGATGAAAATCACTAGTCATTTTGCATACAATCTGTCTGGAACTCATCATATGCCATGAGATTCTGAGGTATATTACTGTTGTATGGTGTTCTGAGAGACATGGCTGCCATACACAATGAAAAAATTGAAAAATGTCCCCATTTGAAGCTGATTGCAGTCAACAATGTCTCGGCATACACCTGTATAACTGGAGCACAATCTAACAGCAGTAAGCAATGGCCACACTATTTACTGTGATAACCATTAATGTCAACATTCTATCTTTCTTCCTTTCCATTACAGATTAAAAATTTTTATTCACTTCTCCTCATGTACAAATTGATCAAGGTTATCATGTTATTGAGTGAGTTCATCAAGTTCACCACTTACATAAAAGAAATGAGTGTGATTCTTCCTTCTTTCTGTCAAATACAAAATGTCCAAGAAATATGGCTGAAAGAAATTACATTATTGGCAAAATATGTTTAATAATTGCTTATTTGTTCTTATTTTGAAGGCAATTCAACCTTTTTTAAAAAGCACTGAAGCTTTAAAAGATGAAATAATCCTTGGCAAATATCTCTTGACTTTTGACTTAACCACCTGAAATGACCCCAGCATTTGAAAGAATCTTTGTGATGTGGCCGCAAAATATCATGATTGATCCTTTCCTTTGGAGATATATTGAAGAGAAACTTAGGCCTAGAGAACAAGCAGGGCATAGCTTGGTTTTGTGTTGAGCTTAACACTGAAATTGCCATGGCAGTTCTCTAGGATTTGATATAGATAGATAGGTGTGACTTGCTACCTTTACAGATATGTGAGCTTAGTTAGTTCTTGAGGTGTCTCTGTAGAGAAAATCATAGATGTATCTGTCTCAGTGAACTGGTGTTATGCAAATATTAAGTAATTATAGTAATGGCTTATTTTGTCTCTAAATATCATGCTGTTACGAAGAGAAAAATATTGAGTGGTGCACTGAATAAAAAGACTGTTATTTGAAAAGTGTTTGCCTGAAATTTGATAAAGCTGTGAAGGGAAGAAAAGAAAAATCTGTGTATACTGTCACATACATAGACAATGAGAGAGAAGGAAAATCACAGGTGAGAGAAGCTACCTGCAAAAGGATGGGTGAGTTAAAATCAGAAGGATGAGGCTGGGAGTAATTATGAACTCAATGATTAAGTTCTTCAAGCACAAATGGGGGAGGGACACACATTTTCAGAACAGTGAACTACCATTTTGTAGGTGTACCCAGTGGGAAGGAGACTGTGGGAAGGAGAACTCAGGTGGATTTTTCCTTAAAGGAAAGTCATCATATTTTTGGACAGTTATGCAAAGAAATATAACAATCATATTTGTTTTAATAATGTATATCTAAAAACGTAGGTGTTTGGGAAGACCTTAATAGATGGCAATAGGTGAACTGAATTGGTTTTGAGACTCTGTTTATAATGTCCTCATGTGGAGAAGGGGAGAGGAAATACAAAGGTTTTGGAGAATGTGAGGAAGTCATTAAAGTTCACTTTCATGCTAAAGAAAAAAGATATGAAAATCTGTATCTAAAATTTATGGCTTTGTCAAATCTCTGGGAGTGATCTAGTGGTAGTTATAGAGGTAGATATTAAAGAAAAGATCTAGCATTTCACTGAAGTACAGAGAATGACCATTATTTCAGGAGTAGTAATTATCCTGAGTTCTGCTGGATAAAGTAGCTGTGGAATGAACTTCTGCTAATGAGTTGAAGTTACCCATTTTACCTGAATACTTCTTTTATCTAATTTTATACCTTGTTTAGAAGTCTGCTCCTTCCTGTTAAATCTCTATATAGCTAATATTTCATTTCTAGCCCTGTACCTTGGAGTTACCGACGCGAATAAACAGCTGGCATTTGGAGTAAGGTCATTTATTTATTTTTGATCAAATGACTTATGTGGACTCTATGCTCATTGTGGCTCTACAAATCCCAGCCCATATGTAGAAGTAAGCTCCTCTGTAACTATCAGTCTGCTGACTCAGCCTGGGTTATGACAATCACACAGTGATTTTCTTTCCCTCTCTCCTTTATCAGGTTAGTGCAGGGTTTGCAAAGCAAATTGATCTTAAGATCTATTCTTAAGGATAACTTGAAAAATATCTCTTAAATGTGTTTCAAGAAAATTGATCATTATGAGACAACTTACCCTCAAATTGTACTTTTCTGACTGTAATGGCTTCAGTGAGGAAAATTGTTGCTTAAAATGTCAAAGAAAAATAGTGACTGGATGAAAAAGAGGTTTTTTGGGTACAAAGGCGCTACTTTACAAAGTTTCATCCAAAATCAAGTTGAATACTAAGGAATTCAAGGAAGATTATATAGAACAGAAGGATTTGACATTTCATATTGACTACTCATTAGACAACTCCTAAAGTAAAGCAACTTGAAAGACAAAAAAAATCCCAAACCTAATACTTGTATATTAATGAGCAGCGTATTTGAATATTTTCTTTCCACTAGAAAACTAGTAGCTGAGAGATAACAGGTGGTATGGGAATAAGTAACATTTTTATCTCAACTTACAGATGTTGGTTAACGGCTCCTTGTATAATGTGTGAATGAGTATACTTAAAGTGTCATAAACCTCAGGAAATTCCCCAAATACTCAATAGTGAGAGGGAAAAATCATGTATGTTTTTCAAGAAAACCTGTTTTGCTGTTTGTTAGTGTTAGGAAAAGTTCTGTCATGTGGGTTGAACAGTTTGGGTATGCTGTTCCTGCTTCTGGTCCTACCAATTGACTGAAGCTCACCAAAGTCTCTCAAAAAGACTTTGAGATCAGGTCACTTAAATTTTTACATATGAATTTCTCTGTTGGATTTAATAAACAAATGTTAAGGATGATACTGATCATCAGAACAAGCTATGATGCAAATAAGTACTGCTGCAACTTCAACACCTGTATATCTAACTAAGTACAAGAAATGGTTGCTTGTCACTCACCTATTGTAATTAAATTAGTATGATACACATGGTATTTTTATGGTTACTGAATATATCTAGATGCAAAAACCTCCACTTTGCTTGGCAGCCTGGGAAGTATTCCTTCAATAAAAGGTATTGAAAAGGACTTAATACTCTTGACAGTACTCATCAAATATTCACCGAAGTCTGTCAAAAGATTTCATTAAGTTTATATTTTGAACCAGCTCTGAGACTATTGTTTTGTGCATTAGAGACTTCTCAAACCAGGAGCCAAACAAGGCATTTGAACTGCAGGTACCAACATATCACAAATGAGGATATCTAAAGTAAATGCCTCTGGCATCACACAACTAAATACTTAGCTTTGATGATAGCCTTCTGCTTTTCTTGAAGCTCAGCTACCTTTTATAGGTGACAGAGAAGACACCCTATTGACATACCTAGAAAGTATCCAAGTCCCTTCTGTGCGTTTCTCCTTCCAGATCATGAATCACCTTGCCTTAGGCATCTTACTCAGGTTGTGAATTGAACACGAAATCATAGTTCTCAACTTGACACTGATGCATGACCCTAGACACTACAAAGACTAATTACTTCTGAGAACTATCCCAAGTGCCTTGTACAGTAATCAAACAGGAATACTGTGCTAGTATTGTAAATGGAGCAAAGGTCTCCTGAGTCTGAGTCTTAACTGCAAAAAATTTTCTGTTGTTGGGGGGAACTTTCTGCTCCTGAACATATAACTGATGGCTTTATGATGATTTTCACTTAACCAAAACCTATCTGTCATTGGAGTTTTTTAATTATAAAGGTCAAAAGCTTTTCATATGCTGGCTATCATTATTTCAGGCTCTAACAGAATTTATTACTAAATATGTGTATCTTACAGAATGAAATATGCACCACAAATTATATTAGACAATTCTTTGTATATTTCTGGATAAAACAACAAATCTTAGATCTGACATAGGAAGAGTACAGAGAAGACCTAAACATAAAAGCCGCTTGAGAGAGACAAGTTAGCCAAAGAGAAAGGGTAGAGAGAAAAATGCCCTGAAAATATACTCTGGCTCCATTATTTAAATGTTTGCATGTAATTACAGAACTTACTGTACCTGCATTTTAGACCTCATCAGCCAAAGTGGATGGCAGGTACTTAAAATATTCCAAATTAGACATGAGGCCCTGTTCTCCCTTCCCTTTGATGTCTGAATATGTTGACATGAGGTCAAAATTACAGTCTCTGTTTTGGGATGACTGCATTTGAAAATTAATACCAGTTTATAAATCTCAAAGTGCAGTGACTTAATTCATCAATACCTGTCTTTGCTTCTTACACTTTTTCATCTTCTTTTCCTCCTATATTTTTAATCATTTTATGTAGCTTTCTGGTTTGCTATTTGTGAAAACAAGGAGGTAATCTGCCTTTTGGAAAATATTATTAAGATGGGATATACTAGATCTCATACCTGAAATGTTATTTTTTGTTACTGTGTGCACCAATGTGTTAATTTTTAAGCCCGAAAATCACAGTACAAACTTTTATACAGTGATGAAAAACTTGAAGTAGTCTTGAAGGACAGTAAATCAATGGTTTGCATGTTAAAGGATAGCCTCTGTAACATATCAGGAATGAGGACTCATAGCTCTTAGTTGTGTACTTCCTCACAACTAAGGGCTGGGGGCTTCGCTTCAGCAGGAGACAGTTCTCTCTGCCCCTTGAGACACATCAGGAATAAAGCTGATTGCCTAGAGTTTCAGAAAAGCTTGATTAGCTTTGGGAACATTGAGGAATACCACCCACTCTGGTTCTGCTCACTGCTGCAGATTCCTCTTCGCATGCTCACACTTTAGTTATTCACAACAGTGTCTGTTCACTTCACAAGAGAATATCTGCACTCACATTTTCAATTGATTCACCAAAGAATGAAACACACAGAAATCACTCCAAAGTGATCCAAAGACAGCAGGTGTTTATCAATAATATGGAAAATGCTGGAAAACCAGAGTCAGGACTGCTTTGGGTACTAGAGCTGCAAAATGGAACTTGGGTGAGAAAGCACAGTTTGGAAGAGGCACCAGCTTGCTTTGGAAAGCTGTTAGTTGCAGTGTCTCTGCTGAGGCTTTCCAGTGAAGACCAGCATGTATAGCCTCTGTTCATGTAGTAACCTAACAGATGGCAAATCAAAAGGGGCAGATGCTATAAAGGGGCAGATGGAGTTCTAAAGGGTAAAGGAGGATCAGACAGCACAAGAGATGTGGGAATGAACTGGGAGAAACCAGGTGAGCAGGCAAGTGTCCTTTCTGTTAACAGAAATCCAGATTTCAAAGTGCACTGGAATAGCCAAATTGGTATAATCAACTGGTTTTATGTGCTGGGAGACGTGATTTTTTTTTACAGGCATTTATGAGAAGCTACTTTGGCAGAGCCAGTTGGTTATGGAGAACCCTTTAGTTCCCTTTGTGAGAACTGTATGCTCTGGGCTGTGTTTCCTAACATTGTTTTTACATCTTGGACTCTCTTTATGTACTATGTTACTATAGATGTGTAATTGAGTGAGGGGAGGGAGAGGGAGGGATGTAAGAGTGTGCTGGGATGTTATGTGCTTTAGATCAAGCAGAACTTGCTACTTTGGCACGCAGTTCTTCTGCAGAATTGCAGATAAATACCAGATGGGTACTTACTTTTTTGGCTTACATTTTTTGTTTTGAAATGTGTTGAAACATTTTTCTGAGAAGGACATGGTGCCATCCAGAATTTCTATCAGCCTTGCCTCAGTGATTTGACTGGATATGAGCCTTAGCTATAGACTTGCCCAGGAACATTTGTGGATTTAACACTGATTTCTCAGCTACAGTACATAAACTGGAGGATAGAGTGCTGCTTCTTACTCTGGATGTCATCACTTTTCTGAAGGGTGATAAATATGTACATCTAGAAAATTGACAGATGAGACTGTTGTCTAAATTTGAAAACATCACTTTGGGCTTGGGACACCTACATTAATTTAGGAAATTCTGAGTTTCCTACTACTTTGTTACTGTGAGAAATTTTCTGAACCATTCTTGTGGTGGCTTGTTACAGAAATTTTGATCAGGTATATGGTATTCTTCCTATATATTATCACAGATATCAATTTATGCCTCCCTCTGATTATCCAAATCCTAAATTAACACATACAAAAACTGTGGGTAAAGGCACCCAAATTAAGCACTTGTATTTCTGAGATATAGTATTTTCCTGGCAAACTTAATGGTGCACTAGGGATGACTTTTGAGGTAATGAAACTCACGTGGAACTAGACAGTTGAAATGCCAAGTCCTTAGCACTGGGGCTTTCTCAAAGTTGTAATAACTGAGTATCACTGCTGACTTTCCCAACACTGAACACAGTAAGGGAATTCTGTGCCTAGGCTCATCAACACTTCCTTAAAAAATTAGTAAAATAAATGCACAGCCAAGAATGCTCATCTATTATAGTTTGTTGTATATTTTACAGTTCACCCTGATCCCTTGTTTGGAGATTTGTTGACCTTCTTCATCTGTTTGTAAATCACTTGCACTGTTTTCTGAGTGTAGAGGAGAGAAAAAGGGAGAGATTTTGGTGAAAACTGGGACAAGTGTAGAAGGAAGAAACTTTTCATGTTGCTTCCTAATTCTTTTGTGTTCATGTACACTTTCTTGACATTATGGTCTCTACTGCTGCTTTGGTTTTTTCTATGTCAAAGAATTTGTTAATCAAAAAATATATATATCTTCAAGAAAGGCCCACTGATGAGGACTCTGCATTACAATCATCCATTCTTACATGATTTTCATCACATTTAGAAAAAACAAAAATGCCTTCTTCATTGTAGCCTTCCTAGAAACACTTCAGAAAGTGTCTGAACACAACAAACTGCTCCTTTTGATGAGCTATTGCTTTTCTAAGTAAATCAGTCTTTATTAAACTAGTGTACAGTCATTGTGCCCCATGCTTCTGTCTTCTCAGCCTAGTATCAGCAAATAGAACTTATGGTAATTAAATATGTTGAATGAAATTATTTTGGTCACTACTACAACAACAGATTTCTCTGTACACAAAATCCTTCTCAAAATCCAGGAAGCTTTCAAGAAGGACAAGCATCAATAGACAATTGCTATACAGCTGGACAGAAGATGGACAGAAAAGACAGACAAACTCCAAGTTTCAAGAAGGAATTTAAAACATTTGTGGCAAGTTCTAAGGCATGGAACCTGAAATGTTAGCGTGTCTCCAAATCAGCTCAACAAGTTTTTTCATAGAAACTTGTCTAGGTTTTAGGATGTGTGCATGATCCTCAGCTTTACCACTTCAGGTTTACCAGCTAGGAGCTGGGTAATTGTTGTAGTTTGGAATTATTATGTAAATTCTCTCCCCTGCCATTATCTATCCATGCCAGTAGTTAACAAAGAGAGTAGTTGACTCCTGATCACCTGGGTGGGGCCAGGTTGCCCCTTTTGTTT
>JAWWEV010000134.1:55929318-55998465 GCA_035583235.1 Hafferia zeledoni | reverse complement strand
AGTTAAGAACAGTTATCCTTCTTGTATTAAAGTTTTTTTTTTCCTTCTTAAATTTGATAAAGAGTGGCGTGATTATTGAGGAGGAAGCCCCCTCCTCCTCTTGAGAGTAAACATCTTGTTTTTTTCCCCTCAAACCGAGACAGTAATCCAGCAAGAATCAGCTTCAGTCAGAATGTGTTTGTCTCTTTCCCATCCTCCACCTTCTAAATTTTAGGCTTTGAAGGTCAGAATAGGACACGCTGACATAATTTCACTTGACTTTTCAGAGATCCCATGTTCCTCAGCTGGAGTCCTGGAGCAGTAGTTCCTCCAGGGCTTTGTTCCTGGCTTCACCACAGGAAGCCAGTATCAGATGCTTCCTGAAACTTCCTCAAAGATGGATACTGATAGTGCAAAGAGTTTAACAAATGATATCTATTGTCCACTAATGCATAAGTTTTGGGGGCGTTAGATTCAAATACCAATTGCTTACTCGTGCATTTTTCTTTTAAGAATTACATCTTTTGCCTTTGTTTCATTGACTATCTGTATTATATAGGTAGTGTAAAACTGTTATTTTCAAATAATTGTTATAAATAATTCAATATATCTCGATATGCCAGCACAGTATATCTTCTTTGGTCTATAAATTTTGGAAAAATAGGAGATTTTATCAGTTTATAATGACATATTCTAATCTTCTTAAGAGAAAACTATTAAATTAAAGCAAATGTCGCTATTATGGCAGTGAAATTGGCTTTTTTTCCCCCACTCCTTTGATTTCTGCTACTTAATACAAAAGGGAATTGCTGTCCTTAAAAGACTGAAAAATCCTATTGCAAAACTTGCTTATAATAACTTGCTTATAATAACTTGCTTATAATTTTAACACCATATATCCTCTTATCTCCCCTGTTCACTTCTGAAAGTAGCAAACTGGGAAATTAACAGGAAACAACTAGTGTCAAAACCAGCTTGTGTCTCTGCCCTCTGAACCTTGTGTCTCTGCTCTTACTGCCTCAACTCAATTGCTTTTCCCAGATGACAGTCACTATTAATGAAGTTTTTCCTCATGTGCAATGTATATACTGAGCTAATTGTCTTCTTGACGGGGCAAATCTTCTCTATTTCATAATAGCTAGAATAAGCAGTAGTGATCCCAGCTTAAGCCATGTAGAGAGAACTTAGTGAGAACTAAACTGAGGAGAGGAAAAGGGTTCTTCAAGCGGTCTTTACATATAGAGCTGCTTGACTGTGACAGATATTGCAGGAGGCAATTAAAAAAGCAGGACTGGGTAAAGCACTGATTGCAAAATCTGGGTGAAGAGTGAAGTATTCCTCATGGTGTTTGCACAAAGTCTAGGGGCATCTCAGCCGATTTTTGGAAGGAAAATATGTGTATTCTTTGTAAGTAAATAAAATGAGCCAAAGAAATACCAGATCCCTTTCAGACCAATCTACTTGATGGAAATAACCCGGTGAAGGCCCATCAATCTGTTAGCTCTTAAAGGTCAAAAGGAACAAGGTCTGTCTTCATCAGGATGGCAAAAGCAAAAGGCTTAACAGTGTAGAGCAAAACTATACTGTAAGGCAGAAATAACTTAAAAGAAGTTAACATATGTGATTTTAAACATTCATTTTGGGTGTTTGGGTATTTAGTCTTGGAGTATTTAAAATCTAATCCAAACACACATACTTTTCCACTAAATTAAAAAGAATTTACTGTAATTAAGACTTGCATCATTATACTTACATAACTATCTCACAGCATACAGCTCTGAGTTGACTTCATGCTATGCATGAAGTGAACAAAGTATTTGAGGGCAAGATTTACAACAAGCACCATGTAAAGAAAAAAAATCCAGAATTATTAGCAGTAAAAACAGTAGCCACTGCTTTTACTGTGTTGGCTAAATCAGAAACTGAAATTTGTTACCTTCCCATGTGAAAACACCTTACTCATAAGAAAGCCAAGTTGCTCTGAAACAGTGTCCTTTTTTTAATTTATTTTTTTCTTTTAGTTTAGTTTTTCTTTTCAAAGCTTAATAGCTTCAGCAAAGGGGACTTGAAGCGCATGTTAATCCAGTGCAGCAGGAAAACAGGACTGTGTATTTCTCCTTGCTAGGAACATGAGGGAATGAAAGAGTTCTGCCACATCTTAAGTGTTTTATACAGTCACTCATTGCATAAAAGGCCTCCTTTGTGACCAAGATTAATTTTGAAAGGAAGAAACAGTCTTGTGGGATTTGTTTCAGTAAGGTAGATTCACATCTGGAGATTCCTATAGGATGAGGTAGCTAAGATTACACAGGGAAACAGCTCATCTCTGCAGATTGCAACAAGGTATAGGTATCCCAGTATTGAAAAGGGTTTGGGAACTTTGGTTTTCTACTGTGTGCAGTACTGCTGTGGTTGCAAAACTGGAATTGCATAACTCACAGATTAACTGGTAAAGCAGTAAAAGTTCTTAAGTTATCTTCAAGGAACTAAGTTCATTTTTTGAACTATATTATCAAATAATGCCTCTGTAGAAGTGTTAAGAGAGAAACATTAAACAGCAAGCAGGATTAGTACTTATTTCTGCACGGACTTTATCCATGCCTTACTTTAAATAACATTTTCTTCTCTAGTGTATTCTGCTGGCACATTCATTATAAATTGCAAATAGCAGAGGAACAATGTAGCTTATGGCATATTTAATAAAATTTAATGGTTAAAAAAGATAATGTAAAAAAATCTCATCACTTTCCAACTGAAACTGATTTTCACTCCAGAATCTCTAAACAGTATTTGGATTCCATAAAAATGATATAATGTTTAATCAGATTAGAGCACAAAAATCTATTGACTCTCCTTCGAGACTTTTTTAAATTACAGTAGGTGCCCTGTTAATCAAGATCATTGTTGCTGAGAACAGGAATCACCGTCCTCTCAGGAATGGATTTCTGTGCCCATTTAATGCAGGAAGTGACAATGTGGGCTGATCTTACTATTTTGGTAGAAAACATGGTGACTTAAAGCTTTACTTTCTAAAATTTAAATTTTCCAGAAAAAACGGAATGTGTTATTCAGGCTTGTGGAATTCCTGTGCAAGGAATTCCGCTAAACCTGCAAATCAACTCAATGAATGTTCAGAGCTCTGAAAGATAACTCAAAACCATTCTTTCTTTCAGCCATGGTGAAACTTAGAATAACAGAATCACAGAAAATGCCAAGATGGAGGGGATCCACAAGGATCACAGAGTCCAACTCTTCACTCTGCACTGGAGCATCCCCAAGAGTCACACTATGGGCATGAGAGTAACATCCAAATGCTTCTTGAACTCTGTCAGGCTTGGTGCTGTGACCTCTTCCCTGGGAAGCCTGTTCCAGTGACCAAACACCCTCTGGGTGTAGAACATTTTCTTAATACTCAACCCAAACTTCCCCTGATACAACTTCAGGCCATGCTTTTGGGCCCTGTCACCAGTCCCCATAGAGAAGAGATCAGTGTCTGCCCCTGCTCTTCCCCTCGCCAGGAAGTTTTAACTGCAATGAGGTTTCCCTCAGTTTCCTCGTCTCCAGGCTGAAGAGACCAAGTGACCTCAGTCGCTTCCCCTCAAGGCCCTTCACCATCTTCATTGCCCTCCTTTGGACACTCTCTAGTGACTTAATACCTTATGTTGTGGTGCTCAAACCTGCACACAATGTTCAAGGTGAGGCCACTCCAGCACAGAGCAGACTTGACAATCCCCTCCCTCTACAGGCTGGTGATGCTGTGCCTGATGCCCCCCAGGACAGGGTTGGTCCTCCTGACTGTAAGGGCATTGCTGACTCATATTCAACTTGCCATCGACCAGGACCCCCAGGTCCCTTACCACAGCACTGCTTTCTAGTGTCTTATTGTCCTGTCTGTATGTACATCTGGGTTGCCCCATCCCAGGTGCAGAATTTAGAACTTCCACTTGTTGAACTTCCTATGGTTGGTGATTGCCCAGTCCTGTAATTTGTTAAGGTCTGTCTGTAGGGCCTCCCTGCCTTCGAGGGAGTGAAAAGCTCCTTCCAGTTTTATGTCATCTTCAAACTTGCTTAGTATTCCTTTCAATCCTGTGTCCAAGCCATTTACGAAGATGCTGAAGAGCACAGGCCCCAAGATGGAGTCTGTCACTAGTGGGGTTCTGCTACTAGTGAGAGTTCACCAGTCTGAAGTTACCTCATTCACTACTGCCCTCTGTGCTCGACCCACGAGCCAAATTGCTCACCCATCACAATGTGTTTATCTGTACATGTGTCCAGAAGGATCCTGTGAGAGACACTATCGAAAGCTTTATTGAAATCCAAAAGGATTATGTCAACTGGCTTTCCTTGGCCAGCTCGGTGGACTATCTTCTAAGGAAATCAGGTTTGATAAGCAGGACTTTCCTCTCATGAAGCCGTGCTGGCTGTGACCAATGACAGCATTGTCTTTCAGGTCTTTTTCAATACCTCCCAGAATAATCTCCATACCTTCACCAGGCACCAAAGAGAGACTGACAGGCCGATCATTTCCAGGGTCCTCCTTCTTGCCCTTCTTGAAAATCAGGACATTGTCAGCTTCCAGTCATCTGGGACCTCTCCAGATTCCCAAGATGGCTCAAAAATCATTATTGAAGATTCTTGAATGAATCCCATTAGTCCCTACAGATTTTTAGGGATCAAGCTGGAGCAGCAGATTCCTTTTTCATAAGAAGATCACTGCATGTAATTTAGAGAACCTCTTGAAGTGCAGTAACAGTGAGTGACATCTAATATGATTATAAAGCAAGAGTTTGAAAGCGTTTCCAATATGGACATAATAGAGTGGTCAGTTTTACTTCTGATATTCCACAAAATGTATTAAAGAGGAAAGACACATTTCCTGGCCAGGTTAGGGCTTACTATAAATGACACAGACTGCTTAAATACACCAGCTGAAACATCTGTAGGACCTGCCTCCTTATATGCTATTTCCTTTTATCCACTCAAAATCCTACATCTGGCCACCATCCTGTCAGTTTTGTGTGCTAAGTGTTTTACATATCCAGGTAGAAAAATGGTAATTAAGAATAATTGAGAAAATGCTTGGTTTAATGTTTAAATGAAAAAACAAATAGATTTTAAACTGTAACAGGAGGAACAATAACTGACTAAAGGTTTTCTAATATTTCTCTTACTAGACCAGATTATCAATAACTATGGATCATTCCTCTTGTAGAAAAATATAACAGTGGCAAGAAATCGATGCTTTGAAATAAACATGAAGTCTCACTCCTGTCTGAGAGTGAAAAAAATGTGTTCCTCTTCAGCACAGATGATCTTAAATTTATAAATTATATTTATGCTCCACCCTTACCATATTAGTATTACCACCTACCTATAAACACCACACACATAAATACTTGATACATTTCAGCCCACAGGAATAGACCACCAAATTTCAAAAGGAATCTTAAGTCATGTTGTAATTTTTTTGCATCTGAGATAATAATAAGAGGTGTATCAGCCAGCAGGAAAGAAAGATTCAATAAGTTTTGGAATTAAAACTGAAGCATACAGTATAAATCCAGCATTCTAGTCAAGAAAACATTAGCATTTTATAGGTTTTTGGTCTCATTCTCCATTTTCTCAATTTAGGCTCCAGGCAGTTCAGGATGTTCAATTTATACCAATTACATGTGATTGCCTTGTGTACTCTGTAATGCTTAGAACAATCAGGGTAAGCATAGCTGTTTCTGAAGCAATCATAGATTTCATTTCAAATACCTTCATTATACAGCGCATATATTGAAAGATAGATTAATCTGATTACTTTTTCTCTTTACATCCAACTTACATGGTAGGAAATTGCTTGCCTCTTAAGAGTCTGGTTGTGGATTATTGGCAAGGTAAAAATCAAAGAAAAATAAAGCTCTGACAGATTTTTTTTAACCCTGTCAATAAAATACTGAAGTTTACTGGCAGTGAATTGTGCTCTCCTAACAAAAATTCAACATTAAAAATATTGTAGGAATGAGCTACAGACTAAGACTAATGCTCCTTCCATGCTTCTTCTTTGATTCAATCTGTTCCTGTATCAATTAATAAAGAGGCCAATATTATTTAGATAAAAGCTACCTTTATTTTTAATCTTGTTATTATAAATTCAGGATTTGTGTTTTGCTTTTTTAACACCAAAATGGCTCTTGACTGGAGTCTCCTGAAACTGGTTAATTATCCAGGTCTGCCTGGGGGAAGCAGACTCTTGCCCTTCTCTTTGAACAGTGCTAGAAAAGCCAGGGTTTTCGTGTCATCCATTATCCACTCCTTTTATGCCACTGTGGATTCCCACACTGGCAGTGTGTGTCATAATGTGCAAGAAGAAGCATGGAGACACTCTTCTAGCTGCTCAGAGCATGCTCATGGAGCAGGGATGAAGACATCAGTGAGGACTGCTTATCACCTGGGGTTCTGGAGGCAATGCTTTAGCAGAACCATCGAGGTCTCCTCTCCCAACCAGAAATGCAATTACAAATGCTATTACAATATAAATTACAAATCGTTATCATGTTGCACATCTTTGTGTATCTGCTCACCTGCTCTGTTGTGCTTGATTGGCCTTGGGATCCTTTTTCTTTAGCCACAGAGAGGGAGGGCTCCCATCCTGTGTGTGGGTTTTCTCCTGCCAAGTGGTGTGGATTTGAACTCCTCAGCCTGAGGGCAGGGGCTGAACAAAACATTCCTGCTTCCTTACAATCTGCTGTTGCACAGGACATTGCTGCTTTATCCCAAATATGATAAACAGTATTGCTTTCTGTGTTTAACCTGTCTTATTAATGATCTGAGAACACACACTATTTGACAGCTCAGCACAAAAATACCTACTGTTTGGATCTTAAGGAGTCTTGAGTATGGACTGGTACAACAGCAAGGCTCTTCAGCAAGTCTGAAGTACTGCAATTTGTTATTGAAGCAGTAGATGGAAAGAAGAGGATCAGAGAAACAGAAGGAGCAAGACCTTATGTGTACCAAATGCCTTGGACATTACGAAGTTAGACTGTGGATTGCAGGGATGCAGGGGCTGGTGAATTTAAGAAAGTAGATGAAGCAACCTCCTGACTCCTGAATAAATTGAGGACTTGCTTTTGTACAAGTCTTATTGATCAGCAAAATCTCCTTTTATCATGCATAACTCCAGGCAACCTGATTTGAAAATACTTTTTTTTGATTTCTGTACCAGAGGTATAGGGGCCTTTAGGACACATCCCCTTGTATACGACTACCAAGTTTACTTTTTGCAGGAACAAAAAGGTTCTGAACAGAATTAATTTTAGGAATTATTAATAGTGACTCATACTCTCTCATAGTCTCGAAGAAAATGAAATCGATTGAGTAAATGAACACTCAGCATAAGGGTTTATAAGAGCAGGGCCCAGGACAGCAGCCTTTGTCAGTTTACTTCCTTTCAGAGAGTTACTTACCAGAAAGTGCATTGAGAATCTTGCTTGTTTTTCAGAGATTAAGTTAAATACCTTTATGCAATTCATCATGAGGAATTTTCAAAGGTCAGATGGCAAGCTGGAAAACAAAATAGATCTTTTTTTCTGATCAGAAAAATAGTCCTGTCTAGCTAATCCATTAGTGATTTAAATTCTTCCTTTTGTGCTCTGCAGCACTTAGTCTGATTGTATTCGGCCTATGTTGCTCTTCTGGCCTTCTAAATCTCTGCAACTACAAAAACAAATCATATTTTTTTTATAAAGGATAACTTAGTAATACAATAACTCACATTTACTAAAGTTTATAGGTCCATAGTTCATGACATTGCCCTTTTCTTTCTCATTCCTCTCTGTTTCCACAAATGTACTCAGTTACTTAATTTAAATAATCACTAGTTTCATCTTAGTAATAAACAAGTTTCCCAAAGACTAAATTATTCTTCTTGAGAATATTAGAAGGAGGTGAACATCAAAATTTGGAATGATTAAAAGTCAAGTGCCCCAAGTGTTGCCTCAGCTGTTGGTGACTGTCACCAACTTCCCTAATGTGCAGACTGAAATCACCTCTCTCTCTCTCTCTCTCTCCTTGGTATCACCTTCAGCTATGTTTGTGGTTTTTGCAATGGATTTCCATTGGCCCTGCTCTGTACTGACTACATTGCAGGGATTGGCAGTGGAAAGATATCTTCATACTTTCTGCAGGATTCATGTGTGGTGAGATCAATAGTGCTCTGTTACTGCACTGTTACTGTTCCTCAGCAATTAATTGTGGCTAGTGAGCCTGGTCTGGTACTCTCTGATTCCTATGGACATGGTAATTTCTGTTAATCCCATCATAAATCAGACTGTTAGACAGTTGCTGTGCTAAAATAGAGGCATTAGTTTTCAATTTCTAGAGTCACTGATTATGAGGCAGCTCTTAAAGGCTACTGAATGACATATGCTAAAGATGACTTCTTCACACATACCAAGAATTTATTGTGTAGGAGTCTTGTGAAAGTAATGAACAGAAGAAGTACTCGTTCCAGATTTTTTTTTCTGTATTTTTGATATTATATTTTCTGCTTTCCACTCCCCCTCCCCCCTCAAAAGTAATAGCTGGAGACTGCAGATTTAACTGTTACTGAGTGGTTCATCATCATGACAAGTGTCTGAATTCAACAAAATTGACTTAAGGAAAAGTGTTGAAGTGAGCTGCATGATAGAATTTGACTTAGAAACCTGACTAATGCCTAAGCTATGAGAAAGACATTTCAATACTGAAAAATCTTTTTTGTCTACAAGCACATCCTGAAAGTTTAAACTTGGAGAACTCTGCATCCTGAAAATGAAGAGTAGGAAAAGACAGAGGAAAAAATGTACTGAATATGGGAACAGAATATTTTAGTTCACTGTATCTATGAAAATGAAATTCAAATCAGTGCAGGGAATGATTTAAAGCCAAATTCCACTGAAAGAAACTGGAAGAATGCTTATGACCTGTTTTAGGAGCTCAGCAGAGGACCAAGAGCAGTCGCATGGTTTTGTAACTGCTTCCTCCAGCTCTGAGGTCTCACATCTGACAGCCTCGTGGCACATCTGCTTTGGTGTGTGTCAGCCCAACTGCTTTGACCAAAGTGACAAATTTGTGACTCTTTTCTCACTTTCTTCAGTTCTTGCCAATACATTAGTTGTGGTTATCTTTTCTTCCCAGTTATGTCATGTTCATTCAAATTAGGTAAAGGTGAGTGATTAAGTCCCACTGGACTATGCAGAAACATTTGCTGGCACAGTTGGTAATCTGGGAATTTTTAAGGGTATGTGTGGGAGGCAATGATTTGGTATTTTGTTTAACCTTGCTCAGAAGACAATTTTTTCACTCAGCTCATGTGACTTGATGTGTTTGAAATACTTTCAACACTACTGCCCCTCGATCAACCTGTTGGTCTCAATGGATGTTTGCCAGCCCATAAAAAACAAGTATAGGATACTATAGAGGTTTGCTGTAATCTTGAAAGCCAAATGGTTATTTCAACAGCAAAGCTCAAACATACTTCAAAGATTCTGTGTCTCATTGGACATGTATCAGTCCAATTACAATATGGAAGTTCTGAACATGTTTTCAGGTTGTTTGAATATTTTTAGGTTTATCTAGAGTAATAATAGGCTGTCCCCAGTATCTGCATTAGGTTGGCTGATTTAGTCTACACCCATACAATATAAAAACATCTCCTGAAATATTAATCCCTTTTTAAGTAGAGTAAGTCAAGAGTGTTCCATACAAACTGACACAGGTTACTTGAAAGTAATCTGTCCCAAATGGATCTTTTTTCCTTCTGCTTTTCTAAAAAGAAGGGAGGTTTGTGAATACAGAAAATTATAAGAGGAGTTTAATAGGCAGAGAGTATGAAGACTGAATTTCTTTACCTCTCTCAAGTGAAAAATTGCTTTGGATACTAGCATGCATGAAGGCTTACAGAATACCCACAGGTCATCTCCTCAAATGTCTGCCACACCTGCAGAAAAAGAGAATGCTTTCTCTGATGCTACCTGCTAATTTCAAGCATCATGGTTAGTCAAATGCATTTTGTCTCTTCTCTGGGGTTGTCAGGCACCTTTAGCACGAAAGGGAGAAAGACAGACAGGTTTTGTCATATCCACAAATTATGGTTCCACTGGTTGCAAATACACTTTTTGTGCCTGCTGGGACTTGGTAACCTCTCGAACATACTGCAGCTGATCCTTTGTTATACATCTTTTGAAGTGCTGCATTAATTTGAGACAGCTCAGTAAATCATCAAGAAATCTGAAAGTTAGTTTCGAAAGTTATCAACTCGCTCTTTAATAAGAGTTAGCCTTGAAAAGTGCCTGCCTAACATGTGTCATTGAAGTGGAAGGGTGAGGCACTGAATGTGATATTGCTGCAGGGTAATTGCACTGGTAATTGCGGTAAAACAACTCTGTGCTGGCAACTGCTTGGTCTTGCTCCCAATCAGGACTTGCCAACTCAAGCCCAGCATACACTGATGTAGTCCTGCTGTGTTGTTGTCTCAGATAACATCCCTGAACAGTACTTCCCAGAACACATTATGTGTGTATACCATTGTGACTGGAATACCTCGGGAGTCTGACCTCTATATCCAGTAAAACCCAGTTTGTGATATGATGTGCACCATAACTGTAACTCCTGGTGCTGCTTCTTTACAATGCTACTCCTTGAAGCAGCTGCCTTCTGAATCAAACTCTAGTTGGAAGAACCCACTTTAAATATTTACTGGAAACTTATGATCTACTTTTCTCCTTCATAACTTACCAGTTAACCTTTGCCCCTATCATAAAAGTATGTTTTCATTTTTGCAACACTGAAAAGCAATAGTCGATCAAACTATTTATTATTGTCATTTTCATTACCCTGTCTAGTTTCACTAGAACAGTGCTACTTCAAATATTTCCATTTATCATCCAAATTTCTTCATGCTTCAGTAATTAAATAAAGAGATTATAGATCCAGCTGGATTTATAAGACAAAATCAAGATTTTTATAGCAAAATAGTTAAAATCATATTTATGTATGAGATAGACCCAAAAGTCTTCTGGCTTAAGTATAAATAAGTGTTAGTTCTATGCATTTAGTCACATGATTCATCATGAGCCTTACAGTGTTTTGAAGGAGTCATGATTTTCAGGAGTACAAATCACATACCAAACTCTATCTTCATATGTTAATTAATATCCAATTCACGCTTCTTTTTAAGAACACTTCCCATTAATGTTCCAGAGACTGGATTTGAAATAATTCTGACTCTTCTGAGTTTTGAAACATGGAAAAAATAAAATTGCCTGTAACACAACTATTTTCCTTAACAGTCCTCAGAAAAAAAAAAAGAAAAAAAGTATTAATAATAAAGCTTACATAAGTAAAGCTAAGGGAAAGAAAATTTTAAAGTATCAAATAGGAAAATACTAAATTCTCTTTTCTGGTACTGCTTCCAGGGTGCTATGGGGGCATTTTAAGTTGTTATGTAGTAGAGAGTACCAAGTACTGTGCAACAGAGGTCAGCATAAGATCCTTGCAGAACCAGACAAAAAAAATCATGTGAAAAGTGCTGAGGTCACCAGTGAGCCAGGTCTGCCTTCTGCTGAGAACAGCTTGGGGTTCAAGGTTAGAGCACCGACAGTGGCAGAGATGGAATATTCATTGGCTGCTACTCAGTGAAGTAAAAGCATAATTTTTGTACAAAAGTATTGATGACTTTCTACAGAAAACAGTGGAAGACAGGGCATTCCATCAAGCAGGTCCCAGTCTCAATGTAATGAGGTGTCACTACTTTCCAATGGGACAACATTATCCCAAATCAGGCACGATGTACTCAGGGAAAGGTACCCCTGAAACATGTCCATTGCAATGACAAAAGGGAAAATCTCTGAAGGCATATCTGGGCCTGTGTCAGTCTGTTGAACTTTCTGAGACAACTAATAGACCATTGTCAGGTGACTTACAGAAGGGTTTAGAGTTGCAACTTGTTGGTCAGCTTGTCTCTGTTGAGTTCTAAGAGCTCCTTTCTCAAACAAAATGAACGTAGTATTAATTTGCTTGGAGAATAGCTTCATCATTTACCTAGATGCAAAATTACCATTAATTTATTATTATTATTATTATTATTATTATTATTATTATTATTATTATTATTATTATTATTATTATTACTACTACTACTACTACTACTACTACTATTATTGCAGTGCAATGAGGTACAAATTCATATTAAAGGAATTTCAAGCTGCTTTATACATCTGTAATGGGAACCATTTCCACTGTGACTTCCACAACACAAACTAAAGCTGCAGCAGTTCTAATGAATGACTTTGTCAGAGTTTTCTTTCAAAACAATTTTTGTAATGGTAATAAATCCCAGAGTTGCCATTTTTGTTCCTAGAAGAATTAAAATGAAAACCCCAGACCTAAGAAATAATCAACAAATTTGAGGCAAAAATTTTGAAAATACTCAGTTAACTGTTCCTGGTTTACTTTAATTCATGTATTCTGTGACCTAGTATTGTGATACAGCTTGCACTGTGCCAGTTCTTTTCTTGGGCCAATTCAATTTGAGAAAATCACAGCATGAGATCATACTTTTGTCTTCTTGGGCATGGGCTGGAGGTGGAAGAAATTCAGTTTTGCTGAGGTAAATTAAGTTCCTCTCCCCATTGCCACTCTTGTTTAGGCAGGTAATAGGATTTGCATTTTGTTAATTGTTTATGGGTGAGAGGAATAAAAAGATTTTAATTTAACAAAGAATCTAATTTTCGATGGTACTTGCCCCTTCTCTCATCAATATTAATCTGAGGAGTCATAGTATTTTCAAGGATTAGTGTTGACTTGAGAGAGAGAACTCCTCTTTATGCCACATTACAGTTGTGGGAGGACAAGCTCAGTCCATGATTCTTGGGAAAGCACAGCTGTCCTTGCCAGGGGTTACCTACATGCTAAGCAAAGATTCACTGTCTGTGGATTTTGCAGTAAGACTACCGGGGAAAAACAAAGAACTATGATGGAGGAAATATTTGCATATTGACTGCATATTCCTCTGGCTCAGGTGCCTGCAATAAATCACACATGAAAGGATTTTACACTGCGGTATAGAAAAATGTGCACCTTGCAATATAGCCTTCAGAGCCATCTTCTGGGGGAAAATGGACATCTGCCAATGTAGTAAATTGTATTTTATAAACAAAGAAAAAAGCAGCAGCAGCAAATAAAACCTTGATGACTTCTTAAAAAAAAAAATCAAAATACAAGAATGTGAAATGGGATTTTACAGTGTGCATTTTCAGTCAGAAACAAAGATGTCTGTGATCTCTGTGAAAGTAATTTATTAGCTCCTAAATCACCTGGGATCTTCCAAAAATATCCATAGGCATTTTTACATTCTTTAATTAACTACCAGGGGATATTTGGAAGAGGGTGAAGCTGCTGCATTTCATATACACACCCACACACATACATGCATGCATACAACCTCTCTTTTAACTTGTAACAGATCCTAAGAAACTAGCAAAAAATATAGAATGAGTAGAATTACCCAGAGAATTTGTGTTCAGTTCCGACATCAACAAACATAGACTTTTGTTAGCCTGGACCCAAATTTCTGTTCTTTGTTCTTAGCCTAAATAAAGCTTCTGTTTGGCTAACAGCAAAACCATCAACCTTTCCTTGATTTAAGTGGCTGGTTTACTTTTGCTCTTAGCTCTCTGCTTCCTTCCATATTTTCTATCTTTGGTTTCAGTGGCTTTTAAGGACAGCTGAATATGCTTTCACCACTACTGTTGGACATGGGGAACCACTGGAGTCCATCACATGTACAAGCTTGTCAAGACTCACTTGAGATGGGTATGGTAAACAAACAGGTTAACTTGGGCACTCATGAGCTGCTGTTGCAAAATCACTGTTAGACATTGTTCATGCAATGAATACTTGAAACGCCTGTTCTCATGCTTTAGGCAACGTAGTATCAGTTGATAATGTATTTCCTGTATCTTGAAAGAAGTTTATGTGATAAAAATTGCATAGGTTTAGAGATGGTATTACTTGTTTTAACTAGTGCCTTCATCGGCAAATAATCCCATGAAAATTGTAATGATGATCCAAGACCTAAGAGACTCCTAAACAGAACTTAAAACTGACTCTTCAAGCTCATACAAGATGCATGTATATAGGTTAAATTCCATTGATTTCCTGGGATTTCCTAAGGAAAGTTTTAATTTCCTGGTGTTTCTTGATACCTTTATGATGATTTCCCTGCCATTTTAGACAGTCTTAATGAATGCCACACTTATTTAAAAATTACCAGGAAAAATCCTGAAGACAGAATTTGTCATGGCATGGCTACTGTGACAAGGGTTTTGTTATAAGGGGCTTGTTGCACCACATATTTCTCTTCTGAGATTGAAAGGTGAATATTTCAGCACTGTACTCTTTCAGGAGTGCTGGGTTGCATGGAGATGAATATATTCCTGTCCCTAGCTTTGAAATTATTTCAGAATCAGTGTCATTATGTTACAGTTAATAACAGAAAAGAATGTCTTTCATCTCCAGAAGCAATTTACAGCTTACAATAAACTGGCACATAAAACTCTTCAGGAGGATCACTTTGTGCATTAACTTCTCCTGCACCTTACAAATCTATTTAACCATGAGAGTCAAAATGTTTTGCTGAGCGGACATTAGAGCCTGCAGTTCTTTGATTAAACTTCTCACGTGGTACAGTGAATGTTAGAATAGGTCCCTAATACAGGTGCAGCATTCCAAAAAAACACAAGTTATGCACACTGTGATTTTGCGTGAAAGCTTTGATTTGTGTTAATCTGCTAATACAATAGGATATGAGGGGTTATTCTGCATTTTGCCGGTATTAACATTGGAACCGAACTTAAGCTTTAATACAAAGGCCAGCTGTTATCTGTTTCTCTACAGCTTTAACTTCAGTGTTTTCATACATTTTAGGGAGTGCTGATTGTTGTGAATTATGAATCACTTTACTTAATTCTCTGACTCAGTTCTTAACACACAAGTTGCACACGCACCATATAGATACCATAAATCAGGTTCCTTAACGAAATAAATATATTGGACAGGGCTGGACAAGCAAGGCTATTTTCTGTGTCTGGGATTCATAGCTAGACTCTTTAAGTATTTGGAGTTAATTGTTCACTCACTTCACAGGTGATCAATGAAAGCATCAAAGAAATTAAATATGTTACCTACAAAATAATGCAATTATTGGTTTGGGAATATGTTTACATTTTTCTAACAGGATTTCCATATGAACCCAAAAGCAAAGACTTTGGCAGTTTGGGTGAGGGCTGTTGGGGATTTTGTGAGATTTTTTTTTTTTTTTTTTGCTATTGCATCAGACTCAGAATAGGTGGTCAGGTAGCGCAGGATTTTGCAGAGCTGATAACAGTACAAGGACCAGAAATTATATCCTTTAAATGCACATCAGTAAAAATAATACAAGGCTTATTACTTGAATGCAGTATTACTCACCAGTTTTCTGCATTTTCTGTTTTTTATCACAGCTGCACTATGCTCTTCGTTTCTTTGCCACCTCTATAACTGGAGTAGATTTTCTGGTGATGATCTTGACTGTGCTCTCATTTGGGAACTTTTTCCATTTTAATGTGACTGCAGGCAACTTTGAAAGTCTGCTGTCTATTGAAATCCATGGCAACACTCTCTCCGTGAGTGATACTGTCTATTGTGACAGGCTTGCATTGCCTCCTTGCCATTCTGTTATTATTCACATTGTTACTTCAGATTATTTATTTATTATTGTTATGTTCCATCCCTATGTTTGTGATGAGTTTCCAATCCTTTATTTTGCTCACAACTGGTACAAATGGCGTGTCACTAGTAACATAACAATTTATTTATAACTTTGTCTTAATAAATTTTTTCCTCTATTCTTTCATCTCAAATCTTCCTGGGATCTTTCAGGCCCTTGAAGTTATTTCTGTAATCATAGCCCTTTGGAGGCATGGGAGGACTGGGAGGCAGAAGCAGCAGTAGACAGTGGAGTCCAGTCTAGTTGGCCTCAGAGCCTTGTCATAAATGTAAAATTTTTCTATGAGCCATGTTTTCTTTCATATTTTCTTCTTCCATTCCCACTTGATCTATCCTGTTATGTTTTTTGCTTCCTGCTCACTTTTGCATGAATAAGTGGAGCACAGTTCTTGAGAATTTTTGTCTCCCCACTATAAAATAGATTTGGTTGTAATGCCAGTGAAAGCATAAGCATTATTTAAGTCTGAACAAAGGAAATGTCATACAACTTGTAACCTGAAATACACCAACTTTAATTTTGTCCTTGAAATGAAGAAGGGAATCTTTGCATTATTAAAGACTGGACTTTTTTTAATAGGAAGTTTCCTTAAAACATAGGCTTGACATACAGATCTAAACATTTTCCCAGGACTCTTGGTTCAATTCTTTACACTTTGTTTTATATGTAGAATATTGTCTCTCCTGATGTTGTATGCTTTTAGTTGTCGTCCCACATCAGAGAACAGCTCTTGTCATTCAAAGATCATAGAAATTTGTGGGGAAAAATCAGTGTTGCTGGCTTCCTTCTCACTGGGCTGTAGGCAGCTGTCTTTGTATGAAGCTTATACTTCTGGAGGAAAATAAGAGAGCTGATACAGACAGAATACAGTATGACTTATTGTATAAAAACATCGATCAACAGTTTTGTTATTGTCCAAAGATTTCCATCTTCTCTAAGTCATTTGGTTGATATATAAGCAGTGTTTCTTTTTCCTTATATTTATTGCACACAAGTCAAATAATTGCAAATGAGTCTGTCTCTAATTCCTCCATGGGCTGAGAGCTGCCAGGTGATGTGCTGCAGTGGCAGCTCTCCAAGAGAGCTTTTCCAGAGTGAAACACAGGCTTGTTACTTGCAATTGTTATATACAAGGTCAAGGCAGATCAGTTGTGCAGGTCAGGTTTTGGAAAGGAGCATGAATTTTCTTCCTGCAGAATTTTTAGTATGCTATTCTGGGTGAGCAGTAACTTAGTTAGCAGGTAACTCTGTCAAGGCTGGATTTGATCATGGCTAGCATGAGGGCATCAGATCACTGAGATTCCACATCTGTGAAATAAGGAGCTCGGGCCTCATTATCAAAAGGCACATTAAGGTACAAGCAGCTTCCCTTCCAAATACCTGCTTGACAGCACCCTGTCTTTGATTTCATCTGTGCAGAACATGCAATGGAAATGGCAGAGTGCAGGGGATGAGGTGTGAGCATTAAGAGGCATTCACTATAGGTCTGTAGTTCTGGACACTTATTCTGTAATAAATTGAAAAACATGTCCTAGTATAAAAATACTCTCTTACAGTAACTTGGATCTTTTCAGCAGACACAATTCAAAAAGAAAAATCCAATTACTTAAGGAAGTTTGCATGTGTCCTTTTTTTCAATAGAACTATATAAACAGCCTTTTTTAAGTTATGTTGACAATGAGGCATATATTTAGAATTTCTGTCATGTGCTCTCAGAAATAAAATATTTGGGCTTTTTATTTTCTGAGGTGTTCTGTGCCTTAAGAGTGATGATTTAGTATTCTTTCCAGAAGACAAGGCAAACGAGATATTACCTGTGGAAAAGCAGAAACAGAGGAATATTGAAACAGCTCTTAGAAACACCTCCAGATAATCTGTTTTCTGGTTCAGACTCTTAATGGTATCATGCTACTATAGAGCCCATCATCTTTACATAGGTGAACAGTTGTCTCACAGGTAAAATCCTGTGGCCTTGCAGAAATTTATCATCTCTGCTTTCATTTCAATAATGTTGAATAAAGCTTTAAAAACCACTTCAAAGTTAAATAGAACCATTGTGCAATAGAAGCCAGTACTCCTGGGGGAAAGGGGAAGGGTGTGCAGGGGATGTAGGGTGGGCTTTTTGGGTTTTGCTCATTACACTACATATCTTCAGGGGAAAAAAAAATTTAAGAAATGAGATACTTGACATATCTGTTTGACAAGCTGAGCTACCAACTTGCTGAGTTAACAGCTGTTACCTGTTAATTCATGGAGGTAGGGAAGGGGAAAAAACCCCTCCAAATATGCCTATTTAAGTTGAGCATAAGTTGTTTGACAGCAGGGAAGAAATAATTTTACCCTGGTCCTAGGCCTGTGGTAATTACACTGTTCTAAAACGTGTTTGGGGAACACAGATCACCCCTCCAATGGCTTTGGCCATTAATTATTGTGGTATTTCTGGCATGAAACCTCACTCCAAGTAATTTTCTCATGACACTCCTGGGTCTGCCTGCCTGTTTGCAGATAAAATCTTCAAAAACAGGCTGGTAGGGGCTGAAATAGAACCATTAGATGTCAGCAATTAAACTCCAGCATTATCACCATGTCTAGACACCAGGCACTCTTAGGACACCTCATCACAAGGAGCAGCTTCATCTCTGTGTCCTTACCACAGTGAACACTTTTATACCTATTAAGCAGTAGTATTAAAATTTTGCTCTCATTCCTTTCGGGATCTGCATCAGAAATCTGTTTGGTTTTCTTGCCCATGAAGGTTTTTCGGTTATTTGCCAGCCTGGGGTTGGGTTTTGTTGGTTGTTTGTTCTAAGCATTGTATTAAAAGTCTTTTCATCACCTTTATCAGAAATACTGGACAAGATTAGAAAATTCTCCTTACAATTGCCTATTTTTCAATTATACATGAGGTTACTTAGGATTTCTTTACAAAACTAATGAGCAAGACATAGGCTGTCTTTCCTGTTCTTAAATCCAGAAACACTAAATATAAGATGGCAAATATAACAGACAAGAGGAAATCACACTGGTTGAGCTGATACCTTTAATGAATGAAACTTGCCAGGTAGCTCACTTCCATCAAAAAAATTATGAGAAAAATCTCAAAGCATAACCAGTTTTGTCAAAAAGATGGAGCCCACAGCATTCACTTCTCTCTTGGCTACTAAAGGCGACAGGAAAGCGATTGAGGGAACAGCTGACACTACTCTGCATTGTTTTTATCATTGTACAGGTGCCTTCATTTTAGAAGGAAAGATGCATTTCTTGGAAACCAACAACATAATATTGCTCTAACTTTAATGAGGCATTTTTCTAAAGCTCATTTGTGCTATGCACAAGATTCAGAGAAAACTTCAGCTATGGGATAACCAGATGACCTTATTTTACAGGATAACATAACGTAAGTCATCGTTAGGAACATGTTGAGGTAGTGGTGGTGGCTCTCACATCCAGGTCACTGCAGCATGGCAGCATTTTAGGGCAGTCTGCTGGATTGTTCATTGTTCACATGTGGAAGGAACAAGGTACTGGCTTATCAAATATTTAACCTTTAACGGCCTGAGAATAGGTAGTTTTACATCTGCAACTGTATTTAATAAAGATGGTCTTTCAGCTATCCTTTTCTGCTTCATATCAAAATCTTCTTCCCTGCAAACACTATCTGCCTTGCAGTTATGAAGCCATGATTACATTTAAGTACAGTTGTACTTGAAAATTTGCAAGAGTAGTACCTCTTCAGCCCATAAGAGCTCAAGATTAAACTACAGTCTGATCCAGTTAAATGCTATTTGTCAATGGAGTCGCAAGTTCATGTATTACAGCTCCTGTAAGAGCCTGTTGAAGTGTCATGTCTGGCACCTTTAGAGATAAGCCTGTTAATGATTAGATGCACACTACATCCGAGTATTTATTCTAAATATCTTGCTCAGCAGCTCCAGATGTAACCAGGGATGCCTCCTCTCCTGGGAAGAAAACTGTCCTTCCTACATGTTTCTATTTCACTAGTTGCATCCAATAAAAACATCATCAGCTAATGGATGAAATTAAGTCTCTGCATACTGCAGATTTTTGCTGCTCAGATTTGGACTTTGCCTCATAGGCAGAGCTTACTCATTTGTGAATTAAAGGGAAATAGCTGCAAACAATACAGAAAACTGTTCCACAGTATCACAATGTAGAAGCACGTTGGGGACTGCAGCAGACAATCTGTGTTAATGTGTAGCTGGTAAGAGATCAGGAAAAGGCTGCATGAGGAAATGTTGATCCTGACAGAAACAGAATGATCAGTCATCACATAGAACTACAAGTGGATAAAGTGGAAATGAAACAGTTCATCCTATCAAGAATTGAATAGTGACCCTATAAGGCAGTCCCTTTAGCGTTTGCAAGTGGGCTGAAGTGCTCGTCCAGGTGAAAGCTGAAATATAGTTAGAAGACAAAACATTTATACAAAAGAAAAAACAATACTACGTCTTTACTCATTTTATGAAAAGTATATCTCTGAAACAAATCTCCAGATACTTAATCTATGTAATTTAAACAATTAGTATTCCTTCTTTCACGCAACTATTGGATTTGAGGCTTTTCAGTGATGTACCATTTAAAGAGGTATATAAACCTTCTACTATATTCAGCTGTGGTAGTTTTGGCTTTAATTTTAGGTAGGACTCAATTTAGCAGGCTCAGAGAATCCACATAGATTAGGACAGACAGATGTCACCCGACTTAAGCAACCAAAGAAATATTTCATACCAGATGACACAAATCTGAGATAAGCAGGAGTTTCTCAGTTCCATCATGTCTGCAGTGGAGGTAGGACATGCTGCTGCTGTCCAGCTGTACTGGGCCTTGCTCCTACAACTGCTACATCATATTTTGTTTTAGTTTCAGGGAAGTAGAAACATTTTATTTTTATGCTTTCTCTTTTGCCTTGCTGGGTGTCTTTTACAGTACTTTTTGAATCTAGAGTAATGAAATCTGGTTTGGGTGGGAGGTAGAAAATTCTTGTTATATCTAGCTTGTGTGTGTGTTATATTGTAATTTTTTCTTAATTTTCCCTTTTCTGTATAAATATATATAGTTAGTTTAAGCATAAACCTAGTTTGAGTTTCCAGAGGGTTTTTTTTTCCCCCTCCCTTTTCTCAGTGGTGGGATGGGATGGGGGGGCAGGCTCTAACCCTCTGTGCTGGGCAGTTGGCATTTTGCCAGCTCAACCCAAGACATCAGCACTTAAGTGTCAAGTGCAAAATTTCAAGAATTGTCTAATAGAAACTAAAAATTTCCTCTTAATTTTATTTCACTATCTTAAGTCTTGCCCCATTTATTTCACTACAAAGCTCAAATATGATAAGATTTATAAGTATTATTGTACTTTGTACAGGGTAAATGCTCACTTCAGAGAAAATGCCATGTTAAGCTTAGCACGTAATTTGTATATTCAAATTGTACATTTTGGGATTTAACTGTGATTAATTTTCAAGGACTTCCATCCTCATTAGCAATTGCTGCAGTGATTAAAGGCTGTTTGGATATTTTAAACCAAAGTTACATTAGACATGTAATCAGCTGGCTGATGCACGCTCTGAGAAGGTCAACAAGCATCATCTCTGCACTGACCTTTTAGCTTCTTCTTTCAACTTTGTAGAGTCATCCTTCATGTGACTCAAGATTTGGTCTATGATACGTGAGTGAGCCACATGTGCCGCCAGCACAGAAACGTGCTCAGCAGCACCAGCTTTGCAAGGGCTTTTTAAGAAGTTGCCAGGTCAGTGGGGACCAGGCAGATGGCTGCTTTCCTCACCTGTAGGTAAGGATGACCATTTCCTACCTGTTTCAGCTGTGAGGTGGTGGTGGTGAGCTAGTATTACAGAGACAAAAGTTTGTCATACTTGCAATCTTACTAATCTAAGAGTTTTCAAAATTTAAGTCTGTCATATAAAATAAATTATATATCTGTATTCACAGTTACTGCCATTTAATATCCTCCTCCATCTCCCCAAATGTGCATTTTCACCCAACCCTGGAACCGGAGAAGGTATATAAATGCAATTTAAACTAAACCCAAACTCCTACAACACAATAGTGCCCCCTGTTTTTGAAGGCAAGGATTAAAAAGCCACAGTTTTCATTTAAATTAGATGCTTTCTTCAAGTTTTATGTTCATCCTGAACTACAAGGAGAACACTATTTCTCACAGATATCTATGCCATTAATCTCTGTAAGGTCTAGAAACTGTGACCCAACAAAACCAATGCAAACCGATCCTTCACTTTGCTCAGAGATGGGAAAAAGCAGCATTACAGTACATCAGCTGCTTCAGCAAGTAGCACAAGTGTTAACACAGAACTGGTCAAAATGGAATTAAGTAAAAATGAAAGAACTTAGAGAAAAGTAATTGTTTCTTCCAACACCTGAAATGTTTCTGAACCTACACTGTTAAATTAACTAGCATTGAAGCTGCTCTGATAACACATTATGTTGAGCAAACAGTAATATAGAGAGCTCTTCATTCAGTAAATGCAAAATACCTCCATTGTCACATCTTAATTATACACTCAAGCAATGATTGTTTGCATGTGCTAATTGTGTGTTCAGATGTTCATCAAATAAGGGAAAAGTCCCTTCTGAAAATGTCTTTTTGGTTATGACACTTTCTTCAAAGGTGTCTGTCTAATCCAAAAGCAAGTTTTATTTTCTACATGTTTTTAATGCATTCCCTGAGATGACAGCAGCACTCTGACATGATGTCTTTCCCCTATATATGCTGGTGTCACTTGTATTGCATACCATGAGGATGCCACAGTTTCTGGAGATATTTGGCTCCATTGGAAATGCCTGATTTAGCTCTAAACTTGAAAATTGTCCATCTGGCTGCAAAACGTTAATGATTTTTTTATGCATGCCTCATTTCAATCAACTTTTTCCTACTGATACTCTGTTATCCCCTCAACTCAGTCTCTATCCTTGGTAAAACCAGCTAGTTTTTTAGCCATAAAGCAGGGTGTGTTTATACCCTTCTTCCTCTAAACCTGGTGACACCTGCTTTTCAAAGTCTGTTTCTTCCACTGTTATAAATGGACAAACACACTCACTTTTAGCATGGTGACAACCGGCCCCAACTACCGCTGTTTATAGTCTCCCTTTTTTTTTTTTTTTGTAGGTAACATAAACTGCCCCCACTTTGTGTTATCTACTCTCCTTTATATATCTGATTAATGATTGTAGTTACTTTCTCATTACTCCACAAAAGGGCAAAAATGAGATTTTTGTGTGGTGTTTTTTTCCCCATTGGAGTGATTTAGGTGTTTTTCATGCAAAATTTAATTACAACTCTGAAAACAAGCTTGCTTTACACTATTAGGAAAGAACAAATGAAAAACCTGAAGATTTTGTTTCCAATTTCCTTACTAAGATACTATACTGAATAACTCCACTTTTTTTAGAGTCTAATAACATGTCTTCCACCTTTCAGTTACACAAATTCTTTCAATTTAAGATTCTTCATGAGAAACACAGTGGATGAGTGTATTGTGCAGTGTTAGTCACGCCCATATGAGAGAATAATGTCTTTGTTATCATGTAAGCCAAAGCACTTGTTAGACTAAAAGCAAATGTAGGTATGTATATAGTGGTGAGTGTAGGTATGTATATAGTGTAATGATTTAAGAAATAACTTTGCATTAATGACCCCATGTGTAGCAAGGATAGTCATAACTTATTAGGTACTTACACAAGAGCTTTTTTTTTTTACCTCATCAAAATAGGGCAAACTATGAAACTATGCAGAAGTATTACACATAGAATTAGTTTTAAAGGCATTTTCAAGATCAGTTTCCAGAAAGACTAAACCAATGTTCAATTCCAACCAAACTTGTGCAAAAGGTGGCAAGTGCTAAAAGCAATAGGTAAGCAGATTCTAAAGGATAACTGATCTTACCCTAAGTCCCTATCATACCTTAAGATAATAAACAATCTGTGGCTGTTTTGACATTTTCCCATATTATATATAGATTATATTTTTCTAGCACTATAATTTTAAAGATAACACAAAGTATGCTTGATATTTGTATTAGTATATACATTTGTTACTGCAAAAAAGCCCACAGTACAGACACCTGATTAAATACAATCTAAAAGTATCTGAGTTTGGGCTACCAACTATGTATGAAGAGTCCTCGATGATTAAATTGCTGCCAATTGTGCAATACAAAAATTAATCTCAGAGATGATTCCTTCTCTTAGCACATGCCCTTACACTTAGTGTGTGCAATTCAGTTTTCATGACCTGCAGCATTTGGAATGGAAATAGGATTAAGGTGCTGGGTTTGACTTCTAAGTTAAAAAAAATGTATTTCTGTCTCCAAGAAGAACTCCTCCTATGTCATATAACACACAAATGCAATTACAAAGCAATTAGTTGTCTAAGCTGATTAGATAACTTGTCAAATCGCTTTAAAATGCAGATATTTTATATATATTTGGACATTGGGTTAAAATTCTTTTCTTTGGTAATACCTTTAAGTTCCTTTTTTTGAGTGCCTATCCATACAGCAGCTGTAAAGTTGGATACAAGCTGAAAGCTACCTCTTGAAATCAGCAAAACAGAATAGCAATCAAAACTGAGTCATACACTTGTCAAAATGTTCCTTAAAGAACTCTTAAATGGTAACTACTCACAAGAAGCAAAAATAGAACCCAAATCCTAGAAACACTGCCTTATCGCAGAGGTTTCTACCCTGAATCCAAGATTAATTCAGACTATCAAATCAACTATAGTGGCTGCAGTAATTGCCTGAATGAGGCCATACACTGCAAATTATTTAACACAGCATTTGAGTACCTAGAATATTAGACCTGTATCTGTACACAGATACATTTTGCTAAAACATCCAACAGTGACAAGTCTGCACTGGGTAACCAAGTAGCCACGTGCGTACCATCCAATTCCATTCGTTGTTTAAAAATTGGGTTGTGATGTCAGTACTAGACTATACAAAAGTATTTTTGTTATTTAACATACCTGTTTTTAGAAAAATGGCTATCAGTACCAGAAACAAGTAAAACCCCAAGAATTACTCTGCAACTACAAGGTCAAATTTGTCACAGCAGCAGGATGGCATAAAATATCATCTTGTTTACATTGAAGTGTCAACAAGTGTAAGAGACTATAGAAACCTCATAATTGACAAACAAGCTAGTCTAGATTTCATTTTACATAATATATTTTTAGCTTGACTTATTTTTAATTATGCTGCAATTAATTAGCTTAAGTACAACCTTTTATTTTTCAAAATTTACGCTATTGTAACAGATTGCATTTTTGTACATTATTGTAAAACATTAGCTATTTGTACTGTAGGAATTTACATGCTTTTTAAACCGATAACCTCATTAATATACTTCTGCTACTGCAACTTTGGTTTTTTTAAACAAAGACGCTGTATAGTGTTGAAGATTATTCTGCAACTACAAGTGAGTAAAAATTAACTTGGAACTCAAAATGCTCTCATGCAAGTCAGCTTGTACAGTGACACTGAACCTGAAGACTCTGATTTTGCATACTGATCATATTCTTACCAGGTTATTCCACGACCACCCCCCAAAACACCTGCGCTATTGCTCTCCCAGGGTACTGCAACAGAATGAGTTTTCACTGATATCTGCTGATGACCTTTGCAAATAAGCATCTGTTGTCTGTGATTTCATAACCTTCTAAAATACAAATGAATAAAACAAATTAAAAAACATAGGAGTCAGGTAATTATAAGGGCAAAATAGACTATTATCCAAAAACATTACAGAGTAAGCTAAAACTCTGTGCAATTGCATTAAAGTAAGCCACAGCTATCTAAAAATATAACTAACCTATGAAGCAAGTATAAGACAATGATTTGGAGAAAACAAGTTGCCTGTATACAAAGAAATCCCTTTAAAATGTAACCCCTTCATTTCAAGCAAATTCTAAGCCTTATGCAACTGAGCTATTTGCATTGTTTGAGAGACCAAGTATCTTCTTTGGTAACTGAAGCTCGTAAGTTTCAGATGTTATTTAAATAATAATATTAAAAAACCTAAACAAATAACTCCAACTTTGGACTGCTGGGGAAAATACTATTTATTATACATTTAAATACAAATTTGAAATGTGTTGTGGACACATCTGCAGGGTTACAGGTAAAAAACCAAAATTGTACAAAGCTGTGTTCTGCAACTCTAAAGACTGATGCTTCAAAACATTTTTCACAAAATACCAAGAGTTCATCTTTCTAAGAATAGGAAAGATAATAACACATACAATCTTTTGCTGGCAGATAATCTTTGTTCCCTCCCTGCATAAAGTACCTAGAGTTTGTAAACAGTCTTTAAAAGTGTTAATAGCTTTAAGGAATGTGTAATCACAGTTTATATAGACTTGTCCCACAAGGAATTACAATGCTACACAGTAGTTTCATGTTTCCATAATCCAGTTCTAATATTACCAGTACTGTCTGCAGTGAGCAAGGGTCCATCTTGTCCACTGCTTTTAAGTGGTCCATTCTGAATAGCTAAATTTAAGCCATAAGATTTTTGTTGGTTTTCGAGTTCAGCCGCTATTGGTTTCCTTAGAATATCTTTTTTGTTGTTGGTAGCTATTGTTTTTTCAGTATTTCTGCTACTTTTTGGAAGTGTACTGCAGGCATCACTGCTGTCCTGCTGGGACTGGTTATACTGGCGTTCTCTATATGCCAAATAGGCCCTTCGGCTCCTTGAGTGCCCTTCACTGTTGCTTTGTCGAGCTTTAGGTAAGCCATTTTGCACACTTCCTTCCACACTCGTGGGGACGTCATATGCGTATTCCCTCAATACGGCAAGCCTGCTGGCACGGTGTCCCTTGCTTCTGTTCTTATGATGCCGGCTGGGGTGTCCGTTTGTCCGAAACTGCACCTCTAAGGGAGCTACGTGCATTTTGATATCATTATCTACTGAATGTTCAGTGAGACTGTTATCAAGCTGAGGACCCGTGTTCAGTGGCAGAGAAGTAGGGTGGCACTGAGCTGCTGCAGCTTGTAAGTTAGTTAGTTTACAACCTTGAGACGAGTTTTTCAGGCTTGAGGCACTTTTATTTGTGCATGAAGATTCTGCACTACTGTTGGTGCATTTTGGGGCCTCTCCGTTGGTTCCATTAGAACTGGAAGGCTGCACATTTACCTGCACTGAATATGTACTCCTTCCTGGGCAGCAAGTTGTTATCCAAGCATGCCTGACATCTTCTCTGTTAATGCAATGGTGCACCATAAGAAAGGCACTGAAGCATAAACATGTTGCCCCAAAAAAACAGCTGAAGATCAGGTCCATGGGATAATACAGGGAAACAGACAGAGCACCAAAGATCCACAGTGTGACATACAAAACTAAAGTGAGGCCCACTCCCAGAAGCTGTGCTTGAAAACTGTGCTCATTCTCCAAAGCAGATGTGGAAACCAGTGACACTGACAACGAATCTTGATGAGCCAGTTCCCCGTGTTCATTGGTGGCCAGACGCTGCTGTTCCTCAATGGGTTCCTTAAGTTCATATTTGCGTTCAGGGTGACGTTTTAGTTGTATAAATATGCTGAGAAAATACATACAGTTTATGAAAATGATAAAGCTAGCTGGTCCATAAAATGCTCCTAAGCTGGGTTCCCAAGTCATCCAGCAACTGCAAAAAAACCCAGAAGAATTAAAATTAACATCTTCTCACAAAATTCACTTATCTTTTATCAGTTCATAGAAATGATCTTGGTTGTGCTACATTTTCTGGAAGAATCAGAATTAATTGCAGCAAGTATTTCGAGAAAAGCAAACTTACAAAATCTTACAACAGAGCTCTCAGTTATGTGGTACTTACTAAGGAGCATTAGGTCTGCTGCCGTAATTTCGAATGTTTGCTGCAGCTGTTATTCCACAAACTATGATAGGGATTCCTCCACCAATAAGGTAGAACCTAAAAAAATAAATTCAGTATATCAGTGTCTGCTTAATAGTAATTGCCTTATTCAGTCACCATGAAGGAAATGAGAGCTTTCCAGGATTTTGGCAATATGCAAGTTGTTTATGAACGTAAATAAGATGAATAAGGTTTGGGCTTTGGCATTCTCAGTTGTTTTTAAAGTCTTCCTCACTACAACTTTTCTCCTCCTGTTGCGAGCTGCCTCTCTCTTACAGCTGTTCACTCTCACCTCCCACTCGCAGACACTGAACAAAAGTATACAGCATTAGAAGGAAAAAACAAAAGCCACAGTCAGAAGTTGTAAACTGCTGGAACAGAATACAGAGACTTAAAATGAAAAGTGGTATTCTCCTGGTCCAGAGATGAACTTTCCTAATATTGTATATATACTGTTAAGGAGATCAGCCATAAGAATTCATGTTACTTGGAATTTTTTTTTGGATGGAGGAGTTTGGCAGATGGCAGGTGTTGTTTTTTTGGCTTTTCTTTTTTTAATTTATTTTTAATGGACTCTAATTTTAGACTTCATACCTCCTGCTTCCCTGTGGTGGTATTAATGAAAGCTGTATATCTTCATAAGGACAAAGAGCATATGTTGTTGGAGCATCTTACCTTCCATTCCAATTTCTATGAATTCACATTGAATTCATTAGTGGCAGATCAGTAATTACTGACAATCATTCCAATTAACAGCACTCAATCCTGCAGCTTACATCAAATCAGTTCACATTCAGATCAGAATCCACAAGTGAAAACTGCTACTGTGATATACAGGTGAGCAGTTTGTTTTATCAACAGGAGGCACCTATTCTGATGGTCCTGGACCTTTCCACTGCATTTTTGATAACTAACATGAAATTACTCCTGTCTCACTTGACACACAAAACAGTGTGAAACAAACTAAGACTTCCTTGTAAGTTAAGATACACTGAGGATATTATTTAGTTGCTGAATCCTACAAAGACCAGATTCTGTCATTGGTTGATTCTGTATTTTGATGCGGCAATCAGGAGCTGGCCAGATGAAGTAGATCTTTGTGGTAGTATGAGTAACACACAACAGGTAATTTTATTTTGAACGTACATTTAAAAGACAGCTGAAAAAACCCACATCTTTCTGTGTCACTTCCATGCAAAAAATCACTTATCTATGTGACCAAGTAAATTCTTGATCTGCAAGAAGTTGGACACTAAGAAAGTCTGAAAAATCTAAAGCATGTTTGTTCTGTTCCAATACTCCAGAGTTCCTGCCATTGTCACACATGAGGTGTTCAGATCTGAAATCGCATGGTTATGTCTATGCAGAACTGAACCTGTGAGGCACGTAATTTTACTGCAGCATTTTCCAAAGCAAGAACTTCTAAACAAGTAATAAGGGCTGGGAGTTAAAAAAAAAAGGTCACAATAGATGTTTAAAAAGCCTACTCAATATCCTGCTGGAAGGCACAGCTGGTGGTGAGCATGATATCCTATAGTGAATATAACAGACTTAGTTCTTAAAAGAAAAGTAATAAAAGTTAAGCGAAGCAAATACAGAAACTAAGCGGTATAAATAGTAACCTAACTTATCAATTGAATACTTCTATATACTTGTATGTAGTATTGCAAATTTTACTTGAAGAAAATCAGAAAAGCATTTCTGTTTTTCTGCAGTCTTCATACTTTAAAAATCAAGCTCTTTCAATATTTGCCTATAATCAAAGGTAATCAACTTCTGCCACCTTGTGGAGAATTTCAGCGTAGCAGTTCTTAATTAATCCAACAGCTCAGGAGTCAACATGAACAAAATACGTTAGTATTTTCTATGAAAAAGATTTCACATAGGGTGAATTTCATGGGATAATTAGTTATCTTATCTCTAGCACTTCAGAAACAAAAATTCTAAGAGCAATGCTTCATAAAGAACACTATTTTCATTTGATAATGAGTGACACTCGTCCAATTTTCAAATTTTTGAATTATTTGTAAACAATTTTTTGAAAACATATTAAACTTTGTTTACTTAAATTGCAGTGTTTTTTAATTGTATGATAACACAGTTCTCCACATTGTTCCTTCTATGATAATTTAAAGGGTTGCATTGGTACCTAAAATCTTAATCAAACTACCAGTGGTGATGTTGAAACACTACCAACTTCTTAATTTACAAATCACTAACACAGCTTTGCATCTGTAATACATGAAGACCAACTGTCCTTCTGCTCATTCTCCTGAAACATAATGCTGATGAACAGAAAAATCTGGAAGGAACTTTACAGAACTGGAAATAACGAACAGTAGTGATCTGTTACATTTTCTGGTCAGAATATAAACATAGCAATCTGGGAAATAATGACTCACAAAACCAAACAGGCTCACCTCAGCATTGGTCTGGGAGGAGGAGGTGGCTCATCAGGATCTTGACACCTTTTTGCTTTTTTGGTAACCTGCTTGTAAATATTACGAGATGTCACTCCCAGCCACAGTACTGTTGCAAGAGTGGAATAATGGAGAATTATCCCAACCTTAAAACAAGAACAACAACAAAAAAAGAATTAACCCCCAAATATTTCCTTTCTACCAAGTTAATATATTAAATACACTACTCACTATAAAGCTGAAATTTTCAAAATCTCAATTCAAGAGAACAAAAGCCTTCTCTTATTTTGTATGATTGTTTATATGATTCTAAGTGTCAAATCATTGCAGTTGTCATAAAAAAGTGATGTATGTTATGGAAATCCATTTTCGTATTAATTGAATCTGGAATGGCTACATAGCTACAGTTGCCTCTAGGGGAAAGAAAACTTGTTAATGGAGAAAGAACTTTACTGGTCAACATTTTTCAGATTACATATCAATTGTACACTTCAGGAAACTGTATTTTACAAGAGACTTAACTTTAAAATGTCTTGTGTTACAGGTATTATTGAAATTGAAACAAGTAAGGGAACAGCAATAATGGTAAGTATGTAGCAGGTGGCAAAATACAGACAAGTAACACTCATCAACAATCTCAATCAAAGCAAAAATAGAGGAGGCATGTATTTAACCAGCCCAAACATTAATGTAAAGTATGCTTAACAGTGGAATCTGAATGTATATTGTCTTACTTATAGGGCAACATTGCCATGACAGCACACACACATGGAAGAGGTAACAATTTAGCTCCTGTTAAGATGACGACAAGTGGTTTTTTGCAAGTTTGAACCACCAGTAAAAGCACAACTCTCAAACAGCCCATCTGTATCACAAGATTTCTCCTGAAGGACCACTGTGTCCAAGAAGGTAAGAAAAAATTATGTGTGGATGTGTGTGTGTGCACACATCTGCATGTAGGAAAAAGATCAGGCGTATTTTTCAGTTAAACATTTTGGCCCACTGATCTAATCACTACTGTAAATTTGAACAAAAAGCATTATGGAATAATATGGCTAAAATGTGGTCCCCACAGGAAGGTCAAAAAATCTTTCCAGCCTATGTTCTGTCCATTGTTCAACAGGCAGTATTGGGTTCATAAAGCTTTTTGATTGTTCTGAGGAAGCTTATAGCTAAAAACTTTATATTAATACAGGTGGGACAAGAAATCTTTGCATTTCTGCCCCACCTTTTCACATGACAGGCATGTAGTGATAGGACAAGGGGTAATGGCTTTAAACTAAATGACAGTTGATTTCGATTAGATAGAAGCAGTAATGAGGGTGGCAAAACACAAGCACAGATTGCCCAGGGAGGTGGTAGATGCCCCATCTCTGGAAACATTGAAAGTCAGGTTAGATGGGGCTCTGACCAACCTGATCTAGTTGAAGATATCCCTCCTTATTGCAGAGGCACTGGACTAGATCACCTTTAAGGTCCCTTCCAACCCAAAACATTGTATGATTTTAAAACCAAAACAGTAGTTTTTTTGTCTAAATTTTACATTCTGATGAATGCTTATATAGCACTGAAGTTCTGTAGAAGGCAAGAAGGGCAAATACTTATATAGGAGCACAAAACTGGTAACTAATGTTTTTGAGTTTTTACGTGTTTACTTACTGCTTGGCAAATGCTGGCATTCCTGGTCTGAGTAACGCCTCCAATAAACATCACACATGTCAGGAAAATATGAAAGCTCAGGTTAACTAGCATATGCCAGCTTTTTACACTGATCCTGATCACACTGTTAGAAGAAACAAATTAGACAATATAAAACACAGCTACATTACTGTTTTCAGAAACCAACAAGATACACATGATAAATGACATATAATTACTGTTAATGATTGTTTGACTACCACATACATTGTAATCAAATCTAATCTCTGGTCTTTATCACAAGAAATTAAAACACCCTCCTATTAACCAGCTTTATACATCTATTTGGGGCCTGACTTAAAAATGTTAGGCTTTCAAGCTTTCCCATCAACAGAAACGTAAAAGGCTGAACAGTTCGTTAAATTCTACCATCATTCTTGAACAGTCTCTTCTCTCGTCATGAAGAAAAAGTGAAGAATTAAAGGAAAGACATGGTTATGAGAACTAAATTATCATACTCAAGAAAGATGAAATAGCTATTTGCTTAACTGTTAGTTTTCATCAACCATTTTTACAGGGAAAAAAAAAAAATCACCAAATGCATATCATGCTCCAAGAAAAAAAAAAGTAGTCAGTCCTAGGCATGATAAAACTACATTTTTTAGTTTAGTAATTTTGATTCATACCTGTGATGATATATGTAACTGACCATGATCATCAACAGGCACATTAGCAAAACCATGGCAGTGGCATAAATCACTGGATGCAAAAGATCAGCTGGCTGTGTATATAATTCAGCTCCTGTCAAGTCCTGACAAAAAAAACCAAAAACAACATTAGTCCACAGTATGTTTCTATTTTTTGAGACTGGAAGAATGACAAAGGAAACACAAATTAAGAAGTAGCAGGAACCTTCTAGATAAAATATCTTCCTTCCCTCCCCACTCTCCCTAAACCAACTCTCCAATTATTTCTTTTGATGCTCCTGGGTTTCTTCTGCAATTACCTGCTATTCTGGCTGACCATTATTAAAACAGCCACCAATATTACACAATTAAACTTCATATGTGCTTCAAGTTACACAGATGTCAGCAGTTTATAACATACACCATTTTCTTCATCTTAAAATATCTGTGTGTACAGCATGTAGAACAACTGTATGTTTCAGTTATGATTGTCTTCAACAACCCAAAGAACATTACAGAGCATGTCTAGACCGGGGGGGCTGATCAACAGACTAGAGGATAATCAGAAGGATATTGGTGAGCCAGAGAAATGGGTTGATAAAACATCATGAAATTTAGCAAAGGAAAATATTAAAAGATCTGCATCTGGGATGGAATAACCCCATGCCCACAAAAATACAGGCTGGGCACAACACTGATTAGAAAACAACCAAAGAACCACTTGAGGTACTGATAGAAAAAAGCTGACCCCAAGTCAGGCTACAGGTGACACTGCTAAGGCCACACTTGTGTGAGCACAAACACTGCAATGCAGGTGAGCTGATCACTCCCTTCCGTTCAGCACTGAGACAGCACCCGGCAGAATTTGAAGCTCCCCAGCACAAGAAAGGGACTAACATGCTGGATGGAGCAAGTCTAATAGATCCCTGGGATGATTAGCAGGCTGAAGCACACAATGTGTGAGGCTGAAGATGTCTTCAGTCTTTAAGAAGAAAAGGAAGAGAGGAGAAATCTCATTATTATATTGAGCTACCTACTGGGATGGTATAAATAAGACTAAGTCAAATCCTTCTTGGAGCTGAACCATGAAATGATGAGAGGAAACAGACATTACCAGTAAGATGGAAAATTATGATTAGATACAGGAAAAAAATTCTCAAGTGGTCAAATACTGCCCAGAAAGAATTGTGCCTTTCGAGATGTTCTGGGTCATATTCAGTCAAGCTTTGAGTATCTGATTTTGAAGGCAGTCAAAATTTCATCAGGTAACTGGACCACATGGCACCAGATGTTACTACTAGACTGTTATTCTATGATTACTGTTTAACCAGAATAGATAGCTGATTACTCAAAGAATTCAACAGCTCCATAGCATAAGTCTTCTGAATCCAATCAGTATGACATTTTCATTGACTGAAAAGAAGAAATAATTCTGTTTGGAAGCAGTTACAAATTACTGGAGCTCCAGGGGTGGACACATACAGGCATGACATGATGACTCAAAAAAAGCCCCAAAACTTTAGTCCCTTCTAGCACGAAATAAAGTAAATTTTTCTAACTATGATTAGTGGAAAAACCTATTAGAAATATTTTTCAGAATGGACACGATACAGAAAATTCTCTCACCTACAATTCTGAGTTAGTCACTCTTAAAGTTCTAGAGTTGGCAAAGTTCAAAAGTGTGCTGGGGGAAAGAACAAACTTGGAATTCAGAAAGAACAGTAAAAAAATTATGAGGAAGTTGCAGTTTGTTTTGAGAAAAATCAGTGATATACAATCTGATTTTAAGCTTAAAACAGGTAATCTGATTTCACAGACAGAAAAAGAGTTTTTGAATTGAAGTTTACAATAAATTAGAGTCAGCAGTCTCTTCACCATTCCTTAAAATTGTTCTTTCATCAGAATACAAATGTGTTATTCCTAACTCAACAACTTCATTTCAAACTAATTTAATCAGATTGTCAGTTTAATTCTCATGTGTTTGGTTTTCTTTGGCATCTGGAAAAAGATCATAAGATACTATGCCTCAGGCAGCCAGTGTCATCTGATTTCAACACTACCCGTGGCCTGGTTGACATCCAGCTGGAGATCCCTGGGAACTCACTGCTGTTACAAGCATGAGCAAATGTTTTGTCACACCTGGCCCATGACTACCTGGGAACTGGAACTGGTTCAGACAATTCTGGTTGCTGCTTCAGACTGCTGTCAGAAAAAATGATGTCATGCACATATTGGTGTAAATTTCAAGAACAAGAGCTAAAAAAATCACGAGATCTACAATAATCTTCCAAAACATCTAAGAAAAACTCAGTATGCCTCGCTGAGCTAGCAAAGGCATTGACCCAATACCCACTAAATCAGTGGAATTCTTACCGATTTCACGGACATTTTCCATCAGACTTACTAAGGAGTGAGGGGAGCTAATAACGTTATTTCTGAGCTAAACTGATCCTAAATTCAGTAAAAAGAAATGACAGTAAACTAACAGTAGAAAAGACATTATGAACACTAGGGGGTTTATGTCAATCAGCAGAACTCTTTGTTTCTTCTCAAACACCACTGCTGTTATAACTTTGCTCCAAACCTATAATGACTTTACAGGTGAAGCTCCTGCTTCTCCCTTCTATTATTAAACAGTGGTAAAGATAATTTCCAAATAAATACAAAGTTTTACAACTGTATCTGCCTAAAGCACTAGATTAGAAAACTAGACACTCAGTGATGGGTTTCCTTATCAGAGGACTTTACATTACATTCTGAAATGCATGAAGACAGTACATTACAACATGCTTTTTTCTACATATGTATGTACTAAAGTAAAGTAGCTTAAAATAGGGTGAAATAACTCTGGTTAAGTTATTTGTCATCCAGACAGAATGATGGACTACCAAGTTCAGATTCCTCCTGCCACTGCTGTTCATGCATTTGATGTTAATGACAACTGCTGAATTAAAAAGCAAATTTCTAAAATTGAACCCAAAAGAACTGCCTATGAGCCCAGAACCAGAACCCTGAGTTTACAAATGAAATAGGTTATTATGGTTTTTTTGGTTAATATATGGATAGGTGCTAGGAAAATCTTTTTCAACAACCACTTAGTCATCCAGATCTTCTGCAGTCTATTAACTGTGTGCAAGGAACATCTATCAGCTGAATATGACTCTGTGCCCTCCACCCACCACTGCTCCTCCATTCTCTGCATTTTGGGAAACAGCTAAATATTTAAGGAATAGCAGTTTCAAGCAATACACAATGAGAGCTACCAGCAGAAAAGGAAGAAAGCTGCCCCTTTCTCTAACTTTATTCATTTCTGATTGTTAATGGTTGTCTCTATAATTTACAAGAAGATATACATATAATCTTACCATGTAGTTTAGAAGTAGTCTTTACAGAAGCAGATGGAACATGCTTTTCATTTTTCCTCCTCCAGGTGACAGAAATGTGACCAATTTAAAGCATAAGCTCTCTTTACATGCATGCTACACATACAAATCAAGTTTAATTCCATCTTAAAAAATGTGGTTATATTTTAGGAAAGGATTATATATTTTAAAAATATCAAAAAAGGGAACTACAGTATTTTAACAGTTTAAAGTAATTTATAACAGTATCCTCAGAGGTAAAGTGAAAAGTTGCTCTCTTTGAGCTCTTTTTAAAACCTTGGCATGTAATTCAATTTCACTTATGTTCAGTTTTTTGGTATCCTACCATTTAATTCTTTTTAGAAGCAGATTTTTGAAAATTTGAGGTTTTTAAAGAAAAACAGCAACTTCTCATTCACTGATCAACTTTCTTCTACATATGATTACATAAAAATATGCATTTCATTCCATACAGAGTACATTAAATACAATAAAACTCGTATAAAATTTAAACTTAACAATATTTCCTAAGTTTACTGTTTTGCTCAGCTACCTACCAGCCTACCACTTTCATGCATTGCATTCCTATCATTTAGCATCTGTGGTGGTTACTGACAAGCAGGGTAGCAGTCACCATCTGTAAAAAGGGAAGCTGCCCAGGCCCAATTCTGAAATCAAGAGCTCTGGGAACAGATAAAGAAGAAATGCATCTTCACAACTGAGGAGCAATAAAGAAGACGTCTCACTCCTTTTTCTTTTTCTATGACTATATTTTAGAACTGGTTAACCATTTTACTGATATCAATATGCTAAGACTAGAGTTCAGATACTCATTTTAACCAATATTTCAAAGATATTTTTGATAGTTACTAAGTGTTTTGTTTTTCCATTTCAATTGATGTCTTCTAGTAACAGACCTACATATTCATGAATGAGCAATGAAACAGCTCTTCAGTTACGGATCACAGGAAAAAAAATACCTGGGAAAACACTCCTGTCAACACACCAAGTCAACAAATCTAATCTAATGCAGAGAAGATAGTTTAAAATAAAGGTAACAGTTTAAGAAAACCTGTCATTATTAGACTAAAGTTCATAAAACCCATTTGATTAAAGAGCTCATTAAAATTTCTTCCTATAATATATACTTTGCATATGAAAATGCTTTTGTGTCTAACATATTCAGTAATTAATTCTACTTTGACAGATTTCCACTTAAGCCTCATCTTACCTCAACATTTACATAAACACAAGCAAAACGTAAAAGATTTATTTATTATGTCTAGTTTTATGTGAAATGAAATGTGGGAATGCTTGTTCTGTTTAACACAAGAAAAAATAAATAGAATTGTATCTTGAAATATTTTTTAAGTTCCAGAAAGAAATGCAATTCTAAATGTCATACCATCAAGACTGCATAGTTGCTGAGGGAGTAGCACTGAATGGTAGTAATATTTTCATCAGACAGAAGGATGCGACAACCATCAGATTTCCATCCCCCCTGTCCATTCAGTAGGTCGAAGTCCCACTGAGCCGCAACCGCATCTGCTCCTTGCGCAATGCGCCGCAGTGTCACATTGATAGGGACGTGGTGACTGGCCAGGTTTAAGCCATCTGTTACAAAGGAAATGTATTTGCACATCAAGTTCTCAAGAAGGAACATGTTAGCTGCTAAAATCTTTTATTACATACACACTAGTCAAAACAAGGAGGAAGTCAAAAATATTTCTTAAAAGTAATCATAAAGACAAACCTATCTTGGTAAGAATCACTGGAGTTACAACTGTGCGACGTTTCCCATCATCAGCCAGATTTGTTGAATTTCCTGTTGCTGGAAAAAGCTTTCCATTGCGAAATGCAATAAGTTGAAGCTTGTAGACAAATTCATCTGCTGGTCTGATTTCTCTTTTTTGTTTTTGGGTGAAAAGGGAAGCTGGCAACTGGATAGAAGCCTCTACAATTGTGTTCTAGAAATAAACAGATTTTTAAAGTTCTAAAGAGAAAATTAAATTATTTACAGAAATTAAAATTAGCAACTCCTTTAACTGAACAGTGTTAGAGATGAATGCATTTAGCAGACTGTGTATTGTGACAAACCTATTTGACAGTGTTTCCAAGTAATCCACAATAAAATAGCTTAATCAAGTTATTAAAGTCTTAAAAAAATTTAAAAAGAAGAAAAAAAGTTAAGATTCTGCAGTTAGCGTACTTTTTAGAGAGAGTAAAGTTGAAGTTGGTTTAGAGATAAGCATGGGAAGATTAGACTATTGGCACCTAGAAGCAGCAACCAAGACAAGCACACAGACAGAAATGCTGCAATTCTGCACTGGTACTATTCAAAATGGAATGCCATATACAAACAGGGGATTTTTAACTCCTTATATAAATAATACTTGGGCAGAGAAGCATGCACATAATTTCATACAATTATGTAAGTGTAATTTCTAATTTACATCCTGCATTGATATTCAAGTAAATTAAGTGAGAAAAGCTAACTGGTAAGCTGGGGAATGTAACTGAAAAACACTTACAGAATATGATGAAGTGTTTCCATTTTACACACACCCACATATAGATATATATATATGTGCATGCATGCATACATGCACACACACAAAACCGAAATTAACCTTTCAGGACTGTTTTCTATTTCATGCTTAATTACATATCACTCTGAGCACAGTATTTCAGATATTTGGTAGTATCTGGTAATATCTGATTTAATATGTAACAAAGGTGAAAATACAGGAAAAGAAAGATGTATTATTATCAACTAGGGAGCATTTCAGTTTCCATACTTAGGGAAACCTCTGAAAGGATCTTTCAATTTAAGAACTTCCAATACAGAAAACCATACCTAATTATTAAAAGTCGTGTCCATTGAAAAAAATCTATTTTATAATCAAATTCTAATATACTTTGTCCCTTTAGTTCTTGTCACAGTCATTCTAGATTACATTAAAATATTAATTTAACATTAAAATTAATAAGTTTGCTTTCTAAATGATTTATAGGGAAGATCTTATTACAACGTCTGTAAGGAAACAAAGTATCTGACCTTTAATGCCAGACTTGACAGTGTATTTGAAACGTTGCACTTAAAGCTTAATTGCTTATCTAGATTTCCATCAGGATCTCTTCTCCCGTAATCACTGAGTCCCGAACGGTCTGACGTAGCCACTTTCTGAAATACGGTGCATGTCATCCCAGTGAAGCCAGCAGCCTTTATTACATAGGCCTCAAGAGCAATATTTGGAGAATACTGTGACAACAAAAATCAAACATGAAATAATTTCACACACCACAGAAAGGATAGTAAGTAATCTTAAAGGAATTCTCTGCCTTCACACAAAAAAACATCCAGAAAGACCGTTTCTGTTTATCTAGCAGGGATAAATCTCTCCAGAATATTGCACTTCTCTCTACAGAAACAGGAGACATTTCAGAAAATGCCAGCATTAAGAAAAATAAAAGGCTATTCAAACTGAAGATCCAGCAAACTATCTTCTAAACAAATAAATTCATACTTACAGTAGAATAAACTTGAGCTCCATTTGCAAGACGATACATAGCAATTTTCTGCAGACACTGTACAATTCTGGTGCAAGCCTTGGCTTCCCTTTGTGCCATCCACAGAACACGTTCATCAGCTAACATAATATTACTTGCTATGTCCACCATCACATCACCAAGCTAACACAGAAGAGAAATAAGACTCTTTTATAGCTTTGAAAGCATTCATGAAGTAGGATTGTTATCAGAAAATACAAAGCAACTTGTCAGCACAAAAAGCAAAAGGAAACTGGTTGCTCCTGTTTCAGTCACCTCTTGTCATGTTGAGATACTGAAATACTTGGACTCAGACATTTACCTTCATTGAAGAAAAATGTTATGCCAATGTACTTTGTCTGTTTATATTTTACTTAGAAAAAAATCCATGATATAGATATTTCATTAAAAGCAAAGAGTGTAATACTCCACATTCGACTGTACTAATTGTTTAAAAAGGTCTATTTACAACCAACTTTAAACCTAAAATAAACTATAATAATAAAAATAGAAATTTTATGTAGGGTGGAAGACAATAAGAGTAATACAGGCAAAATTCAGCATGCAACCCTTCTGCTTCACTTCCTTTCAGCATGTCTAAATTTTTTTGGATTGCTTTCTTCCTTGCCTTTTATTTGACATGACCTGTTTTAGGTCACAGGTATATATGAGACAGACAGCAAACACTTTTAAGTACCAGAGCTGCTTTCAAACCATGAATTACAAAGTTTTATGTACACAGTACCCACCCTGCTTTCTCTATGACAAACAAGTACAAACTATAAAGGGAAGTCATTTATTTAGGCCACAACTTTGCCACAGTTAATGAGCACCTACACTGACAACATTTGACCTACACCAGATTTTCACAACATTTAAGGAGCAGTGACAAATACTGGACCAAAAGCAAAGATGAGTGTATTTTCTGAATTGACTGAAATGCAATCCACAGCTGTTGAATTTAGGGACTGGAATTTTCAGCCCTAAGAGACACCAGGTAGGGTGAGGAAGACATATCCTTTACCATCCAGAGTTCCCAGTTTCTTTTCAGAATATTACTAATAAGGAGAGAACACATAGTTTGTTGGGTTTTGGCCTGAAAATTCTTCAACGAGCTCTGCAAAGGATGTAGAATCTGCATTTGTGGTTTGCTGAGGGGTGGATGGGTAGAATTTGGAGTTTTTTTGGTTTGGTGTTTTGGTTGGGTTTTTTTGCACAAATTGAGGCACTGTGGTCTCCAATTTCCCAACATGCACTGTACAGTGAGCTCAATAAAACCTCTGTTCAGCAGTGAAACAGAGAGTTCCTACCCATTGGTGGATCTATTCCACTACCTGCATTTTTCTCCCCAACAATGAGCATTCTCTAAGATTTTATTTTAATGTCTTCTCTTACATCCTGCAAGATAGAGGAATACTGAAAACCTTAGAGATAAAGCTCAATATTGAATAAAGACAACCTACCATGGTGGAAGGGGAGAAGATAAGTCTTGTTTTATTCATTATTGAGAGGATCTCTGAGGCTTTCATTATAAGTATTTTCAGATAAGAACATACCAATGAAAACCTGTGTGACCCACTCCATATTAAATAAAAACAGACTTACTGTACCTATCTCCCTGCTCCAGTGCTGACCAGAGGTGTTACTCACATTAGAGGTCCAGTGAATGCTGGATCATCTCAGCGCGAATGCAAAGGCTGTGACCATGGGTCAGCAACTTCAGGGACCTACTAAACAAACAAAAACATGGAATAGAATCTGATAATCCACTAACTCAGTGCCTGCATCAAACGTTGGGAAGGTTTCACTGCTCAGAATAGTTAAGGACAAACACTCTGATTATCTTTAAAGTGATGGCAAATTATCCAGTTACCTCTTTATATTTTTCAGCAAATCTTCCAAATTTCTCTATCATTTCAGCCACAAAAATAACATCCATCTTATCAGAAAAATTTGCTGCTTCAACAGTGTAAGCCAAGAGCTGTCTTGCTGTTGCCACTGCATTAGTAAGGTTGAGAGGCATCTACACAAAGAACAAAACATGAGCATTTTGAAAAAGTGAAAAGCAAGTACAAGATAGAGACATGTCATCAATTAATAAATAAGCATTCTTTCAAAGAGGAGAGCAATACCCACAGGGTACCCAAAGACTACCATCTCAAGATTTTAAGCAAAGCATTTCTTACAAGCCAGAGACCCAGCATTTGCAACTGCAGCCAGAAAGTGGGTTTCGTGCTATTGTCCTAGAAGGGAGAGAACTATTGCACCAAAAAAGGAGCAAAAAAATCCAAAACAGTACTATCAAATGCTTGTTTTCATTTTCACCAAAGCCTAGGCATGACAACAGAAAGCTCCTAAAATATAGCATTTTACAGCAAGAGACGCCAAACCAAATTCAAACACACCACTGCTGTAGCATTCACTCTCAACTCTGTAATTATAGAAAGCATTTGGAATGGAATACACACACAAAACCCAAGACAGAGCTCATGACTTCGTTCCTGAAACAAGCTCCATGCTGGAAAACTCTTCACTAAATAATACACAACATCAACATGCCTGAGCTAGCAGGCACTGAAAATGGGAAATTTTATATAGTACAGTGGAAAGCTGTGTAAATGTTATCACCTCATGTTCAGAAGCTGTTTATCCATGATAATCCAAACTAGAGAGGTTCTGTCTCTCTGGTTTTTGGTGTTCAGATATCTAGTCTGCCTTACTGAATTTGGAATGTGCTATATAAGCACAACTATGTCTTTGTCCCTGCTGGTCTTAGCACTTGTACATAGAATTGAATGCAAGATAACTTTTTGTCAATATACTAAAAGTCATGCATTTAAAGTGCAAATAAAGTTCAAAGTCATAACACATGCAGAACAAATTCAACCTGCAAATTCAGATATTCTGTATAATTTCTTTGAACTGAAATTATAGCTGTTCAGTACACGAACAAGAATAGTGAAACATACATGTTCTTGTACAAATGTTACAAGGGTGTAATTCCATTTTAAACTTAGACCCTTACTCCATTTAAAATACTTGGTAAAGTTCTAACGTTCCAAACAACTCAACTACCTTTTTGTTCAAAAGCTTTAAAGATGTTTATAATACCATTACATTTAACATTAGACTTAAAGACAAAAAATTTCAGTGCAGAATACTGCTAAAAATTCAAGACCTACTCCACATAAAAAGGCAGCTCTACTGAGTGAAAACCAACTCCTAAACACAAAACTCGACACTTCTCCCTTTTAAAAAAAATTAATTGAAAGCTCTACTTCAGCATGGCATCTGTTTTCATGTATTTTTAAGTAAATAATAACAAGTTATTTACTTCACACATGAAAATTATACTTCTGCTTTTCGCAAGATACCAGCCTAACCCACACATTTTAAACTTCCTATCACAAAAGCTGGCAGCATTTTTCCACAACATGATAAATGTTGGCTAATCAAAAGCACTTATAACAGGCTTAAGTATTTAGGCTCTTAAGCAGTTGGGCTACAGTACAGAGGCAGGAGCAGCACTGAGATGTCACAGGTCTTCCAGGAAAATATGGATTTCCAGGTGAGAAAAAAGCAAACCAGTAGCACCAAAGCAAGCACTCAGCCCTCTTGTGTCCCACAAAGGGACAGGCTAATCCTCAACATCATCTCTCGCCTGCTAACCAGTCATTGAGAAACACCACCCTTCATTTCAGCCCTTAAACATGTTTCTTGTGACAAGCCATAGCATGCACCTCTAGTGCTAGAAATATAAAGCAGTAAAAATAATTATATCAACTGATAAGTTTATCTTGGGCCAGAACAGGCATTCCCTTTCTTTCCCTTCCACCCTTGCCACCTTTCTAAAACCAGTGCTCACAGTTTCTCAGGGAACCAGAGCTATAAAAAGCTATGTCTGCATTCGTAATTAATGAACACAGGGAGCAAGTCAGTAACAACACATCTACACAATATGAAGCTCAATGCTGTTGCCTCAAACTGGATTTAGCCCAAGCAAGTGGACATCAAGACTTCATTATGTGTATAAATCTAAGATATCCAAAAGGGAAAATATCAGTTTAGATCCCAATTGTCTCAGTTAGGGGCTGTGAAGTTTACTCTAAAAGAATGTGATCTCACTGACTGACACACATGAAACCCACCCAATGCACAGAAATCCTGCCCTGGGGTCAGACAAGCACCACCGGTTAAACATGGGTGGTACCAACATCATCAACTCAGGTGACCAATCTGTATTATTAAAAACAAACAAAAAAATCAACAACCAACCAAACTCCAAAATGCCACAGGAAAACCAATGTCATCTTCATAATTTCACCTGTTGCATTGATCTGACAGCATACACTGGAAAACAAGCTTAAACCAGAGGTTCAAAGCTTTATGGAGTAATTTACAACACAGCACCTACACATACAAGGCTGGATATCACTGCAGAACAGCACTTGTGAAAGTGTGCATTAACTAGATAAGCCTCAAAAGGAGCTTGGAGCTGAAAAAATTTGTTTCATAGCTACATTTAAATTCTAGAATATGCTCATATCCTGGTAAGTGCCACCAGATTAAAGAAGCCTAGTTAATATTCACTGTTTTCACTAGTTAACTCTCATTAGTCACACCAAACCTATTAAAGGTTTACAGCAACAAAGGCAGAATAGAGTTCAACCACTCTATTAATATAATCAAAAGAGCTGTTCTCTATTACAGCTTAAGTCTGCCTTGTTTCTTTGTAGCATGTGGGCAGACAGAGCACGCAGTCAACCAAAATTATCGTGACAACCACCATTTTTTTATGCTTTACACACATACAAAGAATAAAATTTTCCTTACACTTTCCATCTGGGGGCACTCAAAAGAGATACTAAATCAAGCTCTTAACCTAAACCTACAAGTTCCACTATAGTACTCAGAGGCATAACTCATCTAGACCACCAGTATTACCAGCTTAAAAAAGATGGAGAGTCTTTTGAGGTTTAATTTTCATTAATTGATTTTTATAATTTGATTTTAAGGAAATGCACAAATTACCTGATTGAACATGTAAAGAACTCGAGTCACATCATTTGCATATTGGCACCTGGAGTAGTCCTCGTCTGCCCAGTACCCTCCCCTGTCGCATCTGCGCCAGGCTCTTCTCTCATCTTGTGAGCTGCCGGGATATATCCCACTGCCAGCAGAGTAACGTGTACACAGCAGGTATGCTGTGATGCCTGCCAATGTTCTGGGCCACCTGGGGAGTCAAAAGGAAAACAATCCCCACATTTAGATAAATTAACATGACAAGTAAATAAAAGGATTAAGCACTACAACATGAAATAAAGAGACACTCAAAACTAAGCATCTCTAAACTATTTAAAGGGCCACCTTGGCTCCTCTTCAGTGTTTTCAAGCTGTTCATATTTGTGTCTATTAACACAATGAGTTCTAATGCTAGCATGGTTTTTTTTTTAATTCTTTCATGAGGTTTCAGGTGGAGAGAAGAAGGTGCTTATAAAATAATTAAAAATAGTTTACAATTTTTTTAATAAAAAACCTTGCCTACTTCATGAAAAAAATCCCTGTCGACACTATCTAAAAACAAGCTGAACACGAGCTTTCTACTTGTCCTGTTCACATTCATCAATGTAACTTTCAAACAATTGCACTCTTATCAGTGCCAAATTGCAGATATGAACAGAACGTATTTACTAGTACTTAAGAAATAGTAGTAGCAGTAGTACAACCATTTTGACTGATCCTGTAAACAAATAAAACACCAAATAGAAATTAATGGGAAAACAAATTGTTCATAATGTTAAGAAAGTAGAAAATAATTCCTTTCACTCAAGGTATGTGAAACTAAGCACTTCTTAAGAAAACCTCTAACATTCTCTCCACTTTCTCCTCTAATTTTACTGTGAATTTCATCTGCATAAACATATACACAGATAAAAAAGAAATAAAGAATAAATACAAAAATTAAATTGCAATACAGCTTTAATGCACTGATTATTCATGATAGCAGAACTGACTCAAGGAAAAATAAGAATAGAAGGAAACCATGCCTGAATTAAGTTGCAATGCTGAGAAGAGAGGACAGGAGCAAAGAATGCCCTGCTTCTGGGGCATATGCATAAGGAGTATTTTATCATTCAGAACACTAACACTTAAATTTCTTATGTTTCAAAAGTGAAAAGGACACATACCTAAATTGAAGAATGCTACATATCTCAAATTCAACAACCCAACATATAACATTTAACTAAAACTGAGAGCAACTGAGCTTCATTTGCTCATCCAAGGTTTTCTGTACCGTAAGTCAAGCTCCTTGAACAGCCTTAAGAGCTAACATACATTTTCTCAGTTTTCAGTATTTCAAAGGGCCTTGTACAAAGCAGCTGCATCCAAAAACTGAACTGGTCAAACAAAAAATTCTGGAGGATTACACTGTGATTCAAAGTTTGCTTTTATATCTGGGCTGCATTTTTGGAAATGGCCATTTATTCACTGCTATCATACTAATTAAGAAATGCTCAGAACATATCTATCTTTGAAAAAAAATAAAGAATTCTATGTTTGCAAGAGGATGAAGTAAACACCTTAAAGGATATTCCATTTCCAGGAAATAACAAATTTAAGTAATATAGCCAAAACAGATAAACTGAAAAAGGTAGCACCATTTTTCTTCCTTATTCATCAGTTAAGTAACTACTCTTACTGAAGATGCTAAGATTTATCACAGTTCTTTCTCAGAGAACAAAGTCCAGGGATGGACCACAGCAAAAGGCTACACTTCTCAACTGTGTTAAATAATAGCAGAGATAAACCTTTTGAGGTATACTGGAAGTCTTCTCTATCTCAAATTCCTATTTATTCTTAATCAGTTCCAACAGGCATGTTCAGTAATGGAAGACTGACTCTTACTTACTTACTTACTAATTTTGACCATTACTTACATGCAAGCTACCAAGCTAGTGAAAACATCACATTGGATTGTGTCTGGCAAACTCTGATCATTGAGAGAACAAGTTACAGATCTGCTGGGGAGGGAGGGAGAATGGGAGGCATAGGGGGACACAATACATGTAAACTTAATTAAATCTCTGAAATTTCAGTAGGAACAAATTGAAGTAAATTCTGATTCAACACAGGCTAGAAAAACAAGTACAAAGATGAAATACTTCTATGTTCCCAATTTTTATGTATCCATAATAAGCCTTCAATGAATGAAGCCAAAAAGAACACAGGCAGATGAGGACAAGTAACAAATCAGCTGGCACAGCTGTTGGAAGACATGCAGGCCCACAAATACCTTGCATAATACACCCAAACCTCCACTTCCAGAATGCAGAGTCAGGTTTCCAGCAATACTGCCACTGAAGTGCCAGAACATAATTTCCAAAACCATTTATCAATGCTGAAATTTTTATATTACGTTTCCACATCAAAGATGCCACTTTGAAAGGGGTATTTGTCTCTGTCCTTACAGTTTTTCAGAAATTGTATTTTTCCAAAGCATTTTCAGTTAAAGTGTGGTTGGCTCAGTTTTGACTGAATGCATCGCCTTACAGACTGTCACATGACCGTAGGATAATTTAAATGCTATGGTCCTGAGATGTTGCACAAGACAACCTCCAAGATAAATATTTTTACTGAAAAATGGCACATGCTGCTCCTTTTTTCACTACTCAGATCTAGTGGTACAGAATTAGAAAAAGAACAGAGTTTCTCCTTGGTTTCTCGGACTAGGACTCAAATGAAAAACAAGTTTTTCAGGAGAGCTTTAATTACAATGTCTTTAAACAAGCATGATTTCTAAGCTGTATGTATCTTCTGGAACTGTTGTAGCCATCACACAGAAAAATGTGAGTTTCAGTGTTTAACACTATTCCAAAGATTATTACAAGATTATTTGCCTTTTCTCCCTTTTCATATCTCCACTTTGCCTATTTTTATTATCCCTCTCTTTCTCTTTTGTTACTGTCCTTTTATTCCTGTGGAGTTTACTTTGCATTCCTACACAGCACTTTATCATCTTTTGCCATAACCTTCTCAAAAGAATACAAGCAATGCTAGGCAGTCTTATAGTCTGTGCTACCTTTAGAACAAATTTCACAGAATCCCAGAACATGCCAAGGTGGAAGGGATCCACAAGGATTGCTGAGTCCAACTCTTCACTCTGCACAGGACTATCCCCAAGAGTCACACCATGGGCACAAGAATATCATCCAAATGCTTCTTCAACTCTGTCCAGCTTGGTGCTGTGACCGCTTCCCTGGGGAGCCTGTTCCAGTGCCCAGCCACCCTCTGGGTGAAGAACCTTCTTTTAATATCCAACCTAAATGCCCCCTGACATTTCCTCGGGTCCTGTCACTGGTGACCATAGAGAAGAGATCAGTGTCTGCCCCTCCTCTTCCTCTCATAAGGAAGTTGTAACTGCAGTGAGGTCTCCTCTCAGTCTCCTCTTCTCCTGGCTGAAGATACCAAGTGACCTCAGCCACTCCTCTGTGGCTTCCCCTCCAGACTCTTCACCATCTGCACTGCCCTCCTTTGGACACTCTCTAATGGCTTAATATCTTTCTTACATTGTGGTGCCCAAAACTGCACACAATATTCCAGGTGAGGCCACTCCAGTGCAGAGCAGAGCAGGACAATCCCCTCCTCCCTCAATAGCCTGGTGATGCTGTGCCTGATGCCCCCCAGCACACGGTTGGCCCTCCTGGCTGCCAGGGCACTGCTGACTCATATTCAACTTGCCATTGACAAAACCCCTGAGGTCTCCCTTTCCACAACACTGCTTTCCAGCATCTCATTCCCCAGTCTGTACATACATCTGAGGTTGCCACATTCCAGGGGCAGATTCTGGCACTTTCTCTTGTTGAACTTCCTATGGTTGGTGATTGCCCATTCCTGTAATTTGCTGAGTCCCTCTGCAGGGCCTCTCTACCTTGGAAGAAGTCAACAGCTTCTCCCAGTTTTGTGTCATCTGCAAACTTGCTTAGTATTCCTTCCAGTCCTATTTCCAAGTTACTTATAAATAACATGTTCAAGAGCACAGGGCCTAAGATAGAGCCCTGCAGAACCCCACCAGAATTTAGATATCTACAGACACATTTTACTGTTGAAACAAGTGTATTACTTGTATAATGATTTAGAAAGCTTTCTACTAAACGAGACATAGAAGGTGGGCAATTTAAAGCTCACAGCTTTCTGCCATGATCTCACATTCACAAAAACAATACAAATGCACAATGTCCTGAAGAGAAATGCTTTCTGAGGAACAGTATCCCTTATCTTCTCTCCATTCACAATACCACTTGTACGGGTACGAGTTTCTTTGCAATCCAGTGGTGAAGGAGATAGAGGAGCCGACTCCAGCTTTAACTACAATTCCCTTACTCCCCATTTTTGCTAAATGAATATTAAGCTGCACCATTCTCAGTCATGACCTGTTTCCTCCCAATACCTGTATGAGATGACCTGAGAAGGTATTCTCCCTTGTCGATGAAGCTGGAGAGGACATTTCTACAGCAGGGCTCAAAAGGTGCTTAATGACATGAAATTCTCACCATCCAAACAAAGGCTATGTAAGTCTGTATTCTTAATTTCTTGTGAGTCTAAGCTTGGATATCTTTCACAGTTTATCTAACTGCTAGCAGAAGTGCAAATTGGGACTGTATTAACACTTATTTAATTACTCTATAATTCGGTGCTCAAAATTTATCACATATACATGAGGGTAGACAGTTGTGGGGGAAAAGATGGTTCATTTACTTTTAAGTACTGTAATTTCATTTCAGGGGGGAAAAAAACCCCAGACCATGAAATTATAAAAGAATCCTTTCCTTCATATGTATTAATTCTGTTTTGAAAACATTCATTTCTTTAAATGAACAATAACTTTTTTACAATGAGCTTTTATATCATAATTTAATTAGCTCACAGATAGTCCTGTATTTTCTTATTACATCTGCCTAATTCTCTAATTTCAGCATGATAATTACAGGTTTAAAATATATTACATCCAGTGAGTAACAGCTTTCAAAAAGACAATTCTTATATTTAAGAAAGAATTCTATCAACTACCAGCATAACATTGCGTTAAACAAAACGGTTAAAGGACTTACTGAAGCAGAAGTGTTTTAACATGCAAACTGTACTATCAATTGATGTGTTCCATATTCAGGGATATTACCTGAGTAAGACTTAAGAAAATATTTAATTTAAAGAAAACAGATTCCATGATGAAGTTTTTGCTTAACCTTTATAAACTATGCTAAACTATTACTAAGCCAAAGACACTGAAAACAAACATCATCTTTCACTATCTCAGTTTCCCATCTCTGCAGGGACAGGGAAAAAAAAAAATCTAGATGCCAGTTTTGAAACACCTTCCAAGTTACAATGACTAACCAGTTCCAACTCGAAAACTATAAAATCAAATTCACCTAGGATCATTTACAGCCATCTGCTCAGAACCATTTTCTCACTAGTCAAAGCATTATTTCCATATGCTCTCAGAGGTGAAAAATTACTCTTTATTATTACTCTACCTAAACTACGAGTGGAAGTCTGTTATAGTAAACCCCAGTATCATGAACTTTTTGATAAGCTGAACATTTCCTGACATCTTATTTCTTTCTACTGAATTCCAGAGGGGGTAAATCCTATTACACTGAAAAGTCACTGAACAGCACAGGTTAATTTAATGGAAAACACTTTGAAATAAGCCTTTACCATCTGTTTTCACCTCTAATGGCAAATCAAAGAAGAACAATTCACACTTGGATCATAAAAAAATGCGTAAGTGATTTAAATAGATGTGTTCTTTGATGAATACAGCATGCATCTGTTTGACTGTCTTTGCCTTTTATCTTAAGCAGGAAGTTCGCATTTTCTAATGTAATGCTTATCCCTGCAGTTAAAACCACCATAGTGTAAAAAGATATGCACAAAGTTTCTTACATAAATAATTCCCTAAAATGTGAAAGTGAAGTTCTTCAGTAGTTCCCAATTGCCCTTGTGCAGCAAGTGATCTTAACACAACTTTCTTTACTAATAGTTGCTCATATTGCTTTCTTCTCAAACTGTCCAACTAATGAATATAAAGAAGATGACTTGGAACTAACATTATCAGCCAGGACTTTACCTCAATTTTTGCTACAACTGGATAAGGCCTATTGCACTTCAAAGCTTGTCTTGTCTCTACCTTCAAAATTATGTCCCAACAAGATGCTTTAACTTACTTTTCATTCCTTAATATAAAAGATTTATGGTCTTTAATTAACTGTATACAAAATGACTTCAAACAACTCTAAAGTACACAGGGAAAGGAAGAAAATTTTGTGTCAACAAAAGACCAAGCAGAAGATCAACACAGCCAAGCAGCATAAGAAAAGTGAAATGAGCAGATAAAAGCAGCTTTTACAACATTAAGAAACCCTACGCACCGCAGTGAACACAATGCTATTACATACACTAGTTCTCAGTAGGAGCTACTGCAGGGAGGTACAACACAGAGTAGTTATAAAGGGAATTACCTTACATATAGAGAATCTATACAGAAGCTATCTGTTAGAGCTGGCACCTCCAGGAGTAACGTGTTGTTAGAGTGACCAGCAGCAGAAAGATCAGAAAAGGGAAAACAGGTGAACAGGTAAGAACAAAAGATAAAATACTCTGCAACAGCCAACACAGAGGAACATCAGAGCTACCACTATAGAGCCAACAATCATTAAAAGGAAGCAGTACCATTGATATTACTTACTCTAATATAGTGGTAGAAAAACCTCGAACTACATTGTATATTACTTACAGTGATTCTATTGTATGTGAGCAGAAGGATTTTAAACAGAGAATGATAAGCTGGTAGAAATCACACTGTCAGTACATGGTCCAACTCTAAATTACAGGTAATCTAAAGAATTTTAATTCTATTCCAGTAATTCAAATGATTTTTCAAACATCATAGCTTACTTTCAGTATCTTTCAAGGATGTGTTAACAGGCTGAAAGCTTAACATTTCATGGTATAGCTTCATGCAGTTCTGTTAATACATAATTTGGAACAGTTAAAAATTTACTACACACCATTTACAAGCTAATATCCACATAGGTTCTTGGAAAGCATAAAATCTTAGTTAAAACGAAAATTAAATGAATTTTCCTCTGCAAAAAACCCAAGGTTACTAACCTGAAATCCCCTTTATTGTTCACAACCCTCTCTGGGGGGCAATACTGTGCAGAACTTTCTAATACCACAATGTCTACTGTCCGTGTGTTATTTCCACGTCTGGTTTGTACATGGCAACCCCAGTTTCCTGTGGAACCAGCCTGAATGTTTGAGATTGTCAATGCACTGGGAAGATAAAATAAACAAATAAAACCCAACAGTCTTGCAATGAAATTTATATAAGCTTTACCAAAAGATGAAGTACAGAAATACAACGAAGAAACAACAAATTACATACAATCACGGGTGATCTTACAAAAATCAGAGTTATCTACAACTCAATGTACTCTAATAGAGAATTATTTACTATTCTTCAGCCTCTCAATATTGCCAAGAAAGGGAAATAAAAGCACAGTCATGGCAAAAAGTCTCTTGACTGTAGAAAGAACAGATGAGAAGTCCAAATTCCTTAAATGTCATCAATGGTCTTCAACACAAAACCTTTAGTTTTTCCAGAAAGGCCAAACTAAAACAAATTTCCAAATGCATGATTTGTTATAAAGACTGAAGAATTAATTCCCTAGTACAACTGCAGGATATATAACCACTCCGTAGATGCAGAATAAGTCAAGAGTAAAGAATCCAAAAGTAGTTTAGTTAAATTCTTTGTTTTCAACATTTTCTTCTCTCAGAATAGTAAAATGATGAAATGTACCCTACCACAAACATACTTTACATGAACTGCATTGGGTAAAACTTGAAGAAAATTAAGACCCTAGTGCAAACAGTTCTGGGCAACCTGCTCTAGCTAATCCTATTTTACACACGTACGTTTGACTGATCAAATCTCTAGATCTCCTTCCTTAAACTTTAAAGTAAGCAGGAGATATGTGAAGTTACAGACCTCGTTCCCAGCTTGTGATGTTTCTGCCTACACATATTCACTCAGTGAGAATATGAGTGGACTTTACTGCTTACAGAAAGTCACTAAATCAGAGCAGAAAATAAGGAGTAGGAAATACATTTTGTCACTATGGATTCACCTTGCAATCAGTGAGCAGTTATGAATCATCTTTTTTTCAACAAAAATACCCTGGGACTCATCAGTTTCCACTATCTTCCCATCCTGATACCACAAGACTTTCATGTCTTGATCAATATACGAAGCCATACACTGGAAGGGCAGACTATCTCCTTCAAAGACAACCTGACGATGCGATGGAGTCATATAGAAAGATGGTAATTCAAGTGGTGGTTCTAGAATTCAAGATATAAAACCACAATTAATAGTAGGAATCTGATATAGACATCATTTTCAAAAGAGAACAAAATACAGTATCAATTATTGATATAATCTCCTTGTAAGTTGCATCTTGCAAGATTTATATAAACATTTAAGGCATCAAATATTGAAAAATACAAATTATCATATTCTTTTTTTAAATGTGTGCTCATTTAATACATTTCAAAAGTTTTTTACTAGCCCACATCCAAAAGAATGAAAAAAACAAATTTGAAGGAAAAATATATTTATGCATTTTATTTCTTCACAGCTTCTCACTATTAAGACTCAAAAACCACAGAAGCAAACAGTTATTTACTTTTACAGATTAAATAATTGTAATACAAAAAAGAAGTTAAGCAAACTGGTCATGGTTTCATCACAGTAAGTCTACTCAAGAATGGAATCACAGAGTAGAAAAGTAACTCATAAAATTAAGATCTTTTTAACTTCAGAATTTTGGGTTTAGAATAATTCATACATCTAAATATAGAGTAGCAGAAAAAAGGAATTTAGAGAATGCTACTCATCCTTTGTTTCTATAGATTAATATCCACAATCATCAATTTACTTATTTCCAAAAGCAAGCAACACTCAACGGCAACCTAATTTCAGCCTTTGAAAAGGAGTCACTATTACCACTGTCATTCAAGTGCTGAACTTTAGGGAAATAAAGCAAAGCAGAAAAAGTTTGTTCATTAATATTAACAGAACATGGAATGCTTTAGAAAACAAGTATCAGTCATTGGGAGTGCTTACCACAGGTCAGAAGCTCCTGCTTAACACCAGTCACCATCTGTGACTGTAGTGACTTGGGATAGGCACACTTAGTCTCACGTACAGTTATATTTCTTTCTTTTAACCACTGATGCATCCACAGTATGTTGCAATCACAAAGAAGATAATCAGTTTGAAATTCTCTGCAATAAAAAATAGGTATTCACAGTGATGAACAGCAAAACTTCAAGGTTTGAAAAGTTGACATCAATAGCTGTGTGATGCCTCTCATTGTCACAGGCACGAAGAGAAGCAGCAAACTCCAGGATACAGCTGAGTTCCCTGCCTCTGCCCACTGGAACATACTCTAATCCTCTGCAGGCTGTGGGCTGAAAGCAAAAGGACATACTCTCTGAGAAGAGGAATTCTCTTCATAAATGAGGAATGTCTAATATCAGCACATGAAAAAACTTCTAGTAATTTCCTTCATGCAGGGTGTTCAAGCATATGCACTATCATAACTTTAGAACACACTTCATTGTTTAATTTTAAAAAACAAATGCTTAAACAATAAAAATCAACAAAAATATAAAAATAGCTTCTCACCTATTTTGTTTTCCAGAACCACTAGTCACATAATTTTAGCCTGCTTTATGAAAATCATAAGGCTCTTAATTGATTCATAAACTCTTCTCTGTAAAATTTAGTACTTTCTACGAAAAATATATACCAACCCCCCAATAGATGTCTGTTGAAATCTGCTAAATTAAAAGAGATTAACTAATTTTGTCTGTTTAGAAATTAATAATTTATCTGTTTAGAAACAGTTAAAAATGTACCAAAACATATGGCTATGTCTACACTGCTTGTTACACCTAGTGAAAACTTCTTTTTTATTTTGCAAATGTCTAGAGGATACAACATCACAGGCAAAACACTTCAAACACTAAATCAACATTCCTGTGAAACTCCATTTGGTGTTTGTTCACAGGAATTCCTCCAGGTACACACATTTTTAATGGCAACGGTTATATTCAGGTTCTCCTGTCAGATCTGTAGTTTCTTGCACAGTGGCCTTTACACACACAATTAAAACATCAGGAATAACAACTTATGAACAATTAAAAGAAGCTTGATAAGGGAAAGAAACATTTGCTTTTATAAACAAGAAATTAACCCAGTGTCAAAGCCAGAAACCAAAGCTTTTGAGGAAGTCCCAGTACAGTGAGCCAGTTGTCATGACTACCAGGAAAAACGTAAGCTAATAATCAGCACTGATTTTTTTTCATTTACTTTCTTCCATACAAAAGATTACAACTCATGATACTAAGAGAGCGCAAAATAACATGAGATTGAGATGTACCCATTGTTACATATAACAAAACTATAATGTCTTCGAAGACTATGATCTTCCTTTAAAAGTACCTGTTTGTCATAGAGGTATAAACTGCTATTTATTTACCATAAATAAATGCTACGTACAAAATAAAACTTCTGGAAGCGCAGATGCCAGTAGAGCTCTGTTCTTTCAGAACTATGTAATAGATAGTGTGCAGCTTTTGAAAGGGGTTGTATAAACATGTAAATATCTGTACATACATGTACTTGCATGTGCTTATTCAGATGAAAAAAAACCAGGAGGATTGAAAGTAAAAATAAAAGCTGTACTATAAGCAAGTGTACATAGTATGTTAGTATGAACACAAGGGAACACGCAAATTAAGATTAAATGCAGTATGTACTTACAGAGACTTCAGTGAACCAAGATGATCAAATGTTCCCTGTGTGATTGTAGAAAACAGATTTCCAGAAAGATTCCTGAGAAATAAAAGTATCATGATTTGAATCTTAGGCTCAAACAACTGACATGTGAAAAAAAAACCAACAAAACCTTCAAGATAACACTGTTTTAAAACTACAAGATACTATTATGACACTCTGTCATAGTCCACAAGACTAAGAATAATAATCAGGTATCAATAACCTAGCAAAAATACCAAAATAAACTATTCCCCAATACTTCTGGTTTAGGTGAAGAATTTTAAGATTGTGAAAAAAATGTGAATGCAAATACTTTCTTTTTAATTAAAGCAATAACCAGCACATGCTGAACAAAGCTTACAAGAAGCTTAAAAACTCTTCTGTTCACAGTGAATGGAAGTGTTCCTACTAACATGCTGTAAGAAGCATGTTTGATCCATCAGAATACTTTTTAAAAAATATTATATGTATCACTTCCTATATGTAACAGTGACAGCACTTTGTGTAAGGAGACAACAACCAGAGCAAAGAAACATTCCACAATCGTACATGTTATTCACTTAAAAGCAAATGGAGAACTACAAAACACATGAGAAATCCAGCAAAACATACCCACACTGATGCCACTTTAGGAGGCATGGACACGAAAAGATTCTATAACCCTGAAATATTTTTCAAAGGAAAATATTTTGAACAGTTTGCTAGTCACTGCCCTCTCTCCTGCTATACCTTCCAACAAACTGGAAAATATTTGCCTGGGCCACCGGAGCACCAAAGGGTATGGGGTTTGGGTTGGCCCCACTGCTCTTTCAGCTTTCTGCTGAGTAAAAAAGCTGCCTGTCTTTCAAGTGCACACTTAAACTGCTACCCTTGAAACAAAGAATGTTAACTTACATAAAGCTAAAATTTAATTGTATTTATATAAAACAAATTATACTTACAATTTAATAAGGTTTACAAGTCCTCTAAATATATCTGCATTCAGGCAGCCTATTCTGTTATTAGTTAAGTCTCTATAAATAGGAAAAAGGAAAAATTAGAATACACTGGTTTATTTTCAAATTACATACAGTCTGCTAACAGAAGCATTTGAACTAGCATTTATGAGTAACAGATTGCACCACATATGTATTTGGTCTTTTTCAGCAAAACACACAAGGTACTATTCTATGGATGTATATATACATGAACACAGACCCCTTGATGCACTTAAGTAACTATAGTTTTCCCATACACAGTTCAAAGCGCCTCACTAGTAAATTCCCTGTTAGAATAGGATAGGCTTACATCCCTACTGGTAAACTTTCATATTTGTACAGCATATTTATTGTATATGCCACATCATTTAATTTTTTAATGTGTCAGAGACCTATCCTAAGGCATGTATTATACATTAATAAGTCCACTTGTACTTATAGTTGGATAAATATTTAAATGTTATATATTTTTCACTATAGGCCTTCAATCAAATTGTCAAAAATTCTTAAAGGAATAAAACTTAAGCTTGCAAGTAGTGACAAACCAGAATTGGTCCTTCAATTTTACTTTTAAGGTTTTCAGAACTGCAATTACCAAAGTGCTTTCCTTTTAAGTAAACCAGATCAGCTGATCAGTGACAAATGAACACATATACTATAAAAAATTAAGAAGGAAAGGCAGGGTGGGAGGGAGGCACTGGCAAAATCATTAAGACTTAATATTGACAGAGATATTCCAAAAAACTGGACTGTTAAAAAAAAAAAAAGCACCATCATTCTGAAATCTTGTGGTTTTAGTTTCATCTGGTACAGATCTTTTACAGCCAAGGCATAAATCCCCCAAAAATGTGTTAATGGGAATGCTGGCACAAGCTGCAATGAAACAACATTAACAGTGCAGTAACTTCAGCATATTAATAGCAAAGCACTCTATGTTCCACTATGACCCATGGAAAAAAATAATCAGAAGGTGTTTAACATTTAACTAAACACGACTTGATGGCATCAAAGCTCTGAATAAACATTCACTCAGTGATGTTTCAAGCCACTGAAATACAAGAAGCAAGGAATAATACAAGAGACTGTCAGTAAGAACAAGTGAGACTGCCAGGCCACAAGCAGTGGATGTTCTTCAGTCGTAAGACTGAAAGCAGGTTTTCTTTTATACATGTGTGTATCTGTGTGTGTATAAATTTAGACAGCATATAAATATATATTCAACTTTTAATATATAATAGCTTTGCTGTCTAAATTTCCAAAACCTAAGACTCTGAGGGGTTTTGTGTATGTGTTGTTTAAACTGACTGGCTAGATGTATTACTTACAGTCTTTTCAGAGATGAAAGCCCCAGAAAAGCTCCTGGATCTACAGTACTAATAAGGTTGTTCTTAAGATCCCTATGGGGAAAGATTAAGACATTACAGTTACCATAAATTACATTTTAAAACTGATATACATGCATAAAGATACACCAAACTTGCCTACTTTGTTTGACAACTTCCAAAAAAACGCGCAAAACTAACACCACGTTTTTACGATCTCTAACAGCATCTTTCAAAATCTGTACTTAAACTATAAGGGGGAATAGAAATAACACATGTATTCCCTTAAATATTCTATCAGTTCATATCACATGAAACAGTACAGAGTCAACAACACTTTGCCACAGTGTCTGAACAGATTACAGCTCTGCAAGGTGAGACATTCGCTTATTACACAGTAAGATACTGTTTAGCACAAGGTTGTTTTCTTTAGCCTACCCAATGTTCAATACCTCAGTAGTGCCCAACCTACCAAAAGAAGCAAAACATGATCCTAAAAATACACCAAAGACACAACATTGAAAATTTCCACCCACATTACTGGCACAAAAGCAAAGCCCTAGCTGAAAATCCCAAATAAAGTGGGTGGAAAAAACTTCAGACCAGATTTTTAAATATTAAGTTTCCAGTGATCGTAAGGAGAAATTAGAAGTAACCAGACATTAAACTGCTTTACTAATTGTACAAGTGATATAGGAGTTTTAACTCCTAACTTGAAATATTCTGCAGATACAGCTTAATTTGAAAGGTCACAGAAAGCAGCTGACAGCATCTATGGGGTTTTGAACAAACTTGATCAGTGCATGAAGACCAAAATTACTTTTACCTCCTTATTCACCCAAGATTTTTATTACACTACTATCTGAAACTTCACAGACACTCATTACTACAAGTAAAATTTCTCACTCCTCGGTAACACCCAAACATTCTGTAATTGAAAAGAAAATTAGTAACTTCATTTAAAAGCAGTGTTTTAATATGCAAGAGTAGAAAAAAAAAATCTCCTAAATCTACCCCAACATTAAGAATTCTGCCTGAAAGAGAACTGTACAAGAGGATTATATCTACCATCACACAGATATGCATGAGTGAAAATTCAACTCATCCCAAGATTTCACAATAGCATCTCCTTCAGACAGATTAACAAATCATAATACAACAGTGTCATGGCATGTGGATCACACTTGAATGCTGTAAATAATCATTTTACATACTTGAAATACTTTGAATTTACTTTGCAATACAGTAAATAATTTTCATATATACACTTCTCTTATTCCAACTTTATTTTCTTGCCCTCTATAGTGGCAGTATCGGGAGCCTGAAGAACTGGCCCTTTCAGCAGGCTTATAAACACAGTACCAGGCCATGACAAATCTGACAATATTAAATGTTATTAATAGCTTATTTACCATCAGTCTTTCGGCCAGCAGGGAAGAAAAATTATACTTACAGTTCATATCTTAAATTTTGGCTTAAAATCATATAACTCCCACTTAAAATTTCACTGTTGGAAACACCAAAGGAGAAAAACCTTGACATCATGGCTTGGAAATCCACTAGTCCAGATTATTAGTGATCTTTAATTTCACTCTAGAAATGCAAAGATTACTCCCTGATACAGCTCTTTCTTAAATCCACTGCAATGGATTCATATAAATGAATGTCAAAAGTGTTAGAATTTTCTCAAACTGCAACTACAGCAGTTGTGGAGTCTCAGGCTGGGTTTTTTTTACTCCTCCCAGTGGCACTCCTTAGTAGGCAATAGCTACGTATCCATCTATCAAAAAGTATTAGAAGAGGGAAACTGTGAAATAAGAGATACCTAAAGATGTCACAATTAACAGTGCTAACTAACATGGCTGGCAGCTCTTCAGCTGCCAGTAGAAGATGTTCATACACAGGCTGGTACAACTGCCAGAACTCCAGCATCTAGGACAGTTTTGACATGAAGAAATTACAGTAATGGTTAAACGAACACACTGATATAATTCTCACATAGAAGAGAGGTGGGGCAGACAATCTCATTAGAAAGCTGTGTTTGGTTTTCAAGTTTTCATTGGTTTTAGCACACATGAATACTTATAAATAGTCTTAGCAAGAGAACGTTAATAATCTCAGACATCAATTTTAATCTTTTTTTTTGCAAAGCTCAACCAAGATATAGTTACAGATATTTATCCAAAAAGAAGAAAATCTGTCCAAAATAAATCCAAAAGAATAGGATTTCAGTTAGAGTAACATTTTTCATCTTATAGTAACTACATTTTTTTGTCAAGCAACTAAAAAAAAAAAAAAAAGGCAGTAAAGCAATCTTACACTGATAACCTATTAAAAGATTCTTAATATTCCCCTAAATTTAAGTAAATAAGGATGCCCCGTATTTATCAGTGAAGGTGACTAACTGATGTTACAACAGCAGAAAAACTTGGGTTTTAAAGAACGTATTGAGGTCAGCCAGGTAGTCCAAATTCTGGCTCAAAGCACAACTAAATCAGATCAACTGCTCCACTGTAACATCCAGTAAAGTCTGGAAAAACTCAAAGATGCAGATTTCACATCACACAACTCTCTAACCATTCTCATTCTAAGAGATATTGCTGTGTCCAGTTGGAACAGGCTTTTACCAAATCCATGATTAAGTGGGCAAACAGCAACTTAACAACAAGCAGTAATATTTTTAAGGCCGCAACACCACACTTAATGTTCTTCTTAAGATGTAAAAAATACCTTAATGAAAGATTACTTAAATTTAACTGTGGTTTGCCATGTAAAAAAGAAAACATCCTTTAATTTCATTAGACTTTATAATGATGTTTCAGTAGCGAGTCGCCTATGATTTAAAAGTCATTATGACAAACTCGGAATTCTGAGTCAGAAGGGACACACAAGGATCTTTAATCAAGACCAGCTTTTAAGTGAATGGCCCATATGGGGATCAAACCCACAAGCTCGGTGCTACTAGCACTGTGCTCTGAGTGCACATACACATACTTAAAAATTTACTGCTTTCTATCTCAGCACAATGAAGACTGTCTTAATTATTAATAAACCATCCTGCAGGCAAAAAACAAACTATGCATATACACATATACTGACATGTATACATTATTTAGCTTTCTGAACTACCACTGGATATATTATCTTTTCTTCCTTAACACAACTTGAAAACGAATGTCAGACAGGAAACATATGAGCTACCATGGACTCCTCCTGCATGAAATGCCTTTACAAAAGGGAGTTGAAGGAAGAGGAAAAATTAAGAAATTACAGAAATAGGTTATACACTATATAAAGTCAGCCAATCCTTCCCACAGCTCCACGGGGTGTAGATTTTATGCATGCAAATCCCACAAATGTTCAAGACTCAATTTTTAAGTTTCACAGAATCACAGAATGCGTCAGAGGTTGGAAGGGACCACAGTGGGCCATCTGGTCCAACCTCCCCGTTCATGGAGGGTCACCCTAGAGCACATTGCACAGGATTGCATTCCAATGGTACTTGAATATCTCCAGTGAAGGAGACTCCACAATCTCTCTGCACAATCTGTTCCATGCACAGTCCCCTGCACAGCAAAGAAGTTCTTCCTCATGTTCAGGTGGAACTTCCTGTGCATCAGTTTCTGCCCTTTGCCTCTTGTCCTATTGCCTGGCACCACCGAGAAGAGCCTGGCTCCATCCTCCTGACATCCTCCCTTCAGACACTTACAGGCATTCATGAGTTTCCCTCTCAATCATCACTCCATTACACTGAACAGGCCCAGCTCTCTCAGCCTTTTCTTGTAAGAGATGCTCCAGTCCCTTAATCATCTTTGTTGCCCTCCATAGACCCACTCCAAGACCTCCATGTCTCTCTTGTCCTGAGGAGTCCAGAACTGGACACAGCACTCCAGGTGTCCCTCACCAGGGCTGAGCAGAGGGGCAGGGTCACCTCCTCATATCTGCTGGAAATGCTCTTTCTAACGCACCCCAGGATACCATTGGCCCTCTTGGCCACAAGGACACACTGCTGGCTCATGGACAGCTTGTTATCCACCACGATCCCAGGTCCTTCTCTGCAGAGCTGCTTTCCAGTAGGTCAGCCCCCAGCCTTTACTGGTGAATGGGGTTATTCTTCCCCAGGTGCAGGACCTGCACTTGCCTTTGTTGATGAATTTTGAATTAATACCAAAACATAGCATAACAATGTCAGTGGAGATTAAAGTATTCAGAACCTTTTGGTACACAGCCTTTTATTACCATTTCAGACAGTTAAAGTCTTTGACCTGACATTGTTATTTGCATGTTTTTTTTCCTGTAAAGTACATGTAGACATAGCATAGTCATTTCCTACTACAATTAACAAATATTTCACCCTCAGTAAAGTAAAACTATTCGTTTGGTAAACTTATCACCTTCTTTATAAAATAATGCATTAACAAATTCTCAATTTCATAAATTAACATTATGAACAAATAGATTTGAGATTGCTACTTGGGGCCATCATTTTTAATGTACTTCCTCATAGTTTTGGCACATGCAAACAACAATAAAAAGGGAATCTCTCCCTTTCAATAGTAACAGTGAAAAACTGCCAGATGTGGACAAAGTCAAGAGATAACATGTTTGAGTAAAATGATAACCTAAGTGCAATAACTTGCCAGCTGCAGATACCCTACACCCAAATTTACCTGAAAAATTGATGAAATAACAGAAACCATTAAAAAATATGCACATTTTCATTCAAATGTCCAATAATTAAACAGTAGAAAACAAGTTTAATATGTTAACAGATGAGTTATGAAGTTTTGAGTATTGATTAAAACTCAATCAAACAATTATTATGCAGATGCATGTTCCTGACATATTAATCTGATTTAGTTTTTTAAAGGCTTCCGTTAAATATATCAATACCTCTAAATGATACCTCAAAACTACTAAGGAGAAATGGCATTTTTGAATGTCTGAATTAACTATTTGTTAACTGACTTTTTTATCTCTGTTTCATCTCATAATTTAAATGCGGGGAAAAGAACTTATCTACAAAGAAAGAAAACACTCATAAGGAAACAAGGGGAAGTATGAGGAGTAAGAAAAAATAAAAATAAGCAAGAAACTGTAAGAAAAGTGCAATTTTCAAAGCATGTGAGTTATCGCAATGAACCATAAGGAAAACTGCTGAACATCGTGTGAATGTTTAAAATAGTTACTGTGGCTTTCAACTTGGTTTTCTTTTAATTATCCATTTAAGTTTGAAAAATTATTTTAAGTAGTCCTTTCTGTCCAAGATCATAAGAACATTTAAAGCAGAAAAGTTTACTTTTACTATAGTTAAATATGTATTGCTTTTAAACAAGGCCTGCACGTACAAGAAAAAAAATTCATTAACAACTAGTGTACCATGCTAGTTATCCCTCCATTTAGGATGAAGATACCTGGCCATTATTAATTCTTTGTTGAATAACTAAATCCTACAACAGCGGACATAAAGAGTGTTATCTCATTCAGATGAGACCACCATACCTTCTAAAATACTGCTGTACCAGCTCACTTTAAATGCTCAAAACATGATGCCTTCCTGCTGTCTTTTGTTTTCCATGAAAGAAGATATTAAAATAACAAAAAAATCCCAAAACACCTCACAAAAGACGACATTAAAATATCTTATTGTATAAAACACAACCCTTACAAATGACAGGAGTTAAATGGAAGAATGATGCATTCTTACGGTTTTAAAGAAAATTAGGATTTGGATTCATGGAGAAAACCTAAATTATCATCTCAGTCTAAGTAGTGTTTCAAGTATTTCCTGTCTGAAAATTGCAATGAGTTTCAACTAACAACAACTGTCAGCAAATGCCTTTATTACCTAAGCAAATGCCATCACTGCTGATAAAGTGGCTTCTTTGGCACAACAGTTACCTCTTCAATAAAGCTCATCGGCCAGTGCAAAGACAAATCTTTCTTCTGGTATGTGGGAATGGGAATGGTGGAAGTGTTTGAATTTATCTAGGCCAGGTGACTGGGACTGGAGCCTTGGAAGTTTTAGAGGAAGAATAAAATACTTTTAATCCCCTAAAGCCAGAAGTCATTTGGAACCCTTCCTAGATGCTGTGAGATGATTATGAAACTGGCTACTTTCCCAGTCAAATGGCCCAGAAAAACCCTTATCTCTAAAGTTTGTGCTTGCTCCCAGGTAGATCAACCTGCCAATCCTGACCTTCTACCAGCTAGAAAAAAGCTGACTATAACAGAAGCTACAATGTGCTGCTTCTTATCCCATAGGCAATGTATCATCTGAAAGAGAAACCGTAAACAAGAAGAAAAAGACATCCAAGAAGTTATTCCCATCAGACTCCTGCCCCCAATACATTCAGTATATATCAAAGTTTTGAAGAAAGCAGTAAAACTTTGATTTTAAAAGTCAATAGATTTATAATAAATCTAGCCTCTCTTAGAGGGTCTAATACATCTGCTTCCCCCACAAATATACTTTGCAACGGTTCGACAAAGGGTTTGACACTTAATAAGAAATTCAAAAAGTACTTTTCTTCACAACCAAAGTTTTTGTATTATGAAACCACCACCAACAAGGTAAATCCATTCGTCAAAGCATTCCAATGAAATTCCCACTGAAGCTCTCTGACTTGCAGGCGAGATTATTCAGTTTTTGCTGTTACATGCCATTCATAAAGAGAACACTTAACTATGTTACCTCTTCAATCACAAAAAACCCCATAAAAATTAGAACATTAAGACATTTTGTTTTCAGAATTATTAATGAAATGTAAACAGCATATCACTTAATTTTTAAAGTGAAAATAGTTTTTAAAAACTACTTACAATCTTTCAAGAAGGTGTAACCCAGAGAAGGAGCCATTCTTCAACTCTGTTATTTTATTGTTACTCAAAATCCTGTAAACATAAACAGTCAAGAATACATTGTAAGTTTGGTAACAAAATTATTTGCTGCAGCTTACGCTTCTGGTGTAAATATTTTTGCTTAACAGCCTGTATATCAGACTACAATGCCTAGCTCATTGTCTTGAGGTGTATACAACAGCACTGCATTAACATTATGAAGGAGAAAAAGAGGACTTCATGCTCTATTCCCCAAGCACCATGCAAGCTTATTACTTGACATTTGAAAGAAAGTACACTCGTCTAGGATTATCCTAATAAAAAACCGGAATTGGTGTAGTAGAAAATGAAGTATTAAAAAACCCAATCTGTATAATCAACATTTTTTTCTTCTGTACCCGTTTTGGATTTTCCAAACCAGGCAGCATATTGCCTGTTTCCCATTTATTCTGCTGCCACTTTCAGCTACTCACACACACTCACTTCTTCCAGGCTGTGCCACCTTTTCCAACCATCCTTCCCACATTCATCCTACTCCTCAATGCAATCGTTTTAAAACATCTGCAAATAAGCTCAGCAAGCACTCCTATCTACCCTTTCTTCTCTTTAAGGACCACCTAAGTGCGAATTGCCTTTTCCATTGAAATAACTGGATCAGGTCCACCTTGCCAAGTACCGCAGCCTCTAATCACAGCTGTCAGCAAATGCAAATTATCCTCAAGGTAGGAAACTCTTTTCAGAGGTAGATGTTTCCTTATTTAGAAGGACCTGCTTTCTATAAAGCTACATAGTTCTCTGTTGCAAAAAAAAAAGCCTATTTTCCTTTTGAATCACGTAAAATTTTGGCATCTACCAAACTCCTTAAAAAAGGCTTTGCAGTACAACGCTCTGTTCCATAAAGAATGCCTCATCTCACTCGTTTTGAAAACACCTCCTGCCAGCTTTATTTGATGTTCCCCACTTCTCACAGTGAAACACGCAGTAATCAATCCCTACCTACCCTCTCTTTACCACATGTAATTATGTACAAAACTAGATGTCTCTTTACAGATGCAAAGCCCATGTTTTACTTAATTATTCTTCACATAAAATTCTTAATTTGTACCACCTTAAACATTTCTGAGCTCTTTCCAGCTTTATTACATTCAAAAAAATTGTGAGATAAAAGACCATCAGAACTGAAACAGTAGTATTCAACACACAGAGAAGACACAAAATCTACACAGTGAGATAATCATGTTTCCTATGATTTCCCCAGCAATTCCTAACATCTGATCTGCCTTTATCACTTGTGCAAAGAATCATCTTATATATTAAGACAGAACTGTTTTCATACCCAATATATTTTTCATTTTTTCTACAATGTGCTGCTGCTGCCATTTTATTGCCCAATTAATCTCATAAACTTCTTGCAAAATTCTTTGTTTTGCCCTCATTTTTATTACATCACTCAACTCACCCAACTGTATCAGCCGCTTACTCACAGTTTTACAGGTCATTAAGAAATTAGTTGTACACTGCAGGTCTCTATGACGCCACTCCATTAGGAAAGAGAACCATTTACTTCCACACCCACTTCTTCCCTCTAGCAAGTTACCTGCTGATAGGATAACCCTCCACTTAAGGCTGACATAATATTTTCATCAAATGCCTTTAGCAAGGGACTGAGATACACCTTTTAGAAAAGCCTCTATGTCTCACTTTAACAACGGGATCATCCTTGTCAATATTTTGCTGATATTGAAGACCTCCAAAGATTTGTGAGGAAGAGCTTCCCATTAAAGAAGATGCAAATTTTCCATGGTACCTGTATCTTTATCCAGGTACCCATATATTTATTATAGATTTTACCAATTTGTTCAACACAAACATCAGACTTGGGACCATGTAGGTGGTGAGGCACTTACAAAAATGAGCATTTGTCATTCCTCTAGACCTCAAAAATCAAGTTAATTTTAAGAAGGACTTGAGACATTGATTGTTTGACTTTTTATCCCCAAGTTCTTCTAAAAGCTCTCCAGTCACACCATCTTGTCTTGGAAATTTATTCACGCTGTCAGATAGTGCCACAACTTCTGCTACAGTCACTTCAATTTCAGACAGGTCCTCTATCAAGTGCATCCTGCAAATGCAACATGTCCCTGCACTTCTTTACTTACACCAATTACATCTTGAGGCTGGATAACTATTTCTGCACTTAAAACTGACACTATGAGATTTTTTTCTGGTCTACAACATCTTTCAGATATCCTTTATAATAGCCATAAACCAAACACACACACACACATCTCTTTCCTCCAATGGCAAGAATTCATTATGTGTTTTAAAGTATTAATAAGATAAAAACTAAAATACAGAAATACCAGTCTATGAAAACAGCATCCTTTTGACACAACCATATATTACTCTAGGCAGTTCTTCTCCAGGTTTCTCAAAAGATTGCCTCAAGCCTCTGTGGTTTAGACAAACACAGAGTAAGCACCTTTATGTCTAAGAGCTCTGGATTTGAGTGAATCTCTCTCTCTCTCTCTCATCTCACATACAGAGTCACAACAGCTGAACAAACTATTTGAAAATCTTTCCATTTTCAGTCTGATGGAGGGAAGGGTTAAAGCCAATCTAAATCTTAACAAGTTCTGATGCTGAAAGGAGAAAATCCCTCCCATTCCTTCTGCTCCCCTTAGAGTCACACAAGTCATCCCAAGCCATGCCTGGTGGCCATTGCTTCACAAGCAAGGGACAGCAAACTACGCGTTTACTCGAGGAATCTTCCAAGAGATTAATTTATACACCAACTGTAAAAGTGTGATCAACACATTATGCTACTCAAACAGATAATCCCAGGTGGAGACTGGTCACAGGCATGATGGAAAGAATGAGGGGAAAAAACACTGAAAAGTATACTGAGAATTTGTTATTGTGTGTGCCAATAATACCTGTACCATGCATAAGAATGTCAGCTAAGAGCATCTGCTCTTGTGAAAATACAGTTCTGTAGTCAAGTACATTAAGCTATTTTACAGGAAGAAAATATGGAAAATTGTCCTTTGGTTGCAGCTGTGATAACCTAGATGACTGAACAAACGAAACACAGTGTTGTTTTTCAAAAACATATGTACAGACCAAGGAAGCCCAGGCACTCTTAAAAAAAATACATGTATTTCAAGGAATGTAACATGTAACAGAAAACCAGTATACACATTTGCAAGAGTGCAAGTGTGGTGGTTATAATAATAATAATTTACTAATTGGAATACCTGCAGAACTAGTAAAATGTAACTGAAACATTAAAATCACACATTCTTACATCTTTTCTTAAGAAAAATCATAATAATATATAAAGAAATAAATGAAGGAGCTTATAAAAAGTCATTAATAGTTAATGCAAACTGAACATAAGGTGTAACAGCAGCAGCAGGAAAAGACAGCCTGATCTCAGACTTAGAGAGAAATTAAGAAAAATACCCATGAGGTTCACAAAACATTTAAGTTAAGACAACCAAGCAAGCAAATTATAATCCTTGGCATCACAGAAATACCATGTATCTTAGTTATAATTTACTTCATCCTAACATTTATTGATTTACCTGTATTTTTCCAGAAAAAGAAGCTATTCGAAATGGAGCCAGGATCACTTCAAAAGGAGCTGTAACTGTCTGAACTAAATTTAAACTAAATAAAAATTACAGTTCTGTAAAAAAAAAAATTCGTTTTCTGACATTGCATATAAAATAATGGGCCTAAAGTAGAAGGATTTGAATACCTGTGCACAAGGCAAATTTCTCTCTTGAGTGTGATGTACAAACTACAGTCAGGCTGATTTAGTATTTTCTCTGCAGAGGCTGTTAGTTGCTCAACCATAACGGTTTAGTACAATAAATGATAGATTTTACAACACTCCTTATAACCTAAAACACTTCATCACACTTAAAAATGTTGTAAGTGTAATCTTAAAAAAAAATGCAATTTAAAACTTGCTATTAATATATTTAGTCTATACATTATGCGGAGCATTAAGAGATGTGGCATAAGAAGACAAAACACCATAAAGCATTCACCTCAAAGTAGATGTTTTATAGTCACTTTCACAGTTTCTGTGCATTAATGTACAGTGAAATGATGGACTATTATGTATCATTTAGACATAGGATATTATTTGTGATCAATAATAATTCTAAGTTACTAGTTTAAGACTGTAATTTTTCCTAAGATAAGAGGCCAGTAATTCTGAAAATATGCTAATTTTCCATCATTAAGAAGTTAAAAGAGAAAACAGTAGAGAGTTACCATTGAGATGAGGCCTTCACTCATCCCTATCTTGTTCAACTCTTTAAACAAATGACTTTGCAACATAATTGATGTATCTAAGCTTCATGAAAGGGTTTCCATGGCCCAATGTCATTGTTGTTCCGTATTTCTTAAGAGCTCCACATCAGAATTTTATTTTCTTTTCTTTTGAATGATCAACAATGCCTGCTTGGAAGGCATGCACTTTGCTTGTCCAATCCTTACATATCAGAAAATAAAATGTGGAACTAACACAGGCAATGTTAGTTACCGTGTTAAAAAAATACAGCTATGGGAATTAACACAAAAAACTTGAAAGAACAAGCAGCTGAAAAAGAGGTTCATCTCATATATAACACATTTCCCTCTTCCTTTGACTGAGCAGAGAGTTGTAAAGACAAAGAAATAATACATCACCAGAAAAAAAGTAACAACCCCCACAAAAAACCCCCAAACTCTCCCCAGCTTTTCACCTATTC
>JAWWEV010000134.1:55909183-55929218 GCA_035583235.1 Hafferia zeledoni | reverse complement strand
GAAATAATACATCACCAGAAAAAAAGTAACAACCCCCACAAAAAACCCCCAAACTCTCCCCAGCTTTTCACCTATTCCAAGAACACTGCTGAAACGTTTATTTGTTGAATACAGTTCGGCTCAGAAAGCCCTTTTTCCATTTCGCTCCATAAAGTGGCAGAATACTTTGGCAAAACTCTGCAAAGAAACAACTCTGAATCTTAACTTATTGGCAAGACCTTTAGCAGTAGATGCACAGTCACTAAGCAGGCAAAACATAAATGTAGTCAAACTCAAAGTCTGTCCTTTCTACTACAAAGAATTTTAGCAATAGATACTAAAGATGATGTACTAAACTCTTTTTTTTCATACAGAAAGGAAAAAAAATCATGGCTGCATCCATTTTTACCATTAAAATAAGGAAATAACCATTATGTGGAAAAAGTTTTGTTCTAATGAAATTGTTTTGGCTTGTCAGCTATAAAACAACTCACTTAGCCAGTAGTCAATGAGATAGGAATTTAGAATGCATCTCTAAGCTTCACAAATTAATCCTTTCAGAGGATATTATTAAAACACACACACACCCCCATTAACAATCTTACCAGTCACAATGGCCATCAAGAAGCCTGTATGAAGACTGGGAGACACTGTAACTTTTAGCTGAATGCTGAAGTAGCTTCCAGAACACATTTTAAGAGACTCAAATAGAGCGCCAGGCAATAGAAAATAGATCATTTCATGATGACTGTATACTCTAAGGACTGGGAAAGCAGCCACCAGCAAAAGTCAGACGAAAATAACCTTCTGCACAACCAAGAAAAATGATTTCTGCTGAAAGTCATGAACATGTAGAAAGAAATACATTTTTTGAAGTTTATCTTGTAGAAGCTGTGATTTAACAAGGATATAAACTCAGTATTTTTCAACAGTCAGTATTTTGCCTTCTAGTGAGTTACTGGTGTCAAAAGAAACCTAGTAATGGATTGAACAGAACAGAAACACTACTTGCTTCAAAGTAACTCTGAAATGAAAACACTTCACAAGCTTCACACAGAGAAAGAACTATGAATCTTTCCAAAGCCCCTAACCAAAGGAGACAGCGGTTCCCAATTCAACAAAAGCACTGTAATTGAGGAAGCTTAGTAATGAAACATTTGTGAAATAGAAGTTTGCAATAGATAAAAGATTTTCTGTTATTATAATGAATATTAAACAATATTAAAATTGTAAACTAAAGCACTCAGAACTAATGAAATTACAGAGGTAAAACTGTTTTATTTATATTGCTCCATTTTTAAATGGTAATGTGCTAACTTTGTATAATCTAATGAACTTTTATTTTTCCTACACAATCCCTACATCATTCAAGCAACAATGCTCACCATGCACTGCCACTAGAGAATTTTTTTCTTGATATTCAGTATAAGGCCAAATGCCTTATTTATTGCTTTTCATTAAAACCAAACTGTTTTTAAAGACAGAAATTCTTTCCTTCTAGTGAAACACAGTGTCAATCACTGCAGCAACTCAGCAAGTTTTCTATGTGAAAGTACTAAACAAAAATCATCTTAGAAAAAGGACTGAACTGGGGGCAAAATAGAACGCAAGAATGATTAGCAATGTTGCTGAAAATGATACTACTTTCAAAAGAAATCTTGTGGAATTACAACCTTACCAACTGAACCCCTTTTTCTCATACTTATTCCAGGTTCAAAAGTCTACCTAAGAGAAAATTCAGAGAACACAACAAAATCCAGTTTCTTCCAACTCTGAGTTGCTGTTTCTAAAGCTGAAAGAAAAGCACTGGTAACTTAACCCTTGTAACCACTGCACTCAAGAAGCTTCCTCCAAGTTCTCTCTCCCCTGCTTTTATCCATAGCATCTGCATTATTTTAAGAGAGAACGATCAACTTTTTCTGCAGCAACCATCCTGTCTTACTGCCTTCTGCTCCCTCCTGAGTTTCCCACTTAGCCACCAATTGTACACTTTGTAGGATTCCCACTGAATTGCAGTTCAACCTGAAATCCTGAAAACCACCATGCCCAGAGAGTAACTCATTTCACAGGAAATACTGCATACAGATGCCTAGCCAGACACTCCTAACTTCAGCTGTTATGGCCAATAAATTCTGTGTGTCACATCACAGCAGTATTAATTACAGCACACACTGTCACACCCAGTCTCACATGTATTTACACTTCCTATCAGGGTACCTGCTCTCTAGAAAGTGCCTTGCCTAGACACGTTAACAAGCACTTCCCGTCAGCTGCTGGCACAGAAAGACACATTTACAAAAATTTATATCCTAAGCCTACAGAAGTAAACAGTTTTTGGATAGTTTAGCTCCCTGAACTGACTAGGCATGGAGCCAGACAAAAGCTAGTACTGAGCCAGAGAGGGGAAGAAAAAACCCCACAAATATCCACACAGCGAGAGACTGGGAGGGGAAGGTACAAACGCACCAGCTCCAGTTTAGGCTACAGTTTCACAAATAGCTGGATGCAGATGTAACACTCCTCACTCAGGGGGAGAGATCACCTCTCCCCTTTCCTTGCTTCTCATCATCCCTGTGTCAGAAGCAGGAAGAGAGGGTTGAAAGAGACCTCCTTTCTCCAGGATGAAGTTCTAAGTTCAGGTCACTGCAACCCACAGAAACTCCAATGAGCCCATCAGCACACAATTTTGAGAATTGCTTTAAATTCCTCTTAAGACCAGAGGCTGTTATCCTAAAACAAAAGTTTGAGGTATTGGAAGGAGTTGTCTGGGATATCTGACTGGATGCTTTTAGAAATCTGAGTTTCAAGGGCAAACGTACCCTAAAAACACAGCTAATTAGTAACAAGTTCTTGTATCTGACAGAAATAAGCCTTTGTTTTCAGATGGAAAAAGCGCATCATGTGGACAGTACCACAAGAGTTTTCAGACTGTGTTAGACCACTACCATTTCCTTATATGATCCATCAGAGTGCCTACTGGCATCCAGTCACTAAGTCTGCCTTTAGTGGTTCTGGAGATAGTTGCTTAATTTTTGAGAATTCTTGCTCACCTCACACTGAGCCAGTTTGCACTCAGCCTTCAGCACCTTATTTCCACCTTCACTCCCTCTTAAGTTCTGATTTCCCACCTCCATAACAAACATATTTATTCAAAGAAACCCACACTTCCTTTGCAGCTCCTCCCCAAATCCCAGAAGTAGTTTCTGCCTTTTAATCCAGTCTCCCCGTCTTTCTTCACTCTGTATCTAGACTCTAACCCCCCTCGCTCTACCTCCAAGCACCTTTTTCCCCCTAGATTGAATAGATGTAGTGGAAGGCATGGACTGAACTCTTAGACAAAGCAGCTGAAGACAGCACAGCCCACAGCCACCTACAGCCATAATGCTGGAGACTTGTCTGGATGAATCCTAGAACACACAGTCCAGTGCAGATAGAAATGCGGAATTAAACTGCCTGTTTCTTAAATGTCTTTAATCAGTCTGCATTTATTACATTTGGGTTTTTTCCCCACAAAGATTTCTTAGTTGGTCTGTCTCATCTGAAAGGTCAACTCCCTACTCCAGAACTAACAACTCTGCAGCCTTACCAAGACTGGCTGACCAGCGTGGATCACAGACACCACCAAAGTAGCGTGGATCCTTTGGGACTTAAAAGCTCTGCACTGCAGTGCTCTGGCGTCCCATCCACTCTACGGCAGCCCAAAGATCCACAGGACAGCACTGCACGGCACCACTGGACATGCCCTGTGGCATTACAGAAGGAGGAGCCACAGCACAGTATTCCACATAAACAGCAATTAATGGATATGATCTTTAGAACTCTAAAGGCAAAAAGACACTGCAATTTTCACTGCTAAACACACAAACAGGGAGATACAAAGGTGAAAAGAAAATTCTTACCTATTTATTGTGTAAAGTCTGAAGATATTTAATAGACTTTCAATATTTTATAAATGAGTAGTTAAAAATCATCATTCATCTCACAAAAACATACTTTATCTGAAGTTCCTAAATTTAACACACTTTATTAGCACTGATTAAAAGAAGTGCTCAACTGTTTTTCATCTTCATGGACTAACTACTAGTACAATGAAAGCACTTGAACTGAATAGATTAAAAAACTAAACTGTTATGGTGAAGATACAAACTAAATAAGGCAGTAATGACAAATTCATGAACCTGCAACATATCTGGCCCATGCAAAGTACACATAAATCATTAAATTCTGAAAAATCTAAACCTGCAGCTCCGTAGATGTTTTAAATTACAAAAGTGGCCTCTCAAATATGAAACAAACTGCAAGCAATGGGACATGAGTAGTTATTTGTTCTTCATCCCTGCAGCACAAATTCTAGTTCCAATTCTTTTGGCATTAAATAAAAGTTTTAGTATTTTGCAGTTCTGCCAAGCTGAAACAAAAACAGGAGTACTACTGATCAATAAAAGAAAACAGTAAAAGAAAAAAAGTATCAGTTGTGAAAATAAAATCTGTCTTCCTGAAGCTAGATATGGCATAACACACTGAACATTTAACGCTCTCTGAAGGTGTAATGAACACTTAAAGGACATTGCTAATATGGGTAGCTTCAAAGAAATAAAGGTATTGGGCAATTTTACATTAATATCGTCGCTCAGAGAATTGAAAAAAATTTTTTTTTTTGCATTACAAAAATTTAAATTTGCTCTCCAGAATTTTGCAGACCTTATATCTGTCCTACTCCCTTATTTTCAAAATCTGAACCCCAAGCATGTTGTATCTATGGTACGGAAGGCCTATTTCGAGTACCTCGTGTATTTAGTCAAAAGTCTGATAATCTCATTATGAAAGGCACATAAAACAATTTGAATATGCTTACATAGAACAACAGTATTTAAAAAAACCCCAAACAGTATGAATTGCTACAATCATTACTGCAGGAAGACTATCACCATTTACAACCCACCATGTATGTTAAAGCCATTACTGCAACACTACATGAAATAAGAGACCACTCAAACTTGACTGTGTATCCCAGAGGATACACATAAACAATGTAACACATTGCCTTCCAAAGTCGAATAGTTATTCAGACAGAACTAAATACTGAAATTTAGAAGAAAACACTGTTCAAACTGTGACCTCAGAATTTTCTTGCAATACTCAAATCTACATAGAAGCGTACACAGTAAGAGAACACGTTATGTCCTCTATCCTATAATAACCTCACTGCAATGAATCAGTGTAGGAAAATTACTTAGAGAATAGCATGAATCTGATTTACTATGGTTATCTTCTCAACAAAGTAAAACACACACAAAATCTGATAGATGTATACTGAATAGGTCTACTGGAATACAAGCCTACAGAAAATGAAACATTCTAATGATTTTTAAGAGTCGGGTGTCAGTGGTAAAAAGGCATGTATATGCAGTTGCAAGTTAATACATTGTGGCTACAACTCTCAAGTAGTTCCTCAGTACTGCCATTTGTTCATCAGTAAAACACATTTTTTTGCATTGCCTGTGTGTCCATTGGTCAAAGAAAATTTTAAGCTTTAATGGATGTCATTAGCATTTTGTACCTTCAAAAAATGTTACCACTGCCCAAGTTATTAGTAGTGAGCACTTAAACAGTCTAAAATTGACTATTTTAGAATAAAATAAAAAAAAAAGCCAGTAGCTGTCAAGAATACCATCAAATTAGTAACACAAATGTACATTAGAAAAAAAAAAGAGTCAACCTTAGACAGACGATACTTATATCACACTTGACTCACATAGTTACAATGTAGTAACACATTGCAAGCAATACCAGTGACATTTTGCTTCAAAACTTCTGAAATCCTGAATTTGTGTTACAAATAGAAAAGCTGCATAGCTATTTGGAAGGCCAAGTAAGTATGCCTTTGAGCTGCTTAACAGATGTAGTTTGATGTGATTTTATTTAGGAGTTGAACAAAAACTGTAATGTTTTATCATAGCTCTGCACACAAATCCAGGCCAATGCACTGGCTTGTAAATCCTTACATTTTGTACACTTCTATGTTCCTGTGAAGATATGTGGTTAACCAAAGTTGTTTGTAGACCACCATTAAGGCCCCTGATTCAGAAACACAATTCTTTACTCTCTATATGTGCCTCTTCTCTGTTTATTTACATTCCTATTCCAATAGCATATATGTAACAGGTAACTAAAAATTCTCAGTGAATAACCAGGATCACAAACTTCATGGGCTTGTCTTCAGTGGAATTACACATTTTCTTCCAAAGTAATGGTTAATAACCAACAAGTTATGATATCATCATTTGAGCTTCCATCAAGAAACACAACAGCAACAGGTATCTTATCTCAGACTTCTGTTACAAGAGTACAGTGCATTCCTTACTTAAATGTGCATCCTGGCAATGGCTTCAGCACCTCCTGAAACACAGAGCATGTCACATTCACCCAGTGTTATCTTGACGCCAAAAGCATCTCATCTGGCTGGTTGAACTACAAAAGTCAAAGTCATCTAAGGTGTTCATACAGATACACCCTTCATTTGCATCCCAGTCAGTCGTTACTATACAAGGCTGGGAAAAAAGCCCCTTCCTTAGCTACAAGTAAACTTGAATTCACCTTGGAATTTGACCTACTCTGCCCAGTAAAGCAATAGGTAGTTCCACCTGGATACTAAAGGAATCTCAGCTTACTGTACTGTCAGAAATCCTAAACATTACTTAGTCTCCCATGAACATCTCTCCATAATTTAATACTCCTCTTCCAGTGTTTGCTTTTCTTCCTCAATAGTGAAACAAAGTTATTTTGTCTCTTCTCAATTGAACTCCAGTTAGGATATTTTTTCTGAATTGTAACTCAAAATTTTAATAACATTGGCACAAATTACTGGGACAGTAACATGTTTTGTGGCAAACACAGACCAAGGCATGTCATAAATTAGGTGACCTTGCTTGGCTTCGCAATATCATTACTGACCACCAACTCCAATGGTGGGCAATAGTGAAAGAAGCTGGCCAGCATCCTCAGATGCTACTCATTTATCCTGACTTCCACTGCTTCTCACATTTCCTCACTTTTTAGAGACTTTTGTCCTCAAAAATATTTGACTGGGGAAAAAGAAATTGTAAATGCCAAATGCACAGCAGCTGATCTGCTGAAAGTCTAAGAGTTTGATCAAAGATAAGGATTAAATCTGGGTTTCCAAAATGCATATAATGACTTCATTTGCATAATTCCCAGATCACTCAAAAAACATTATATAAAACGATGTAGATTCTTCTATTTAAAATTGGTTTGTGCAAAATAGAGTCAACATAGAAGAAAATTAAGTGAATTAAAATGCAGCTGATCTATGTAGTGATTTATTTTCAGCTATTTATCTCTGCAGAGATCCACTAATCCAAACAGATATAATAGAACTAGCACTTATCTTAACAGAAGAATCCCACAAGAATCAAGATTCAAGATAACTTAGGGCAGTTTGACTCTAGTAAGACAACTTTCCACTCTCCACCAAGTGCTGCAATTCCAAGTACCAGCTTGGGAGGAAAAAATTACAAAAGTAATTTTTGGCAAACAATTAGATAACAATTAACCGAAGCACTACTAATCATCATGTTAGAGAAATGGCACTTGGCAACAAACCCCACAAAATCACCAACACAGATTAACATGGATTTGGTAATAATAATAAAAAAATAAAGAAAAACAAAACAAAAACCAAACCACAACAAAACACTCAGATATGGGAAGTCATGCCTCAAGAGTCAACAAACTCAAAAGATCATGAATCTGAACACAACAGTTAGTGTCCACTCTCTTAGACAAAGCAGGAGCATTGATGTAACACTCCTTCCCTCATATTTAAGCAAAATTTTAAAGTGTGTGTTCATTAAATTGTATCAACACAGTTATATTTATTAAAAATAACAATGAAAAAAATCACATTTTTTCTTGCTATATCTATTTAAAAGTTCAAAAGGAAAAATAAATGTTTCAGAAGTTATTATGAACTTCAAAGGCCAATTAATTGCAAGCAACTAATTAGCATATGTAGATATGCTCTAGATGCACTCTAGATATTGAAGAAATATGAAAATCAAGATGAAAGATGAGCCATTCTCCCAAATTCTTCTGTCACTGCAATTATGAACAAATATCCACTCACAGCAAGGCCTCTGTGTTTGGTATCTGCTTGTCTTTCCCAGCAATCAGAGCTTCAAGTTTTCTGAATCAGTGATTCAAGTTTTTTGAACCAAAAGACCCCCACAGTCAACTGCAGCATATCAACCATATGAACATCTACTTATATCAATTTTTTTATGGATAATACCATATTTTTAACAATTAATCAGCTGTAAAGCACTTGAGGCTAACAAAGACTAAAATGTATTTGAGGCTCAAACAGCCATTCCCTTCTACTTTTTAGTTTGTTTTCTGTTGGAGGAGACCAGACCAAGGAAGAATTCAGCAAGTGGCAGATGTATTATAAACGCTGGATGGACGAAGATGCGGAGACCCGGGACCCCGGGTTTCTACTTCAGAAACTTCACACTGCAGCATTTTCGGTCACTTCTCACAAGTAATTGAGAAATATTCCCTGAACCCTTGCAGACTGCCAAGTGAGAACTTCTTTAACCTTAATCACCTCTCCTTTCTTTGGCTCTTTTCTCATAGGTCCAGTTCTATGCAAATGATGGGTCCACCCCTCAATTAGACTTCCTGAAGGAAGTCCTTCCTTGGTGTTTCTGTGCTATCAAAGTTCACAAAAAGAGCAGTCTGTTGTTCTTATGAGCGAACTTCGTATATTCTGTACTTTTAAAACACTGGATTACTAGTGTATCTTTCAAACCTGTGATTTCCGGTTAAGGCGATAAACATGTTAAGCTACACCCCAGTTTCTTTTCATCGACTCTCCTGCATACCACTTGATCGCACTTGCAACTGGGCTCCACTTGTAGGACCATCCACCAATTCGATCCAGTGCTGACGATGATCCTTGCCCATGTCAGAGGTGTTAGACCAGCTAATCTTTAAAGCTGCCTCTCAACACAAACCATTCTGTGAACTTCCTCGCTAGAGTGACTGGTTAATATCTCAGGAAGGAAAACTACTTGCAAATCCTTTCTTTACATGTGCGCACTCATGTCTAAGTGAAAGCCAACGAAATTCTTACTTCGGAGTAAGTAGTGCATCCTGTTTGAAACTTACTACTCAAACGGATAATCGAGGATTGCCTCCACACAAAAACAGCACTCGTAATGGGGGATGAAGGACAAGGGGGAGTGCGAGGATGCTGCTCCACGGGGCGGGAGGGGCTCAACGGGACGGTCCCGCCCCGCCGGTGAAACACGGGACGCTCTTAAAAACCACCATCCCGGGAAACTAAGGGAAAACATGAAAAGCACATCCGCTGCCGGGGCCTTCCCAAGCAGCAGACAAAGGTCACCCACGCTTCCACTCTCCCCCGTTCTACCTCAGGCCGCCCCCTTGCCCCGTCCACGCCGCCCCGAGGCCGCCCCCCCCTCGCCCCACGCGGGGACGGTACTCACAGGGTGACCGTGCGGTTGGGCAGCGCCTCGGGAGGCAGGACCTGAGCGAGCTCCAGGTTGCTACAAACCACCTTCACCTCCACGGGGCCGCCGGCCGCCGCTCTGCCGGCGCTCCTGGGGCGCCCGTCGTACTTGCAGCCCGGGGGCAGCCCGGCCCCGCCGCCGCCCAGCGCCGCCAGCAGCAGCAGCGCGGGTAGGAGCCGCGCCGGGCGGCGGCGGCGGCGGGGTGGGCGGCAGGGAGAGCGGCGGCCCAGGGGCAGCATGGCGGGGCTGCGCGGCACCCGCGTCGCTCCTCCCGGGCACGGGCGGGAGAGGCCGGAGGGAGGGAGTGAGCAAGGGAGGGGGCCGGGTCCTCCCAGGCCTAGCGGCGCGGGGGCGGCACCGCCGCCATGCGGTGCCGCGGGGCGGGAGCCGAGTCCGCCGCGGCCGCGCCGCCTTTGTGTGGGGCCGGCCGGGCGGACGGAGAGGGCGGCAGCGCCGCCTTTGAGTGGGGCGGGCGGGCCGAAGGGGGCGGCAGCGCCGCCTTTGTGTGAGGCGGGCGGGCCGAGCGCGGCGGCAGCGCCGCCTCCCGCCGGGGCCTGCCCCGCGGCACCGAGCGCCCCGCCGAGACACGCACACACTGCGCAAGCGCCGCGGGCGCCGCCATATCCCCGCGCGTGCGCGGCGCCGGGCTGGGGGCGCTGACCGTGCCTGTCCCTCCCGGCCGTGCCTGCGGCATCCCCGCGGTGCGCACGGATCAGCGCCCCTTTGGCCCTTCATGCGCCCTGTTCCCTTCAAGGATCGAAATAGAGCGTTTTGGTTTCCCTCTCCTCTGTCTCCATGACTTGGCTCTTACCCCTCAGCTCGAATTCCCTAGGCTTGGCAGTGGGACTGTTGCTGGTCATGCTCTCTGGAGAAAGGACAATCCCCTGCCGAAGTGCTGAATGGCTTTCAAAACTCTTAACGCCAAGTAAACAGCACTTGTAAGACGTTTGTCCTGAAATCATCACTCTAAAATGGGATAAGCAGTTATTCCCACTTGACAGCCAAAGAGTCAAAGAATGGAAAAAGTTATTGCAATATCATCAATCTCCAGTTTAAAATAAGCAACAACACAAAAACCCCTCAAACACCTGCGTACAATGTGTGTTTTCATTTAACACCTGGGACTGCTTCTCTGGGTATAAGTAGGTCATGTTCTGACATTCCTCCACAGCCAGGCCAGCCAGGCACAAACACTGTCGTGCCAATGACAGCTGAAATTCTCAATACGTTCTTTGCCTCTGGTGGGTGTGAGGATAATAAAATAACTGTGACCTAACTCGCAATCAAATTACAAGAACTGGCAGCACCTACTTTAAAAATTTTAAGACACATTTTGCAGAACTCCTGGGAAGTTCTGGTCCCTAACTTAGAACTTACAGTGCCCCACCCTTGCAGAGGAGCTCTGGCAAAGAGCGCCCTGCAAAATACCTGACAGTACACAGAAATGCCATTTTAGATATTGGCAGTAACAGCTGCCAAAATGAGTTTTACGAATGCTTTAACTTAAGGAGTCCTTGAATAAAGTTGAACACTCAGACTGTGACTCAGTTTTAAATGCAACCTAATGAAAGACACTGGCAAACCGTCGGAATTGTGGATTGGAACAAGAGGAACAGAATTACAATAAAAACTTCACAATCACCCTTTACTCCCAGACTCTGTGGCCTCCTGCAAATTAAAATGGAACCTGTCCCACGTACTGAGATTGTCCCTGAACTTTAATATTAGGGTTGTGTGCCACTGAGTCACTCAGCAGGACCAACCTGATCTGGGTGAGATGTGAGGCCACTGTTTGAACTAAATTAGGTCAGGACACAAAATGCAAAGTTGACAATGTTTTTCTGCTCCTACACTGTACTTATACCAACTGTAAGAGAAGAGAGATCTAATTAGTGTAAAATTCACCAGTATAGAGTTAATTCTTCCATTTTGGGCTTCATTTCAAACAAATTCAAACTGCAGAGTGAGTTTGTATTGGAACAGTGCTTTGTATTGTACAATCTTAGCATTTTTGATCTGGCACCAAGGGTTTTAAAGCCAGGTTGACTGTATCAAACAATGGCCCGAGATATTTTTCCCCTTGGAAACAGTGCTGGGTTAAACAGTTCTTCCCTTTTCCTACTTTCTTCCCATAACCTTCGGCTACCTTAATAACCTATTCACTGCACAAGTACATAAAAAGTTTGTGCTGGCTGAAGGATTAGCATGGAGATAGGGCATTAAACTGCCTCTTCTGGCCGTGGGGGCAGTTTATGCCAGTTTACACCATTGATCCCACCAGAATTTTGGCATGGCATCACCACAATTTCAGCGTAGCTAATCAAGACTGCACTACTGAAGGGAACATTCTCATGGTTTTTCTCAAGCTGCTTGCTTCTGTAACTTATCTTGCATTTGTGGCAATGCATGTTTTGACCAGTTGTATCAGTGAGATGATCCACACAGTCACATAAACTAAAGGTCATGATGGAAATGGTGAACTGTTGCTTTTGGTGCCTCTGATCACAGCCCATCTTAGTTCTCTCTTTTTCTATAATCCTGGAGAGTCAAATTTGTTGCTACTGTTTTTCATCTTAATGTCATGTCCAATTCCTTTCCTTCCGATATAGAGATTTGTATGCTACTTACCCTTGATGTTTATGAGCTCTGTCTGCTCTGTTCTTTTCCTCTCCACTGAAAACACACCTATTAAGATCTCTAACTATGGATCCCAGTTGCAAAACTACAGTTTTAAATTATGTCTCTGTTTAAACTGTTGCTGTTGAAAACTACAAGTATCGTTCTCTGATTTTTATTCTTACTTTGACTACTTCTGCAGTGAATCTAATTCCACGGTCTACTGCTCCTCACCTGTTTTCAAAAAGCTTGAAGGCTTCAAGCAAAAGTCTCTTCTTGAAGGCTTATTCTTTCCCCCCATCTTTCCTCCTTTGTGCAAGTTACTGCAACTTCCATTCTGTGCCAAATATTTGAAAATGTATTTTCTTACATTGACTCAGGAAAGCCTGTAATCCAAAACATATGCTCCACAGGAGTCACCTAACAAATTTCATGTGTGTGTGGTTTTTAACTGCAATATACCTTTGTCAAGTTTATTAGGTCAGTACTTTTATTGTAATTGTAGTGGCCTGAGAATATAAGAACAAAGTTACATCGTATGTCTGCTTCAAAAACCAGTCTCCTTTTGCTCCTAGCTTCCCAACAGCCTCTTCACTCTTAGGTTATATGCTCTCACTCTTGCTCCACCTGCTGTAGTTATCTGATTGTTCAATAAATTCAATTCAAATTCAATTCAACTCAACAACTAAGCTAGGCTTTTTTTGTGTCTTTAGTTTTCTGCCAGATTATTGTGTTGAATCAACTTAGAAAAGAGTTAAAAGAGCATCAGAGGTGGACCAAGGGGAGGGCATGAGGGAAGAGAGTGGAACCTCCAATCTAGGAAGCAAAGTAAGCCGCTCTATGTAACTTCAAAAAAGAAAAGGTTTGTGTGGGGAGGCAATATCTTTTATTGTAATAGTTAATATAGCTGCAAAAGAGGAAGCAAGTAGTTCCCAATACTTACTGGCTATAGCTGGGATAGAAACTACTCTAAAATATTGCTTCTTTCTGCATTTCTTGTGTCTTTTTCCGTACTGAAAAAAACCCAGACTTTCTTTCCCTCAATCCCCTTATTCTCCATCAATGTCAACAATCTTGTTGGTGCTGGTAATGCTTCCCTTGCAGTGAGACACGTAACTTGAACTTTTTTGAATGCACTTTTCTTCCAGATTGCCAAGAAGCATACTTTGTCCTTTTCTGTGTGTAACATACAGATAATATAGAAATGCCAAAAATATGTTTCTCCGTTGTTTTTCTGCCTGTCAAAACATCCTACAAAAAATCCTCTGCCAGCTTTCTGCCAAAAACTTCCCAAGGAAATTTTCCTGTCAAAGAATCCTGCCATTGTCATATCTTCTCGAACATCTGGATTGGCTGCGTGCCACAGAATCATGTACAACCTCCTCTGAACACTATAAAACCTGAAGACAAATTTTGGAAAATAGGGGAAAAAAGAGAGAAAGAGAGAACTGGTGACCTTAGCCAGAAATCTCTTTTTGCTCTCCCCTCAACTTTCCTCTGCTACCACCAGCTGCTTACCTGCCTCGGGAGAAGCTCTGCCAGCCTAGAGAAGGACTGAGACCTGCTACATGAGTAAGTTACATTTTCTTCACTGTATTTTTTAAGGGGCTACAGAACTGCAGCTTTTGCAGCTAAACCAGAAGCCAGCCCGGCCTGAGACACAGTGGGAGAAGTGAAAACACACATCCTGCATCCCAGAAGGACTTACCCCCCTGCTGCTAAAAGATAACATCGGAAAGTAGCAAAAAAAGACACAGAGAAAGAAAAAAGGCAGAAACTGCTTCTCTCTCCCCCCCGCCCCCGCCTCCCTCAAATCAACACTGCAGAAAGGTAGGGGGTGTTTTTGGTGGTAACTTTGCTTCTAAAAATTAATCTTAGCACTTTCTAACCTTTTCTTATTTTTCCTCTTTTTCTTTGCATCTCTTTAGCAATTAATAAAATCAGGTTTGGTATTAACAGATAACTTGTGTGAGTTTTAATTTTGCTCAAGGGAATATTCAAATCAGTAGTTCTGTCTACAACAGTTTAAGCAGATATGAACGTTACACTGAACGTTACACTGTTACTTCCCTTCATAAAATTTGCCACTGGTACATTCAGTTTTGGAAAGTAATTTAAAGTGAATGGACTAGTGGCAACTAGAGAAACCACAGAAAAGGACAATTTTTCCTCCTTTCAATCTACTAATTACTAACTTTTTGAATCCAATATATTAAGAAGGATGTGGGAAAGAGTGGAAAGCAACTAAATTCTTACCAGTGTTTATGTGTAAACAAAGGTAGCTTTGGCAGCACTTCGGATTCTTAGTTTGTCCTCAGTCGGAGAGATAAATAGGAGCTTTTGCATGATTTTTGTCTGTCATGCATTCTGATTCTTTTCTTACTTACGTCCTTTTCTTTCATCATCCCTTAGTTTACATCTTGCACATTTTTCTGGGCTATCATCACCTTCACTGAAATGAATGATCCCTAATTCTCCTCTCAAGGGACTCCTGTTCTACTGCCTTTGTATCTTATGGGGTTTTTTTCACTGCCACAGAGTCTTCCACCTACCACACTTCATGGATTGCGACATCAGTTTTGTTTTGTTTGCTACAGCAATTGTCAAGGAGGAGGAAGCATTTGATTGCCCTCAGCTATGTCTGCAGTTCTGTGGTTATTTGATATTCCAAGTACAGGGAGGTGATGATAACTGCTGAGACGTGCTGGCTTGCTGTTGGTAACCACTAAAACCAAGTGGGCACAAGTAACCTTTGTACAACAACTACTTCTTACACAGCTGCAGGTTGTATATCCCTGCCTCTGTCAGCCAGTTCACGGAGTTACCCCAAGCTCTGCTGTGTGGAATGCACAGGCATTCCCAGAGGCTTGGCTGATGTTTGTCATGTTGGACATTCTCCATTTGTTCTCAGACACAGAGATATTCTCTGCAAGTCCCTTTCCCCAGTTTACTGCAGTCAAGGCTCAGAGATCTTCAGTGTCAGTAGTACAGTGGGGAAAATAGAGATTTTAGCCTCAGTGGGGAATCTGAGGAGCAAGCTATTTCCCCTTACCTGGTTGTTCCTTTAAGTAGACATATTCCAAAAATGCTTTGACAGAAGACCAAATATTTGTTGACTTAGTTTGTATAATTCTTATGGAAAATTTTTTGGAAATGCTTAAGAGGAGAATGCTCTCCAGGCTGTTTATTTAGTTGGCCCCTGAACATTTTCATGCTTGATTTTCATTTTCTTTGCCTTATGTAAAGGAAAAAAAACATTCTGTGTGGATTCATCAGACTCCTACAAGGATCTCACTCTTCTTCTGCTGTTCTAGTCTGTAACTGTAGATGGAACACTGACTTTGAAATACAGTTCCGTCACTAAATTTTAGGAAGCTATGTGCACAGCTCAAAAATATGTTGTGCAAGGTTTCTTTTTAACATACAGTTCCAACATCACTTTTTCAGTATTTGGCTTCCAGATAAATGTTTTGTATAATTTTGAAGCATCTTCTCTTTCTGTATATCTTATGTGAATTTTCATAAAAATAAAGATAAAGTTATAGAAATACATATTTGCATGGAAGAGGAAGAGATAATTATAGTCTTTGTACAACCTAGCATTATTTTTTTTAAATGTGTAACTATCATTGCAGCCCTTTTTGAAAATATTTTCATCTGTTGGGCACATTAATCGGTATTAATGCACTTACAGACTTCTGAGCAATAATCCGCTAATAAAAATGTAAATAAAATAATTTTCCTTCTACTCCTTGTCATTCTTTGTTAAATACTTTAATAGATGTTATAATGTAAGTAGGTTTCAAACCCTCAGAGTTTTGGGAAAAAATAAGTATGGAAAACAAAAGCTGAACTACTTCATTACTAACACAGCAGCTCTTATGTCTTACAGGAAGGCAATGGTATTCCAAGATGGTCGTCATTATGTCTGGATAGATAGATGTGGATTTGCACTGTTGTGTGAACAATGCATATGAAAGAAAAGCAGTCTGATGCTTAAGCAATTCAAATAGTTCAGAAGTTAAACTTCCTTAACAGAAATACTTTGAAGTATTTCCTTCACTCCCAAATCTTATCACCTTAGATTTTACAGAACATTAACTCTAGAAAAGTCCCAATTTTATTGACTACATAATGTCGCCTGAAGCAAGAGATTCTCTTTTTCTTGCCTGCATGATATCTCAAACTCAGGCAGAAAATTTAGACTGAAAAACGGAAGGGAAAAGACTAATATAATAACGAAAATAAAAAAAGAACACACTGGCTAAAGGCAAGCGGCAGCTGAGTCCCACACTGACATGGGACTATAGCTCAGACAACATGCCACAGGATGGAGCAGGGCCTGGGCAATAGTCAAAAAAGGGGGGATGATATTAAGCTCACCTGGACTCAGAGTTATACCGTATCTCATGGAGCAGGAGTTATGGACACATTGATGACAATAATTAACAGATTGCCTTTGAAACAGAGTTTGGGGTCCTTGCTGTCAAGTAACCAAGATGCATCTACAGTCTATATGCTATACAAACACATGGCACAGCTGGTACCATGCAGAGAGGAAGAGGAGGGGCAGTCACTGATCCCTTCTCTATGGGGACCTGTGACAGGACCCGAGGCATTGGCCTGAAGTTGTGTCAGGGAAGGTTTAGGTTGGATATTAGGAAAAGGTTCTTCATCCTCAGGGTGGCTGGACACTGGAAAAGGCTCCCCACGGCTGTGGTCACAGCACCAAGCCTGACAGAGTTCAAGAAGCGTTTGGACAATACTCTTGGGTTCAAGGGACTCTTGGGGATGTCCTAGGAGCTGGACTAATGATCCTCTTGGGTCCCTCCCAACTAGACATACTCTGTGACTCTGTGAGATGCAAAAAAAGCAGTCAGTGGATGGGAGAAGCAACGACACTCACCGTGGTACTCTGTCGGAACTCAAACCCATACCTTTCAGCAGGTGGAGCCACAGCAGTAGGTTATAGCATGCCTGTCTTTTGTTGCAGAGCTGTGTCATTAGAGAAGTGATCTCTGTGGCACCCTCAATTTCTAAATAAAACCACAGTCTAAACAATCTGCAGTGAGACTTGCACTCATTTCTCCCCATACATTTTATCTATAGGAATACTTATAGTTCTGGTAAGCAATCACAAGGCATAAAAAAATTAAGCAATAGGAAGCATAATAATAAATAGCAATTAATACATCATTATAGGTTCACTTCTCAAGACAGAAGGAAATGGGGAAAACAATGCATTTTGGTGTCAACATCAGCAAAATTTCTAGATCCTGATCTTTGGGTACTTAATCATCCTGACATCTCGGCACTTTCATGGAAGTTTTGGCAGTGAAACTATCCAGGGAAAAAACTTTTTGTTAAGCAGGCCCCACAGGCTGCTCACTTTTTTTTTTTTTTTCCTAAACAGTGTAATTTTATCTTGATAAACACAGCATGGTAAGCATATTTCAAATTGTCTTTTGTATTTCTGAGGCAATTGAGATTCAAGTATTTAATTTAGACTTCATTAAACAGTTATTATATATTAAACAAATAGCAGCTACATACTAAAACATATTTGCAGAGTATTATGGCAATGCAATAGGTCCATATCAATTTCACTGTTATGAATCTATTACATAACTTTTAATCCTTGGTGAGTGTTTAATAATCAGTATTCACATTACATGCACTAACTGTCCTATTAAATCTAAATTAATTGTGGCTCAAAGAACATTAATTTAAAAGGTTACCTATTTTCCCAGCAGGTCTGATCTTTGTTTCATATTTTTCCATTAAAATTAGTATTAAAGACAGAGTAAATTTGTTACATTTAGAATATGGTTACCAGATGCTCTGAGTACCTTTAAATCATGTTCTGCTAAGCTTCTCTGCTAACAGCAATGTTAAAGGTTCTCTCCTATTTTCTTCCAGTGTAATTAGCATTACCTGGAGAAAATAAAACATCACATATTTGTTTAGGAAAGTAATCCCTTTTGACTGAAGGAACTGACTGACATTCTGCAGTTCATTAAAATCAGTGAGTCAAAATTTGTCTCTGGGATTTACGTATTTCTAGTTTGCAAAATTACCGACTTTCAGGAAGGGATGTAAGACAGAAAATTTTTGGAACACTTTTCTTCTTTAAATAAAATTTTTGAAACACTCTTCTTCTTTAAATGAATCATGATCACCACAGTGATGATCTAAAAGTCACACTCCCTTGCAGTCCTCTGCACAACAAATGTGAGAAGCTGCAATAACACTGCATGTAGACCTTGATGAAGATTGCACAGACAAGCAGTAATTGGCATCAGAGTGTCTTGGTATGAGAACTGAGATATTTCATTGGAGAAAGAGTCAGGATCCCTTGAAATTAATGCCAGGAGAAACTGTTGATTCATGCGGTCTAACATATACTATAAGAAGCCATCACAAGTCCATATTGCCCTCAGTAGATTGTATCAGATTCAAGGTCTCTAGAAAGGTATTTCTGACAACATCCAGAGCTAGGGAATTCATTGCCACTTTTAGTAATCTATTTCCAGTGACTGTTCACCTTCAGTTTTAAAAATCACATATGCTATTTTTAAAAACTAGTATAAAGACATTATTCAGCACTCTGTATCTAATTCACAAGATTGTATCCATACACTGTCATCATCCCAACTCTCAGTCTTTTTAAAGCCCAACAATCTCTGTCATACAAAGGTCTTCTCAGCTTTTCTGTGGGTCTCCTCTTTAGTCTCTCCAGTTCCTCAACACATCTGAAAAACAGTCACCAAAACTGTATACAATATTCCGATGCTCATGTCATCAATGCCATATACCTTCTTTGTTCCTGTATACCATTATTTTCCGTGACTGTGTTTTGGTTTTCTGCCACTGCACATTGAGATTCAGTGTTCAGGAGCCCACTGAACTGTCTGTTGTTTTATAGATCTACCCTAAGTACTTTGTCCCATCTAGACACCAGGTATGCCCAGATACACCCAGATATACCTGTGTCTGTGACAATATGAAGATGCATGTACCTTCCTAAATACAAACAGTCCAATGGACTGCTCCACATACTGCATGTGAGTTTTGCATAAAGATTCCCTGCTTCTGAAATCAAAATTTGATGATGTTTTACTGATAAATCTCATATATTGATACTATAATAACATCTAACATCTAAACCACAAGCACAGCTGAACAGGGTTCTGGCTTCTTTTCCCAAAACTGTTCCCACTGAAACCTGCAATTTTCAAATTAGAGTCATAGTGTAATTTAGATTAGAAGGTACCTCTTTACATCATCTGGTTCAGTTCCAGCTCTGAGCAGGGCCAACTTCTCTGTTAGATCAGATTGCTCTGGGCCTTACCTAGTTCTGTAGAAGATCTTATCCAAGTTTAATGCAAGTTGCTATGCTACAATCCTAAGGAATTGGTATATTACCCCATACCCATTATGCATCACTGTCATGCAACAATATTTATTCTCAGAATTGAAAGGAAAATGTTGGCCACTACCAGAAGTGAGTATCTCAGACACACTACAAACATCTCAGTGTAGGGAATCTTTAAATATATTATTAATTTAAGCATATTATAATTAATAATTATATAATTAATTGAATAAATTATAAATGTATTTGCTGAAATGTATCCAAAAGCCAAGAAAGCAGCTGGAGCACAGGTCTGATGAGGAGCTGTGAGGGAGCTGAGGTTGTTTAGTCCAGAGAAAAGAAGGCTCAAGGGGGAGACCTTATTGCTCCGTAAAACAGCCTACTTAAAGGAGGTTGTAGACAGGTGGTTATCATTTTTTTCTCCCAAATAACAAGAGATAGGACAAGAAGAAACAGCCCCAAGTTGCACCAGGGGAGGTTTAGATTGAATATTAGGAAAATTTATCCACTG
>JAWWEV010000134.1:55849350-55909083 GCA_035583235.1 Hafferia zeledoni | reverse complement strand
GAGATAGGACAAGAAGAAACAGCCCCAAGTTGCACCAGGGGAGGTTTAGATTGAATATTAGGAAAATTTATCCACTGGTAAGGCATTGGAATGACCTGCATAGAAAAGTGATTGGATCACAATCCCTGCAAGTGTCCAAAAACTTGTAGATGCAGTACTTAGGAACATGATTTAGTGGTGGACCTGGAAGTATTAGGTTAATGGTTGAACGAGATGATCTTAGAGATCTTTTCCAACTTGAATGATTCTACGATTCATTGAAGGTATAACCTGAAGAACATATATCCTGTTGTTAACTTGTAGCACTGATTTTTTTTAAACCAGAATGCAATTTGTTATGGTGCTACAGCACTCAGAGTAATCATCTGTAAAGTTACCTCAGTCATTTAAACTTTATGTCAAGAAAGAATAAGCTCAAACATATTTAAAAGATGTACTTTGAAACCCATCAGATATTAATTTTTAATTTTCCCCTGTTGATCAGTTCAATCCTATGTTGACTTTCGTTATACTTTTCCAGATTAAAAGTTCATTTTACTTTGAATACTGGCAGAACATTGATACTGCTTCTGTTCTCTGAATTTCATTCAGCTTTACAAGACATATTAAATTGAACATCTCTGAGTAAGAGAAATGCTTAGCAGACTCTTGTTGGAGTCTCATGCACAAGCTAATTGAGCACTGAAAAAAAAAATTATCCTTTATAGATGCTTTATGGCATTCTCCATGCCCACAACACAGACAAAACCAAATATGTTATTTTTAGAAGACCCCCAAATACCTAGTTTTTTACTGTATTTTCTGTGCTGTTTTGCAGACCTGTTAAGTTTGTCCAGTGGTTCGTATTTTGCAGCATCTTGCAGCTGTTTGTGTTCTCATAAGTTTGCAATGCCATGTTGTATGTTTACTTCCATGGTATAGCACTGCTTACCAGATGTGTCAACTACCTACCTGTCACTGGCAGGCTGAGTCACAGAACAGGATGGAGCTCAGCAGGGAAGCAATCAAGGGATTGGTTCAAAAGCACATACCTGAAGTGTGGGCTAGCGCTGGTTGGCTTCACATATGTTGTCTAGAATTTTATTAGATTTTGAGTCTGTATTTGCTGCAGAGATATAACAGTGTTATGTGAGGACTCTTCCACAGCTCCTTCTAGGGTCTTGATTATCCAGTACTGTGTCTCCCATGAAAGCTGAATATTGAGGTAGTCATTGCCATGAAAGAGTGCAAGCCTCATAATCTTGTCCAGTCTGAGAAAACAGGGTGGTTTTTAAAAAGAGTTAAATTGTCCTAGTTAAAGAAATCATAAACAGTTTAACTATTCTTTGCATTGTTTAGCTGTTTGTGGCTGAATATTGAGTTTAAAGCCAAGATTCAAAACAGTGATGAGAATGAAATGATAAAATATCCTTGTGAATTAGATATCAGCTACTTAAGAACCAGATATTTTATATTTCTCTGCACTTCTTAAATAGCACCCAGTTTCTTTATCCTAATAAAACTCCATTTTTTGCATTTCATTGTGCTGGTTTTAGTTGGTGTAAAATTAATTTTCTTCACAGTAGCTAGTATGGGGCTATGTTTTGAATTCGTGTTGAAAGTGGTATTGATAACATAGATGGATGTTTTAGCAATTGCTGAGCAGGGCTTACAGAGTCAAGGCCTTTTCTTCTTCTCACCCACCCCACAAGAAGCAAGAATGCTGAAGGCAGACAAGGAGTTGGGAGGGGACACAGCCAGGACAGCTAACCACAAGTGACCCAAGGGATATTCCATTCTACATGGCATCACGATCAACATACAAAGCTGAGGGAAGAAGGAGGGAGGGAGACACAGCATAGCACTTGCCTTCGCAAGTAACCAATATGTTTGGTGGAGCCCTAGCTTCCTGGAGTTGTGAACACCTGCCTGCCCATAGGGAGTGGTGAATAAATTCCTTGCTTTGCTTGAGCATGCAGCTTTTCCTTTGTGTGTTAAACTGTCTTAATCTCAACCCACATGTTTTCTCACTTTTACCCTTCCACTTCTCTCCCCCATCTTCCACAGGGGAGGTGAGCAAGCAGCTCTGTGGGGCTTAGGTGCTGGCTGGGCTTAAAGCATAACACTCATAGAAAACCAGAGATTACATAATTTCTGGCTCTTGCAATCTATTTCTTGCTGTACAGACTCAGCACTGATGTTGTAGCTCTAGCTCTTTAATCTCAACTGATTTATGATCCAAAAATACTAAAAAACAACAGTGCCAACATTTTACTTTACTATCCCTCTCACCCTGAAGAAATACACACAGAAAACATGAAGTACGAGCACCAAGAGAGTACAGGGTCTTGTGAGCCAAAGGTGGCAGGCACTTCTCTAGTCCTGTTTAAGCAGAACTTTCTACTTTGCCCAATAAGTCATTTGTTAATCAAACTCGATTTTATTAGTCAAATGCTACTGTTTACTGCTCAATTTAATATCCATCTCCATTTCCTTGCCTCTGGAAAGGAGGCTAAAATTATATTACAATTTAAAAGAAGAGAATAAGTGAGGGTTGAGGAAAGATGAAGAAGAATTATAAGCCACTAAATTTAACTTCAATACCTGACAAATAACCAGAACAATTAGTAAAGCGAGAGCAATCAGTATGTAAACAGGCTGAAGAACATGCAGTGATAAATCAGTAACACATTTGTAAAAAGCACAAATGAAGTGAAACCAAACTAATTGGTTTCTTCGATGAAATAATGAAGGCATAAAGCAGAATTGGAAGGCATAATTTCTTAATATTAGTAAAACACTGACACTAGTTGCACATGGCATTCTGAAAAAGGAGCTAAATAAACTTGGATTAAATAGAACCAGCATAAAATGAACATATAGGTAAATAAATACTGAAAACTTTTCCAGTTGAGCTGATAGCTGGGAGGAGATCAAAACTGCCTTGCATGATCAAACATCTTACATAGCTCAATTTAGATGCAAAGAGTTTTTCTTTTTTTTTAAAGTAAACAAACAAACAAACAAAAAAACCCACATAAAACAGCATCTAGTGTAAGAAACACCTAAATAAAGAAACTGAGCAGACCAGCAAAAATGACAGCCATTTTGGTTCTATGCCAGCAGCAGAATAGCTTACATCAGCATAATTTTTCTGCTACACAGCTGAGTTCCTTTATTTAGATATATTAAATACTCCAGTGCAATCTAAACAGAGCTTTGATTACTGCAGGATTATCTCAAATGTATTTTTTGACGTTGCTTCTGTTGAGTGATATTTTTGTCCATTCATCTAAAAATCAGAGGATTCATGAAATGTTTATGCCTTTTTGTTTTGACTGAGAAAAGACGTCTAGTGACATCAGAGGTCTCTGGGAATTTTTGCTCTGTCTTCTTTAAAAAGGTTAATATAGATTCTTATCTTTTTTAAAGGTTCTCATTCTTTTAACAACAGCAAATAGGTATTGCTGTTGGCAGGAATGGCCACCTATGTTTTGACACCTAAAAGAATATTTTGGCTTTCAAGAATACAGAAGAAGAACTTGTTTTTGTCTCAAAAGCTGATGTACTAAGAGACCATAAGTGATAGAGATGTGAAAGCCCAAGATATCAATGAAAGGGTCTTTGTAAAACTTATAGACAGTAATTGTAGCAGGAACATCAGGTGCCTCATCATTATCAAGACTTTTCATTGCAAATTAGAGGAAAGGAACATTTTTAGAAGTCTTAAAGGAGGATTATCAAGTTAGTTTTGCAGATTCTTGTGAAGCAACCTTCCCAAGTGGAGAAGGCCAGCACACACCTGAATGCATAGAGAGCTACTCGAATCTGACAATAAAACATAAGAAATGTATTTTAGATGCTAGAATAAAAATACAGTCTTGAAAGGAGACATCATTAAAAAAAAAAAAAAGAAAAATGCAGAACACAGAGAGTAAGCAGATGCAGTTAACATAGTGTTTTACACAAGAGAAAGCAAATACCATTAATTGTTAAAGTTTTGTCTGCACATACAGATTTCAGTAATCTTTATTTTAAAGTATAATGAATAGAAATAAGTGACAAATAAAACCCTAGTCAGTAAAACTTTTGCCACAGTCATTCCTACACCATTAATATAGTCCAGATTACATTAAAGTTGAAGTAAATTTGCTTCTGACTTTCCCAGGAATGGCTTTGCACTCATAAGCAGTATGCCTTCTAATTTCAGTACCATATGACTTGAATAGTTAATTTTTAAAAGGGCAAGGATAAAATATCATTAGATAGATTGGGGTTACAAAGTTAGCAGTTTATATTTAAAATGCTAGAAAAGTACTCCATGGAGTTTTTTTCAGCAGAAATATCACATATAAAGATGCCAATAAGGTAACTTTGTTCTCCATCATAATCAATGCTACTTCAAATGTGCGTGCATATTAGTATAAGCACAATATTATCTTAGGATAAATTTAAAAGTAAAAAACATATAATCAAGATTAATGGATTTAGGTTTTTCCCCCTCTTATAGCTCAGCTTCTAGGTAGACATGTTCACTTCATAGGAAAGAATGACAACAACCTTTAATAGCATACACGTACATATTAGAGTGCAAGTGCTGCTTACTGAGAACAAAATTAAGGATACATGCAAGTTACAAAGGAGAAATTTTGCTTATGAGGGGACTAAACAATAAACAACAATGATTGTGGAGTTGCTGCTACTGGAGACCCATATGGCTGGAGTTGATTCAGTGTGAACACAGAAGACATCAGATCTGTTAAGTCAGTCTCAACAGACAGTAAGGGCATTTTAAGAAGCCCACACACCACTGCCTCTTCTTTCTGAGGAAGTAATGTGCCAGGCACGTTTTTCAAGTATTTCTGAGAATGGTACACCCTATCTATCGTCCCAGTTTTTACATTCCAGCTAACTGCCTGCCTTTTTTAAACGTTGGTATTTTGAAGCAACACAGTGAATAGAACAGAGAGTTACACCGTCTTCAAAGTTTACAGTTCTTCCTTGTAAGTTATTACCAATTTAGATACTTAAGATTGTACTCTAGAACTAAAACCATTTGTTATATCATAGCTAAACAGATCTATTCATAGGTAACAATACTTTCACTTATAATAAACCTAATAGCATCTGATTTAGGGAGGTCTGGTCAGAGCTTATAGCTCAAAACACTTTTTTATAAATGTTTCCTAGAGGATATGGAAGGTAGTTTTTTTTCCTTTTTAATTGAGAAGTTGTAGCATAAACATGTGTGTACAAACACACACAGGTAAGCAGTTCTCAAAAAGTTTTAAAGTGTTTTTCAGATCTGCCCAATAGAAGTGCATTTGGTCTCATGAATGTAAGTAAGAATGCAAAACAACATAACAAATGTTAAGATAATTATACCTGTCCTTTCTGAATGCCTCCAGCAAAAAAAGAAAAAAAGCAACTGCATAAGGCAATGGGGGTTGTGTGATTCCCTGAAGGTGAATAAATTTGAATTACAGCTGTATATGAAATTTCAAGCTCAGATCCTTATTGCTCATAATTACTGTTCTCCAAGTGCTAGTCTACAATGTGAAACAGAAAAAGTTAAAACTTGGAAGATTCCTAAGTGAACTATTAGCATAATTAATTTTCAAAGACATGCCTCCCACAGAACTCTACCAACTTTTTTTTCCAATCGAAGAAATATAGCTTCTTCTGAAGTGTAGCAAAGAGAACCATGCCATGGTCTACTACACAATTATTTAAACCAAGAATCAAAAACATTATCAAGACTAGGTGTCAGGAACAGGAAGATTTTCAAAAAGCAGAATTGGATTACTGGATGACATTTAGCCAAGGGAAATAGTGCAGTGTGTATTATCTCAATCCTTTGAGCATCGTCAGTCTCGTTGCCATTTGCAATCTGGAAGACAGCTTTTCTAACATAGCCCCAATTCAGATTGCTTGTGGGACATATATCCAAGATATGCAAGGCTGTCAAGATATACACTGGGAAAAAAACCCTATAAAACTAGCCCTTCCAGATACCACCTGTAGGAGAGGCAACCTCTAACACATATAGCTGTATGGCCATGTTGGCACTAAGATCAGTGCAAGCTTGGCACTCAAATATTGATGTGAGTCTTTAGTAGATTTCTAAGCACAATTGCTATCACAACAACAGTGCTAACAGCACTTAAACTAGTTAGCTGAAACTCGAAACTCAACCTCTGTAAGAGCACAGAGTTAATCACAGCCTTCATTACAGAATAAATTTACTGCCAGAAGGAAGAGCATCACTCTTGACATGTTGTTGAGATTCCCTGTTTCCTTAAAGTGCCTTTTGTTCAGTTAGTAATTTAGCCTAATTTAGGTAGAGCGAACAGACTTAATTACATACAATTGTCAGCTTCGGTACACAGGACCTAAGCCTTAGCATAGGGTGAGAGAAAGTTCATTTGCTCACTAGAGGTTCACGTGTCTTCTTCTGAAAATGTTGATCATCACACACAGAATACTCACATAGCTGGATGGACTGAATCTAATCCAGTATATGATGCCTTATGATCTTAGCTGATTTCAGTTTCCACTGAGAAAGTACTAGTCATGAAAATCCTAAAAGAAAGAGGAAGATGGGACAACCTTCTCAGGCCAACAGCAGGCATAGGAAAGCAAATCTGGATGAATTGCAATTAATTCATTCATGACACAGGATAAAAAGTAGTATTGAAAGTGCCTAAAAAGACTTCAGTTTATAGCAAATTAAATTATTGCATACTAGTATGCTAGGATCTAGACATATGTTTTAACATAGCAATACCTTGTTTGTATGAATAATTGCAGTGTGTTAACATAGGTACACTCATCCGAATTTCACATCATTGTAAATCAAGAGTCTAATTTTACTAGTTTTATCCACTTTTCCCACTAGAAAAGGCCCTTGGTAATTCACTATGGAATTATGACCATGGCTCTTGATGCTTGTAATACAAAGGGTAGCTTCTTCCACAAGATTTTCATAATCTTGTAAAAGTTTAGTTCACCAAATGCCCAGCCCTTGCTTTCTCCATACCTTACCCCACCAGTCTGAGATGCAGACAGATTTTATCTGACGCTCATAGGACAGGAAACTTAGTGTTAGTATTCATACAATTTTGTTTAAATGAAGAACATAACCTTATCTAATCCACTTCATGTTGAACAATCTAATCCCTTGTGATTTTGAAGCTGGGTAAAAGTGCTGTGAAGTATTAGGAAGTGTATCTTTCTGGCTAAAAATACCTGGGGTGCTTGAGCTGACACTCTGTGCAGCTGCCTTGCTTGGGTAGCATCTGTCAATGAAAGACCCTCCTTCTCAGCATTTGTGCCTCAGATAGTTTGGCAAGTTACTGTATTCATATCTTCACAGTATGCTCCAATTTTCCTAGGCCCTTTTCTGAATAGAGTATGTACTGTCAGGAGAACAATTGCTTCTTCATAAAAAATGTCCATATTGATGACTGTATTGTTTATAAAACTCACCTGTTTTATAGTCAAGCAGTATATTATATGAATGTGAAAATAAAATGCTTATTTTAGGGTCTTAAAGATGCACAGTTGAAGACCTTCTTCCTCTCCTAAATGCAAATGCTATTAAAATAACTTCTTTTCAGCAATTAAAGAGCATTAGGTAGACTTTCAGTTAAGATAAATTTACCTCAAAAATGTATTCATCACTCTCTTCAAAAGTAAAGCCCCAAAGCAAAATGCACATAGTTACCAGCAGCTTTAGTTCAAGCTAAAATTAGCAATGCTGATTAAATGGATTTTGCATAACCTTAACTATTAATCCTTCATATTGGTCTTCTTTTCTTTGAAAAATCTTTAAGTACCAATAACCTAAAGGTTTATAAAGTCACTTTTTAATACTACTTAGTTAAGATTTAATCCTTTGTATAATAGTTAACATTGGCACCATCTTTTAATAGCCCAAGATTTCTAACATGCACTTGCTGAACAAAACAGACATTTTCAATTCCAGGGAAATAATGACAACACACATAGAGCAGAAGAACTTTGATTTAAAGAATTAAAAAATGTACTTAGAAGAGATAAAATGGAGCTAACAGTAAATTAATCTCTCAGTTTTCACCCTTCCTTTAAATAGTGTTCTTTTCACGCTTAATTCTTTCCCCTTCCATTTTCTTTAACTCAGCTCCTTATTTTCTCACAGCTAGATTGCCTCCCATCTTACCTGGCTAAGCAAAGCATAAATTACATTTTCCAGGGAGACCAATAATGACTTTGACTCCAAGTCTCTTCTTGAAAGCAGCCCCTGTTTTATAGACACTTCCTCTGAAAAGGTGAGCTAATACTGAGTCTTGGATCGTTCTGTTGCTGTCAGAAGGATATTAAATTACTGCCTTTAAAAGTTGAAATTGTTCCTATTTTCAAAGTAGGTCAAGGAGAAATGAGGTAAATTGTTCTTCATAAAGTGTAGCATCTTTGCAAACTTTGATTCTTGTTTGGGGCTGGTCCTACTAACAGAGGGTGCTCTCCTTAAAGGTTATCTAATACCTTTTGCTTCAGATTTGCTCGAGGCTAAGAGTGTAAATATTATTAGTTACCCAAGCTCAGCCGACACCTGGAAGCTCATTAGTTTACCATAAAACTCCTTTGTGTGCCCCAGCCCTGCCTCTGCATTTCGTAGCATTTGTTCATCTGCCTGGTTTTTTACAAAAAGTAATCAACCTTCACATTTTGTAATAATTTGCATTTTCTGATATTTATTTTTTTAGTACCAATAATTTGAACAGGGTTTGGCAGCCTCAGTAATCCTGCTTCCTTTACTTTGGAAATAATTAACAGAAATCCAAAATAAAAAAAGAGCTATTATAGGTAGCTGGTAATTATAGCTCACACCTCTGTTTTGCCAATCAAACTATTTTAAAAAATCAATTAGAAGGCAAATTTTTAATTGAGTACTAAACATTTTTGCTCTTTTATATCAGCTAAGCTTTTTTCATCTGTGCTCAAGCATTAATTCATTAATTGTTTTAAACATCACTTCATCAGCAGTAAACTCAGAGCAGCTGACAGTTGTGTTTTGTTTATATATTTGATCAATACAACCAGCTGAAAACTTTCAGATCATTGATCATGTCATGTTCTGCTGAGTAATTGGCCAGTAAAACTGGATGTTTGGAAACTGATGACTTAGTGGTTCAAGGGTCAGTCTAGCAAGAAACTGAAGCTGGCTAAAACAGACTTTCTTTTCCTCTTTGTCTTTTTCTTCAGTAGGTGGTCTTCTGGATGATCCATGATCTCATCTCCAACCTTTATGATGTTTTTCCTCTTTATTAGAGACAGATTGTTGTTCCATTGATCAGCTTACTCTGCTGTCTGCACTGTATTGTAAAAGACCTAGTAACAGTATTTCAGATGGAGAGCATAGTGATATTTATGGGTTTTTTAAAATGTTTTCCTTTTATCCTTTTCAGCTGTTTATGACTGTCAAACTTTCACCTTCACACCTGAAATTTCTCAGATATAATCATTGACCAAAGGTCAATTTTTATCTAGGTCACTTACTAAGTTTGAGAAAAAAAACTTCAGCCAGTTTTCTGATCTTAAGTCGTGTAACAATTTGCTTTTTCTTACCTGAAGGGTTCTGGATTCTTTCTTGCAGAGCTTAAAGCAACACTCATATCTGTAGGCTTTGAAAGTTATCTCAGAGGACCCTTAGTATTCATATATTCTTTTCACTGCTTTATTACCACTGTTCCTATTTGGAAGAGTTATACAGATTGTCCAGGTTCTTTCTTTTTAAATGGTATGGGCCATATCTGGAAAGAAACAGAGCTTTATGAAACAAATGAAATTATGAAATTGCAAATATTTGGGAACTTGAATTATTTCTTCTCTTCTCTGTGAGGTTCCTCTCTCAGAATAAGTTGTGGTAGTTTTGGCTTTAGTTTCAGCTAGGCCTTGCCTAGGCCTCAATTCAGCAGGCTGAATGTAGTAGTTCTTGTTAGTTTGTTTTTTCTCACATATCTATGTATTATATCATATTCTGTTTTTAATTCTCCTTCTTTTGTATAATATAAGAAGCTTGCTGTTTTGGGGTTTAGGGGGTTTTTTTTTCCTCTTCATTTTTTTTTTTTCCTGCCTCCTCTTCCCTTGGTGAGGCGGGTGGATTCCTTCTCTCTGTGTGGGGCAATTGGCATTTTGCCAGCTCAACCTAACACAGATACATTATTTTGTTTTTCCAAGGTTAAAAGTCCTTGAGGCACACATTGGGATCATGCCATCCCCTTCCCAGGGCTCTCCATCCCCACACTGGGGTTACCATCCCCTCTCAGGGGTTTTCACAAAAGCAAGCACACCTTTCACAATCATGGATAATGGAAGAAATGGTGTCCATGGTTAAATCCACCACTTGATCTCCCACCTAAGTGGGCACGAGACTGAGGGGGGGATGTAACCATGGACACTATTTTCCAGGTTCTCCATTATTGTGAGACATGCTGCCATCAAAGAAGCCAAGACAGTGGTATGGTGGGCGATGGGACAAGTACAGATATGGGGAGGCTTGGCAAGTTGATTATATCACACTGCCACAGACTCACCAAGGGAAGCGTTATGTGCTTACTCTGGTGGAAGTAACTACAGTATGGTTGGAGACATACCCGGTGCCTTATGCTACTGCCCAGAACACCATCCTGGGTCTTGAAAAGCAAGTCTTGTGGCGACACGGTACTCCAGAGCGAATTGAGTCAATGGGACTCCTTTGAAGAATAGTCTGATTACCACCTGGGCAAAAGAGCATGGGATTGATGGGTGTACCATATCCCTTACCACACAGCAGCTGCTGGCAAGATTGATTGGTGTAATGGACTTATGGAAAACCCCTCTGAAAGCATTGTGTGGGGGGGACTTTCAAGAACTGGGATCAGCACCTAGCAAAAGCTACAAGGTTAGTCAACACTAGTGGTTCTGTCAACCGAGATGGTCCTGCCCAGTCAGAGTCACTTCACACTGTGGATGGGGGACAAAGTTGCTGTAATTTACTTGAGAGATGCTGGGTTGGCTTTAGTTTCAGCTAGGCCTTAACTAGGCCTCAATTCAGCAGGTCCAGAGCATGTGACCTAGATTAGAAGGGACAAGCATGCCCTGACCTAAGCAACCAAAGGGGTATTTCCTATTATCTGACATCATCAAGAGGTATAAAAAGAGAGGGAGGTGGAGCTTCTGCCTCTCTTTGGTCTTCACCTTAGACCCGTGAGGACACATTGCCCTGCCTCTGCTGAGATTCGGCTTTGCTGCCATCCCCGCTGTGTTATCTAGGGAGGTGAACATTTTCTTGTTAATTTTTCTCCTCTCTTGCTAGGAGTTTTCTCTGGAAGAGTTTTTGGTAGGTTTTGTGGGGTTTGGGTGGTGGGAATCTGTATTATTTGGTTGGGTGACTCGGTAGTTATTGCTGTTAGTTTGTCTTTTCTCACATTTCCGTATATGTGTATCATATCATATTCTGTTTTTAATTCTCTTTCTTTTGTATAATATAAGAAGATTGCTTTTTTGGGTTTGGGGTTTTTTTTTTCCTCCTCCTTGGCTTTTTTTTCCTCCCTCCTCTTCCGTTGGTTAGGGGGGTGGATTCTTCTTCTCTGTGTGGGGCAGTTGGCATTTTGCCATCTCAACCAAACACATAGATAGTGGTGGCCCATACCTGGAACAACCAAGGACCTTTGTTGGCTTCCCAGGAACTTGTCTGTATTCCCAGAGATTGTTTATGTAAACAGCACTGTTTTAACTGCTTGGTTTTGGTACATTCTGAAACATAAACATAAACAATATGCTTCCCTGCTGGATGCATGTATTAACCCTTCATTGACTGTCTTTTTGAGTTCAGACAACTTCCTGTGCCAAGACCTGATCTTCACCAAATACTTGTCTTGTGTTGAGCTGGCAAAATGCCAACTGCCCAATACAAAGTTGAAGCCTCCCTCCCCACACCAAGAAAAGGGAGATAAAAAAACCTGGAAACTCAAAGCAGGTTTATATATTTATACAGAAAGGAGAAAATTAAAAGAAAACTACAATATAACACACACTTACACAAGGTAGAAGTAACAAAAAAGTAAATCCCCACTCCTCAACGCAAATCACACCGTTCTAACTACAAATCACTCTGGAGCACTCAGTTCCCCAGACATAGACCGAAACAGAGAGAAAGACTAAGAACGAACATTTTACTTTCCTAAGATAATATGATAGTAAGCCGGTGCTGGGTCTGGTCGTCCCGTCCCTCCTGGGATGGCAGAGTGCGTCCTCCTGGGACCACAGCTTGAAAAAACTGCCTAAGCCACTCCCACACCAGCTTTTATATTTTTAGATGATGTCAGAACATGGTATGGAATACCATGGACCAGTAGTAGTCAGCTGTCAGCTAGCCCACCCCAGCTCAAGTCAGCTGATAGTCTCAGGCCTACTTTGAAATCTGAAGCCTAAATTTAGGCCTTGCTTTTGTCTCACGAAATGATGCAGTGACTTTGCATGAAAAACAAGCACCTAGGAGAGATTGCGCAATGGTCAAAGAATCATAGACACACTACCAGCAGAAATGAGTGAGATGAGTGAGATGAATTCATGGAATTTTAGAGATATCAGATTCTGTGAGTGGAATAATGGCATTACTCTGTAGAATTATGCTCTAATAACCAAACAGAGGTTTTTTTTGCAATTTCCAGCTTTAAACAAAAGTTTCTTTCGTTTGTCATAGTGATTAATATCTACACAAACTCATGAAAATATATACAAACATATTTTGAGAAGAGTTTGTATTCAAGCTTTAATGATTGTCAAGAGGGTAAATTTTAAAGTGGTTGGTGGGAATAGAGATAAACCACAATGGTAAAGCATAGCTGTTTTTTGATGCTGCTATTGTTTGCAAATAGGTTTGTTACATCTGCTAAAATTGTAGTCCTATAGTCAAATACTTATCTATCCTCTTAGTAGATTGTGATCACAACTCACTTCAAGAGCACTTATAATTATGTCTTTTATAAAATCACCTCTTTCCCTTCTATATTCACAGGAGAAATTTGAAAGATAAAAAGGTAATCTCTAATGTCATTATAGTTTTCTTATTCGAATTGGTTGTATACTGAACACATGCCGTTAATATTTCCTTCTCCACAGAAGCTGAGATTCTGTAGTATTGGCTTTAATAGGCAATCATTTAACTTTTAAAATACAAAGTAAATTTGGTACAGGAAAGGCTATTGGAAAGTTATGGATGAAAAGATACATTTCAGCATCCAGTCAGCAGTACCTGCAGGTTACTGCAGAGAAGGGCAGAGCTGAGAGACATGATTTTGGGTTTCAGGTCTTCTTTCTGATATTTTAACATGTCAGTTACAAAGCTCTGTTAATGTCAGTTTTTGAAGGGATGTATGAAGTTTCGCATTCTGTTGAACATTTCAGCAGACATGCTTTCCAGAGCAAAGCAGAACTGTATACTTACTTTCATTAACTATATAAATATTAAAGACAACTGAAGCTAAAAAAAAACTTCTAGCTTTCAATTTTCATAATTATATATTGTAAAGTAAACATCTATCTTCATGTTACCCTAGATCTTCAGGAATGTGCTCAATGCCAGGTAATTCTGCAGTAGATGTGATAAAGTACAAATAGGTATTGTCCTCTGAAAGGGACATTTGCCTGATGAAAGATATAAAGGTTTTCCTAATCTTGATATTGATCTCCTGTGAGGCTTTTGAGAAATCATTTCTCTTTTCATTAGGAACTCTTTTCTCCTATGTAGTGTCCTTCCAGGGACAGAGAAAGAACTGTGTATAACAGCATGGGAATATTTCTGCACTGGAATGCTTGCAATATTGTAGCAGGAAACAATTGGTACAGTTGATTTTTTTTAAGAACTATTTTGGCAGTCCTATTTTCTACTTGTTGTGTTCTCTTTCCATTGTTTCATCTGTGAACTCTTCTCATTTGAAATCTCAGCATATTCAAGGGAAAAACAATTAAAAAAAAACTATCAAAAACTTAATATCACTTTATTTTTAAATGGAGAACAAACCAATACCTAGAGAAATTAATGGCTGTAAATTATGCCATGCAAGTAAGCAGGCATTTGCAAGAAACATAAGTTACATCAATCACAAGATCTTCTAAGAAAGTGCTCACAGCTTGGTCTGTCATGCTGTCTTTCTTATTCAACTGTTGTAGGAGAACAAAGATTTTGTTCTGTTTAAACCTTCTCCTTGAATGGCAAAGGTATGTTTAAGGCACTAATCCAGATGGATAACAATTGTAAGCTCTATAACCAATAGCACATGACAGAGATACACACCTTGGGTCTGTTCTAGGCATCTGTCCAGGCTCTATGCTGTAGCTACAGAAATACCAAACATGAAGCCTTTAGAAAACCCTTAGAAATCTCATATATAGCATGTTTATGAGGACTTGACTAATCTTGATTTGAAGGAGGAGAGTGAAATAAAAATACCAAATCACTTTTGCAATACCCATTTAACATCCCACTGCCACAGTGTTAGTTCAGCCATGTTGAAAGAAGACTGCAAAAATAGGTTTAAAAATATCAGTTACAGTCATATGAAAAAAGATATTTTGATGGAAAAAGAAATTAGATGATGTTCATGTGTTATTTTCTCCTTTTATTCCAGTTGATTAAATTTATTTGGGTGAAAGCTAAGACCTGATCCAAATGCCAATGACTTCAATGGAAAGCTTGTGTTGATTTTGTTTGTGGAGCCTGTGTCCATATAGAGTTCAAAATGGAAATCTTTTGTTATTCTACTTGTATAAGTGTGATAGAATTTGCTCTTTTCCATTGCACTCTGAGGAATTCTGCACTAAGATGTTTAAAAGGAAAAAAACCCAGGGAATATGGAAAGATTAGTCTAAAAAGGAGAGATTATTATGACTTTTTATTTGTGTTTTACTGTTGAAAACTGATAGATTTTTTAGCACCAAGATGTTTTGTCAGAATTGTGATACATTTTTTATCAAAAAACTATCCTGAATGCCAAAAAAAAAGAAGTGGAAGAATTTATAAGTTCAGTACAGGATAACCAACACGTGCTGCTTAACACACTCATCTGGTAATTGAGTAATGGACATTCTAACCTGACTCAGGCTAAACAAGAACTGGATTCTTGAAAATCTTTCAGCTAACACCACTAATAACCATTGCATTGTTTCTTCATTGTTTCAGACCACCAAGTCTAGTCTGACTTTTTCTTTCAGTCTAAAAATTTATGGGTAGTATGGATCAGAGATGTCTGAAACATGAAGGTTTTGCAGGAAGAAAACAAGATAGCTTTAGCATCTCTAGACACTGAGTGAGGAGTGAATCAAAATTGGGACACTAATGATACATGCTCATCTGCATACCTCCCTATCTATTAAGATTCCTTATATTTGGACCCAGTATAAGCCTTGGAGAAGAAAGACATGTTCCATAAACTCAGTGAAGAACTTACTAATTTTTGGTTGTGTAATCTGCCAAAGATTCAGTCTGCTTTGAGAACGCTTCAGGCCCTAGTAACTTCTTTGCATTAACTGGACTGCACTGTTCCTGAAGACATGGAGCAGGCTCCATGCTAGAATTCAGAGGCCCAACAAAACTTCCTCTGCCATTTTCCTGCTACTACCAAAGGATGTATATTAAAATAAAACAAAACAAAACCAATGCTAAGTTCATGAATACAGGCCAGAAAGAGAGTAGAAAAATAATTCATAATCAGTGCATCACAGTCTACTGGAGAACTTGGATCTCAACATAAAGTTACTCACTCTTTGGCAAGGAAACAAATTACTGAAACCAATGACAAGCTGTAGTAATAGTCTACATAAAAGGTAACAGCTTTCTATTGCTACAACTTCTTGCCTTGGCACAGAAGAGAGGAAAATTATGTGGGTATCAGCACCACCAGTGGACAGATTTTAAATAGATTTAGTGAGGTGCTATATGTATTCTGCTAAAATAATGGTAATTTACAAAATCTGCTTTTCAAAGGCTAGAAAATAAAAGGTTGCCTTTACCCTCCCTAGACCAATCTACACCATAGATCATGATGCAGTCTTTTAATTATATAAGCACCCACAATTTTTAGTAGAGACCCCATGGGAATGTGAGGAAACAGAAATATCTTTTAGACCTCAGTGTATAATTGCACCCAAAATCCAGATCCTCACTGCTCTAACTATTGTGTCCTATGGGCTATTGATCACTCAGAAACTTTAATACAACAACCACCACCAGATCTATTCACCAGTTTATTCTGAAAGAGGCCATTTAAGAGAGATAGAAAGGAGCTGGATCCAAAAATAGACTTGCTTACCCATAAGCACTTTTTTTGTTGTTGTTTTGTGCTTATAAAAGTCTGAAGCATTGCATCAGAAGGGGAAAAATGTGTAGGATTGCACCTACACTTTATGACTGTGCCAAGCTAAAACACAAGGGAAGATCTAAAGAGCTTAAACGAATGAGATGCTATATTCATTCATGTGACTTCTTTGTTAAGGAGACAACCTCTGTAATGGTAAAAATGTCAGTGCTGAACCGTGATACCTATCATATTCTTCACTTTTTTTTTTATTGTGTTGAAATCAAGTAGGAGAAAGCTATGTTAAACAGTTGTATCATTTTTTCTTTTGATGTTTTTAGTTTAGCTTCAGGGTCAGGTACATGTTTTGTAATACATCCAGAGTAACAACATCCCAAGACATCACTGCACATCTGTAATACTGTTTGGAAGACTACATATATATATATATATATAAAGAGAGAGAGAGGGAGAGAGAGAAAAGACAAGATGTTTGAAAAATAACCTGTATTTACAGAATTTCAAATAGGTATTTGAATTATTTTGTCAAATTAAAGTACTGCTTTACTACTTATCTCCCTTTCCAGGTGCAAGAAGTAGTGTTCACTAATATTTTGCAGGATAAAATTGAGTAGTACAATGTATAGTATTTCTTGCAAAAGCAAAAAGTATTTACTGAATAATGGTGCAGCACAAACCTTTTGAAAAGTAATATCATCTACTGTCTCTCATAATGTGCTGCTGCTTAATAGTAGATAGTTCTATATTGCTGATATAGGGAAGTGAATTTTATGTAAATGCACTAATATAATGGGATTTCTTAATCCTGACTGGTGGAAGAAGATTTTCAAGCATATTTGCTAAAGTCATAGTCAATGTCATTAGTCATAGTCAGTGACATGAGAAACAGCATTTCTCTAAGAAAAAGAAAATGAAAGATACAGTTTCAGTGTTATAAAAACTAGTTGCACTATTTCAAGCTAATTCTGAAAAATTGTGGGGCTCTGCATGAATTCATACATATCATAAATGTTGAAATGATTTTGTTTTGTCAATATATCCCCAATATAAGATTGGTTTGAGCAGAATTCTTTCCGTGTTTATTCTATGAATTATTGTGTTAAAATAAATAGTATTTTAAAAACAAACAAAAAAAAGAAAAAAAAAACCCCAAAATTAAAAATAATGATAAGAAAAAAACTAAAAAACTAAAACCCAAAACAACTTGAAAGGGGAAAAAAAGGAATAAAACATGTTAAGAATTTTTCTAGGTTATTAGTGTTTTGGTGAGAAAACCTGCATATAAATGAAAAAAAAAATGTTTTTGTGATCATTCAGTTTTAAAATCAGGTGTATGTGATGGTTTTGATTTTTGCTTTATTGTGGTCTTATGCATCTTGCTTGAAGCATTTCCCTTAGTATCAACATCTATAATGTGTCTCCTTCAAATATATTCTCTGTTTCCTACTATTACAGTTGCACCAGCTTTTTGGGCTTTCCATCAGTTGCAAACCCAGTATCAGTCAGTCCATTTTTTCAGCCATGTATTCTCACAAACGTTGGTTTTCTTTCAAATTTGGTTGGCACTGGCTAGTGATTTCCACTGATACTGTGCCAGTAAGCATTCAAATGTCTCAGCGATGTTTGTACCCGCCATATAATGTGATGAGCACATGTTTCTGTGTCCTGGGAATACAGTGGTTACAGGGTCTGCTGACATCTTGTTGATGGAATGTGGGGTCAAGAACAAGAAAAAATATTCATGTGCTGGGAAATATGTAAGTTGTGAATTTTAGAATGGGCAAATAATATAGACATCACATATGTAGTCTTTCAGCAATAAAAACTGAGTAATATGACAGGTTTTTAAAGGTAAATGTGATTTTGCTGTTAACAAGAGAGAAATTTCAGAAGCACCCAAACAACCAGATACTGGGCCTACATTTTCAGACAAAACAAATTTGAATTCTGGTTTTGTATTCATATGGACACTTAAATGATGTTCCAGAGTGAGGTAAACCTTGGATAAGGTGCTGGGATTTTGAAGTGTACATAGTGTGAAAAAATGGGGCATACTGTTTTTAAAGCAGAACTTGGTATGTGCAGTGAAGATTCTATGTACATGATTTTGAAAATTCAGCTGTGCAGTGAAATAGCCTACAGATTCATGACATAAATAGGGAAATTATGCTGCTTTCAAACATGTGTAAGACTACTTTGCCTTGTATTTTAAAAATGTTAAAAAGTTTAGTTTAAGGTCATTCAAATGTGTCTTTCTAACCATTGCAGCCAATCTGATTAGTTACAGAAGATATTCTTCTGGTAAACTCATATCAAGCAAGTTCGCCAGTAGATAGCTCTACAAACATCCCGAAGCCCTCAGTTTCTGGCAAATGTAGACAACTGTCCCTGAAACATCGGTGAAAGGGTGCTGTCTCAGCAAACAGGTGCATTCACAAGGGACCGGGGGGTCTACCTATGCATCTGGTATTTTTTTGTATTGTTTTTCATATATACATATCCTCCTTTTTTCATCTTGACATTTTTGCATGATGGCTCATTGTTTTTGAGCTTATTCCCCTAAAAGATGAATGATCCAGAAGTATGGAACGGCAGGACATGCCAAGATATAAATGAATATAGCATGGTTTTACATGAAAGGGCTTTTGCCAGGTTTTCCACTGAAGTGTGCAAATTTAAAGCTGTGGATCAATGCCCTGCTCTCTGCGCACAGTGCTGGGTCATAACATACTGACAGTGACAAACTTCTGAGTGGACAAGCCCACTTAAAAATACTGTATGGAGGCACTCAGCAATAAAGGACAATTGCCTTCAACATTCAAGAACTACCAAGGTCTTTTGAAGACTGATGACCAATACGGAATATCATTTTACATACATACTATACATCCTAATGCTGTTGCCATGCTGAATTGCAAAAATAGTCTCTGGTACAGGGAGTGATATAGCATTAGTTTGGCCCTCCACTATAGTTTGTGTAGAACTATTCCCAGCAAGATTAATTTGTGTGAGCTCCTCAACTGCAATTAACTTGCTCACAACTAGCTTTAGCTCTCCAAGATATTGTGCACATATATCAGGCATTGGAAAGCTCATAGCAGCTGGCATTACATCGGCAGTTTCCTCAGCAATATCAAAAAATTCAAGCTGCATGATGCAATTACCAGAAGCAGTGGGAGAATATTTTATTTCTTCAGTCTCAGGCTTCTTTATGGTCTTTTAGCCAGTGGCTCACTGTTATGTCATTCACTTCCTGAAGGACAACACTCTGTTCTATGGATGGCTTACTTTTAAGTTTTCTTCAAGGAAAACATTCCAGAGCTGTAAAGTCTCTAACCATCTGACTGACAGTCTGTTTTTCTAGTGCCCATGCTATATGCAGAAGAGAACTGATGGTTGTAGAGCTGCTTTAAGATGAGTCATTACTTGTTTACTTATTCTTTAATAGTTTTGCCTAAAATTTCACTGTTTATATCCACTGCTCAGTTACAGATTCTTGCCTAGTTTTCCTGATGCTCTTAATTTTAAATCTCTTCCAGCATTACAGCTCTCCAGATTTCTACCTGTTACCATCTGTTGATTTTTTTACCCAAATATTATTCATCTGTTTTCTAAATAGAATCTCATTGCAATATTCTGCCTGTGTTTCTAATCTTCCCGTGAACCCTTGAATTATTTCTCCATTTTCAGCAGTGTGCTCAGCTCCTCCTAGTTTAATAGATCTGCAGATTTCATTAATGTACCATTTACTCCCTCTTCTAGCTCATTATTAAAGCTATTAAATGAGATCAGAAGTAATACTAATCTTTGTGTACTGCACTAAATGCTTCCCTTCGAAGTTATTGTTTATCATTGCCCTTCATTGTTTGTCATCACCCTTCATTTCAGTCAACGTGATAGTTCATTTCCAATTTGATTTAAGTTTGGGAACAGAATTTTGACACATTGGAGATGGGAGAAGAAAGGCTAATCAACAATCCAGCAGAGGCTTCTAATTAACACTCAATTTAGAAGATCAAAGTTAGGAGTCCTCTACTGCAGCCACAGTGTAAGGTGGAAACTGTCTCCGTAACTTAATGGAGAACTCCTTAAGCTCAGTGCTAAAATGTCCTGAAGAATATAGTATACTGCTAAAATTCTGGCATATGACAGTATAGCTTCTGCTCTCTATTCATTAATTTTGTATTACTATTAAAAAATCAAGTTTGTCTGGCAGACTTCAAAGTGTTTGAGTCAATTTGTTTTCTCAATAACTGCTCCATTATGTTGCCAGGGAGAGAAGCTAAATTTATGAGTAGCAATTACGAAGAGAACTCACAGAAGATACGAACTTCTGTCTTTGGCCATTTCAGAGACATACAGTCTTACTTCCAAAGAAGCTATATCTTTCTGCTGTTCCTTGCACAGTGTAAAATTTCAGGAACAAGATTTTAATTTTCACCACCCCTTCAAAGTTCAATTTCTAAACTTTGTAGTAAATACTATTAAAAGTATTTATGATACGTAATTAGAAAACATCAATTCAGGGAGGAAAATCTCCTTTTGACAAGATACAGTTCCTCTGATAATAATTAACCCCACATGATTTAAAGTCCAACACCAAAGTCTGTTCATCTTTCACCTTAATAAAATATCTAGCATTTTATAAAATTAGGTTACCAACCCTTAGCATCAGGACAAGTAACTCCTGCTCTTTATTGACATGGCAAAAAATCTTTGTCCAAATACATTCAGATACCCAGGAACTGCTTGGGTTTTTTCTTAGAAATACTTGGCTTGAGCTCGTTTGGTTACATGTAGTATGTGTCAGTGCAAATGTGAAGACCTTGAACCTAGTCTGGAAAAACATTAACTCTGTATAGAACTTACAGTTTTATATGTGTTGAACAAAACAATGGGAAAGTGAATTACTGAAATTCAGGTTAGGGCCAGGTTATTTTCCAGATCTAGGGAAAATTGTCAGAGTAGGAAGGTGGTTGCATCCTAAAGGCCATCACATGCAGTAGATCTAATGGAAATATAACTGCAATAAGGAGTGGGTTCATGAATATAGAAGTGGGATCACAAATGTAGAAACTGGGTTGCCAGAAAAGTTTACTTGCTGTAAGTACAGCTTCTCTGAATTTTGAAGTTCTATGTCTTTCAGCATCTGCCTACTTATCTGACATACCCTGCTATCTCATTACTGTGAATCTGCCTTAACCTCTGAGGCAAATTTTGTTCGCTCTTCCCCAGACTGCTTATGGAATATTTTCCTCCTACTCAATCTCTCCTAAAACCCATCTCTGTCTCTGTTGATTCCTGATAGGGAATCAGCAGTGACACTTTTTAGCCTTGTTTTTATGGTTAGGCATTTTTATAAAACTTTTTATTAGATTTTTATTGCTACTATCTCCCTTCTGCCCCTCTCCCCTCTATTATTGAGTTACATGTTTATTCCATCTATTCTGAAATTGAATTGTATTATTCTCTGGGAAAAATTTAATGTCACATTTTCAAAGGTGCCTAGTAACATTTAATGATGTAAAAAATAAATGTTATTACTCTGGTTCATTAACACTTATTAATCATGTTTTAAGGTGGCCCTGATGAGTGTTACTGTTAGCTCTTGTTAGCTGGCAGATGAAAGCCTGAGGAGGCTGTTTCAACCAGAGAACATTGACTAGTTCATTGCATTGATTTTTGGTCATCTGTATAATACATGTGAAGGATATGTATATTTGTCTAGACCATGTGTCAACATGTGTTTTGGGAGCAAGTTAGTGTGTTGTGCCTCATTTCCCCCATTGTTCCTTTGTAGTCAACGGACTTTTACCTTTCCTTTGAAAGACACTTGAGGAAATACATGCCTGCTGTGAAAGCTTGATTTATTTTGCATTGCATCTGCACTGTCTGGTTCTGCAATGTGCATTTTGGAATTAAATCAGCTCTACGAGGGATTTTTTTTTTTTTTTTCTGAGAAGTTGACTTTTATTGTGTGCCTTTCTGGCAAAAGTATGTGTGTTGACTGTATTAGTGGCTTTTCTGTGTGTGTTAAAGTTTCTTATTTTCATTATTAAAGAAAGCGCCAATTTTGTGTAAAATGCTTTGCAGAAGTAGGTCCTCACCCAGAAAGTTTTAAAAATTAAGAAGATGCAAGTGGAGTAAACAGCCTAGCAGTCTGATATGTGCAGATACTGGCCTTGGCAAGAACAGTGTGAATGTAGTGTTATAATAAACTGGGGAAAAACTCCAATAAAAAAAAAAAAAAAATTGCAGTAGTGCCATCTAGTGTGCCAGGTGTTGCAGTTTTCTGGGAGGGACAGTAAGCTACTTTCTACTCATCTCACTTGTTTCCTGACTCTCCTCCCACTGCTGCTCCCTTTTCAGCCTGCTGACAGAAGAGCAGTAACAGCATTGACAGAAGGTAGAGGAATAGACCTGAGGGCTGTTTTGCAGATGCTGTTTCTGGCACACATGCCATAAGGTTGTCATTGCTGCTCTAAAAAAATGAGCATCCATGGGGTTTTAAAGAAGGAGAAAGATAGCTGTTCTGTCTGTACTCCATACAAATCTTGCCCTTCTACTCATTGGTTTCCACTGCGAAACATGTAATGGCTAAAACATCCTTTCTCAGCCACTGCAGGCAAGTTTTTTTTGGTGTTGGGAGAGAAAAGAAAAATAATTTTGATGCTAGAAAAGAAGAGGAGCTGCTGGATTTTGAAGCTTGCTGGAAGAGGAGGAAATTCTTCTTTGCCTAGCGGCTAAAGCAATTATGTTCAGTAGAGGGTCCACAAAGTCCTGTGTATGGGAGGTTCTGTTCTGGATACTGATGCTTTGTACTAAGAGGAACTCTTTTACTGTGACCACCCTAGGCTTTTCCACTGCTGCCTTTTCCACTTTCACTAATAGCTGACTGAACCCTCTGCTTTAATCCTGAGATATGCAAAGTGCATGGCTTACCCTTCAGTGTGTGAAGCTGCACGGGGTTTATTTTTGTCTTCAGTATAGAATCTGCTTGTAACAAGTGGAAGAGCAATCAAGCCAGAAAGTGTTGTCTGCACATGAAGCCGGCATCTCCACAGCACACCTAATGCTGTGTATTCACCTGTCCTTTGAAGCTGGTGCCAGAGGATATTGCTTTTCCAGTTGGATTTGCTTGAGGTGTAGCAACAGCAGCATATCAAATTGAAGGTGTCATATTTTAGCTGTCAAAGTGTTAAGGAAGTTTTAAGTGAATGAAAAGTCTGGATCTAGGAAGAAGGGTGTTTGATCTTTGCCTTGTTATGTAGACACTACATTTGATGCAAAGGCATGTAGCACTTCTGTTTAAACACTTCTGACCTGAGCAGTAAGAAGGGGGTAAAAGATGTTTCAAATTTCAGAAATACTGGAAATGGAGGAGGAACCCTTCACTAGTGTGGGAGAATACCCTGGATTTATTACGAGGATGTGGATTCTACGATTTCTATTGCCCCTAATGTTGAATTAAAAGTGCGCCATAAATATGTCTTACCTAATGTATTTTCCCTTAGTCATCCCTATCCAGGTTTCTTCTTCCCATAGTCCCCTAGAGTACCTTTCCCACCACTCTTTCCTATTAGTTGTAGTTTTGTATTCCCATTGGTCTTTATCCCTCTTCGCTGATTGGTTGTTATCCCAGTTCTATTATTGGTTGTTGTGAAGTTCCACCCCTACCTTCCATTGGTCCGTTTCTCAATCCTTCCCTCGACCAATGGGAAGCTCCACTCCGCCCCTTGTTCCAGAACCTTCCCTGCCTAACCCTATACAAATGAAGCATTTCCAATAAAGTTGCTTCTTCTGTTGCCACCAAGTCTGGAGTCTGGACCACTCTTTGGGGTGCGGCGAGGGATCAGTGTGGAGAGAACCTTCCTGGGCTTTGAGGGGCTGAGGCTGATGCACTAAAAGAGCTGATATCACCAGAGCTGATTTATCACTCGCAAATCTAAGCCCCTCAGAGCTGAAGACCCTCGCCAATATTTGGTGGACTTATCATCCACCGTTAATCACTAGCTATTGAGAGTGGGGTAAAAAAAAAAAGCAGATAGAAGTAACTTTTCAACTATTTCTTGCATATTTCTTTTCTGTAGAGCTAATTTAAGTAGATTACTATTGGCTGTTCTGAGACTGGATGGAAGAATTTCCTCATCAGACTTTGGTACTCATAAAAAGTCTTCAGTTAGAAACTCACATCCAAAGATTATGAAAGACAATGAACTGAGTGGTTAACAGTTGGCTTTGTGGAAGCATTCCCCGGGGACATGTGTCATGTTCCCAACTGAATAGGGAGGCTGATAAAGTGATTTGCCCAGCACAATGTGAAAAGGTGCTGCAGATTAGGAAATGTAAACACATAAGCACGTAAACACAGAGACAACCAGAACCATAACCCCTCCAAACTTTATCCTTTCATAAATGTGTCTTTAGAAATCTTCAAAATACATATGGACCTGGTTTTCTCATATTATACCCTGCAGCATACAGGCACTTAACTCACATTGATTTCAGTACCTAAATGGGAGTTGTAGATCCTAAATTGTCTTTGAGGAGGTAGCCTTTAGTTCTTGGTTATTGCTGAAATTGAGAGCACTTGCCCATGTTCGGTACCTTTTAACGAGCTCAGTTCACTTCACCTAATAGACTGCACAGCTCGCTGTTCCCAGGGAATCAATATTCTGGGCCAGATTCTAACTTGAGTCTTGCAATTCACATAGCTCTACTAAGTAATTTTTAGAATGTGAATTGTGTGTGCATATAGAATGACATTATAATTTCTAGCCTTTTGAGTGGCTAGATGTGCAACTTTAATGTTCTCTTAATGTATTTTTAATGAGCTTTCTTAAGGCTTCTGAGTGGGAAAAACGTTAAAAAAAATCTATAATATGGTCTAGACACTACTCAAATGACCCTTTTCTTGCAGAAGTGAGAAACTCAACAGGGAATTCCTTCTCCTGAAAGCTTTGGAGACTGTGCAGCTTCTGACTTAGAGGCAGCATGATTGAAGCAATAGTTCTTGTAGAGTCCAAACTCAGTTGCTGCACCCGCCACAAGATACACAGTGGCTGAGGCAAGGGCTGACAGGCTACTTTATTTTTTTACTGAGAGCTATGTATTTATGCACAGCACAACCTTCTCCACTCTGTATATTTCAAAGCGCTAAAAAATCATACCAATTGTACTCTGCATGCTCAAAGTGCAGATTTCAAAGGTTCATGACTCAGTCAAATCAAAATCAATTTGCACCAGAACACTCAAAAGCACTTCTTCTTACTGAGGGTCATTTCTATGCTAAATTTCAACTCTCTGCTTGATTTTTTTTTTTTTTTTGAGGGAAAAGTTGCAAAAAATTCTTGTAATGGTAAAAGTGGTTTTCTTCACTTCTTTCATATGCCAAATAGTTGAACTGCATTAATTCAAACAAAATTTCACTTTTCAATCAGAGACCAGGTCAAGAAAATTTCACTTCTAAAGGTGAAAGCACAACTGAATTAGAAGAAAAATGTACTTGGAAAAGTGCATGAAAACTTAAACACTCTGATCAGTAATATTGCTCTTTAGTAGCTTCATTTAAATAAAAAGCATTCTATTTTATTCTTTTGTAATAATTGCAGAGAATGTGGAACATGTATCATAATAATTTATATTATTCATTTGATGACATGTCATGTGCTGATTATCTAAGTCTCAGCTAAATGTTTTAAATGTAAAATCAGTTCCTCACCACTCATTGTTCTTTCATGGCCCCAAAGCTCACTAAAACTCTGGTTATGTCTGCCCTGTGCTGTGTAGCATGGAGGTTTCTGAGCAAGGTTAGAGGTGCAAGCTTGATTCATTGAAGCAGAGCAGAATCTGTGCAGACTAATTGTAGCTCAGCAGAATATGTTAGTGTATGTACAGCTTTCTGTTGCCTTGACTGAATTCCTTCCTACACTTTCTTTAGGTAGCTCAGATACTCAGTGCTGTACAGAGAGGCTTTTCAAACACTATGAGGAATGCTTGAAAGTTGGTCTGTTTGCTGCAGCCCCAGTCAGGGCTTTATAGTGACTAATGACCAATGGCGTACTGCTGTAAACTCTGCTGAAAATCAAACGCTTCTCCTCCTCCCTCCCATCTCCTTTGTTGGAGGAAGGCAGACAAAAAAAAAAAAAAAAAAAAAAAAAGGAAAAAAAAAGAATCACAATTCTTAAATGGAGGTGTGTTATCTGCCCACTATGGTAAATTTTGGCTTCCTTTCATTCCAACTGTAGTGAAAGAAGAGCTGTATCATATCGACATGGTGCAGGAAGGCTGCACTTAGAGGCTTCTAAATTCTAGGTACCGCTAAAGAATTACTGTCATTTGTCATTTCCTGCACTTCTCTCAAATGACTATTTATTTCAGCAGTCATGTTTGAAATCAGATGCAGGATATAGCAAACTTTTAGCACTGTATTTTTCCAAGGAGCATACAGACAGATCACAAAGTCTGTGATAAAATCTGAGATTAGGAGAAACTCAAACTGTCTGGATCTAAAATGTGACCTACTTTGAAGGTTGTCCCATGTAAAATTTAATTTACTGACCAACGAAATGTAAATGTATAAGTGTTCATGTGCTGCAGTAAAATTCTGTAAAGATCATGAAATGTGACAATGATCTTTGAAAAGCTAGGTTATAGAAGTGATATTACAGATTTTAGTAACGATCTAAATTAAGTGTCTTCAATATGCTTAACCTTGCATTAAACTTAGATTTAATAAGACAGATGTGTATTAAGTACTGAATATACTTAAGGGAGCAATCTCGCATTGGCAGGGGATGGACTCAATGACCTCCTAATAGTTCTCCTCCATCTCTAATTTCTATGATACTAATTGATTATTAAAACACTTTTATTGAGGATTTATATGTAGCTATTATATAGTTATTAATCTTACAACCCAACTGATATTTAATTTATACATAAATTTAACACACAATGTCATTTTAGTTTTTAAAGAGTAACCCTGGAACAGTGCATTCACTGGGGCTCTGAAAAATCTTGGTGGTAAATGAGGTTGGCCATTTTGAGGTTAATTGCAATTTTATTATTAAATCACACTTTGCAGGGCTTTACAGAATAAAGTAAGTTTACAGAGCTCTCCACATAAAACAAAAAAAAACAAAAAAAAAAAAAAAAGAAATGTTTGCCTCGTCTACAGCATTACTCTGGAAAGACAAAAAAATTTGTAATGAAAAAAGGTGCATTTATTTGGATTAAATACTATATGTTGATAAATCTCAGAGAACAACTGAATTCTGAATATTTTAAAGGTAATCTGTGTATCTCAGTTTTGGAATTGTGAAGAAATTTCCCAAAACTCTGAATATTTAGCGAAAATGGTGCAGTGGTTTTGAGAATTCAAAATTTATTTCTGTGAATGTCTGGCTAAACAAAAAGCAGAACTTTTGCAGAGCCTTGTTATTAATTCAGCTTGTATATGCCTAGGGCCATGGCTCATAATGGCATTCCTTTCTTTTTAACAAACTGTCAAGCTTTTCAAAGGACATCCTGAAAGCCGTAAGTGCCTATTTGTTGGATGTATTTCTCATACCCTAAAGGCTTTCTTTGATACGGACTGATCTTTTACATTTATGGATGGAAGTTGCATTAGAAAATGCCCTTTGTGAAAACCTGTAATATCTCAAGAGTGGCAAACATCTGATTTTTGGCTAAGGAACTATAAAGAGTGTTAGAACTCTGAACGTTTTTTAAACCAGGCCTTTCAAATAATTAGCAGCAAGCAAAATTATGAATAAATGCAAAACCTAATGCAAGTATGTATTAATGCTTGAAAGTTCCTAGTTACTTTAAATACAGTAAGGAGCAGGTAGGGAATACTGCTTGTTTTCCCTATGGAATTTTAAGGGGTTTGTGCCTATTTTATGATAAATATTTACATGCAACATATGTCTTTTGATGTCAAAAGTGTAAGGACCAAGTTTTGTTCTTCAAGCAGAAGGCTGGAATGCAGATGGAAAGGGCCCTAATGTCTGGGACATATTCACCCATCAGGGAGGAGATCGAGTTTTCAAGAACCAGACTGGTGATGTAGCTTGTGGCAGCTACACTCTGTGGGAGGAAGATTTGAAATGTATCAAACAGCTTGGATTGACTCATTATCGCTTTTCTCTTTCCTGGTCACGTCTGTTACCTGATGGGACGACAGGTTTCATCAACCAGAAAGGCAATTGTTCCTTAAAAATAGAAGGTTGCAGCTTTAATTCAAGGTTATTGCTGCAGTCTGGCATAATTAATCCAGTATGCTATTCTGCAGTGTAGCTTTGAAATTGCAACTTTTTTTCAGAGTAATTATGGGATGATTTTTTATATGTTTGCAACAACTTACTAATTAATATTCTAGATCCCCTTGGATAGCACAATCTTTTGGGATAGGATTATTATTATGTTTCCTATGTATCTTTTTGCTTACTCTAGTTTTTTTAATTGTAACTCTAAATCATTTTGCTTCATCAGAATGTTTATACTTACAGGGATCCTAGCCATGAGAATATTTTTGGATGACTTACAATGGACAAGTTATCTTATTTGGCAACTGCATTTAGATAGCTTATCAGCATGCTGTAATGTACTGAACTTCACATTGATTATTTTGCACTGAGGGACATACTTTTCCCAGACATTTTTCTTCAACAAATTAAATAGGATTCTTCAGACTCAGATAGGAACTGTCTTAGTTCTCTGACAAACAGAAGCCAGACTGCTCTGAAGAGGAGTTTTCACAGTCTCAGCAGGCAGTGTAAATGTGTAAAGGGATACAGCCCATAAATAAGCTTTTCAGATTGCTAGAAGTTAGATATAAAATTTTTTTCACTTCTGATTCATTTATTTTAATTCCATTGGTGTGGAGTGGGGGAGAGATTAAGGTCACTCACTAGGAAAAGACAGGAAAGGGCAGTTGTGCCTACAGAACATAGGAAATGGAAGAAAGAAGAAATAAAGAGAATTGTGAAGAATAAAAGCAACTGAAGCTAAACCAGATAGGACATGAGAATCAAAGTAGTTTGCTGAGGTCTCTTGTATGCTGGGAGGATAATGTTCTGAGATAAAAAAGCAAAATATATTTGGATGAACCTCTGAATCTCGGTTCTGCCTCCTACTCTTCTGCATCTCAGTCCTACCAAGAAGATATATATCTTTATATTACTAGGGCAGTTATTTACTTTGGCAAGTCTTTTCTTCTCCTGTGTTGAAGATTTCAAGGATGGAAAGCTGCAAAGGGCACTACTTCTTAGAAAGTGCTCGTCAGGTTATCCTTATCTGTACCAGGAGGATCCCAGCAGAAACAGTATTTTTCTGCAGAATTTTGGTCATGTAGAGCTTGGCTGTTCAGTAGACAGCAGCCTATCCTCTGCATCCTGCAGATTAAGGTTTTCACCAGAGAGTGGAGAAGCCTTTGTTTCAAGATTTCAGAAACGGGGGCTGGTGAATTTGCTGTAAACAGACCAACCAGCCATTTTTCCTGCAGAGTCTGATTGCAAAAACCGTGCCAGTATCCCAGAGAGGCTTGAATGGAAGCCTTTTCTTTGCCACCAAAATTTACAATATGTGGCCCACTTTCACTGGCACAGCTTGCCTTTTCCTAGGAATGCTTTTTATGGTGTGTTGAATTTAAATTTGGCTGAGTTGTTGTGGTTTTCTCCTGTACTGATAGTCCTTCAGCTGGGGCTGCAGGCACTGTAAAACCCCACTGAGCTGCCTACTGAATGGGCTTTGTTACTTAGTCCTCAGAGTGGGAGACAGCAAGCAGACATTCTGAATGCACTTGGTAAGGAAAGCTAACATTTTGACAAAACTCAGCTGTAATTTCAGAAAATGTTCACTTGATCCCCAGTATAAGCAGTTGCCTGATTAATATTATGAACTTTACATTTAACGAAAGGGCATTGGCAGAACTCCAAGTAGGCCAGCTTTCATTAGGCAGGAGTTCACTTCTCCTGTGCAGTGATCTGTTGAAGCAATTGTAACTGCATAGCAGGGAAAGGCCATCATATTCTATATAAACATTTTTATAAAGAGCATGTGAAGAATTAGAAAGCTTAAAGCAGTGTCCTTTCAAATAAAATCATTCACACCAACTGATTGACTACAAATTTCACACCTAAGATGTAGGACATTTGAATACCTCTCAAACCACTGTTTCTAAGCTGACGGAGGTAGGGTCCTTTAAAGCAGCAATGTTATGGACGTAGTGTACCTAAGGCATGTGATGTGTTAGATTCAAGCTCACACCAAGGTTTTAAAGTATTTCTGTACAATTACTTTTACCCTAAAAGGTGCTCTGAGCAGAACAAATGAGCTGCTAAAAATTAGGAGTTGATGCAGAAGACAGAAGCTGTAGACATGGGAATATTGCATCTGTGAGAATTTGACATTTTGCCTCACTTCTGCATGAAGGCAGGGAATCAGGATGGGGAGAGAAGATGACAGAAAGGAGAAAAGAACAATCCTTCACTTTCCAGTTACAAAATCCTCCTTAATATCTCTAATCCCAAAATTTTGCAGTTTCTTCACAAAACTCTTATAAACACATTTCCTCCAAAGAATTTTTTCTTCTGTATTTCTGCTACTACCTGACCCACAGATACAACCAGAGAAACTAAATAAGCCTACTCTGGAAGGTATGAAAATTAACTTGACACTCACATTTTTCAGAGATGCAGTTCTATTTCTTTCATTTTTTATCAAAAAGCATAAATATTTTCCAATATTGATGCTTGAGATGTAAAAAGTAAATGATAGAGGGTTGCACTTAAATATTATAAATTGTATTATATAATTTATAATCTGAAAATTAGGATGAGAAATGCTGGTGTCCTTTAGGTAAGCATTACTCTCAGTATGGTAGAACAGGATCCTGTACCAGCAAAGGATTTCTGTTTTCACAGTTTAAGCTTATGCAGTAAACGTTGTAGTCCCACCAGCAAAGAGTTAACACACACCCAGCCCCACTGAAGTCAGATAGGTCCCCATGCAAAAGTTACAGGAAGAAGATGTATTGTTGCTCATTGCTCTTGCAAATGGTAAGAATTTGCTTTTCAAAATTTAGAAATCTGGCCTAGTCCTTTCTCTTTTATATGGGTGCATGCTCAAGCACAGGCATACATTTCCTCAGAATTTAATGGTTTTTTTCTGGTGCTGCATTCAGAAGGAAAAACAAACTACCTATGAGATTTATTGTGAATTACTTTGTAAACAATCTTACTGAGTCTTGCTGTGCTAAGGGATGTATATGCCCTTGCTTGCTTAGGGCAAGGCACTGTCTAAATCTGGGGTTCATAATTGATTGCTGTTTGGCAGAAACTATTTGGCAGAAATCCTTAAGATCAGTCATTTGAAGTTGGGTTAAGATGAAGCATAATATGTCCTCTTAAGAAAAAGATAGTATGTTTTTCTCTATTAGCCTTTTTAAATATCAATACATAGTAAGCTAAATGGGAAAACACCAGGAAATATATAGTAAAAGTATAGAGCAAGTTTCCTGCTTTGGATTAAAAAACTGTCTGGTTCAGAAACAGTTAAGAATAATTATCTAAGCCATATATAACCCCCTAAGCATGTATTTTATTAACTTCCAACTTAGTCTTCTTCCTCCTCCTTTCTGCAGTGTTTTCATCTTCTGTAGACCGTTCTCAGTTCTGTGTTTCAATACAGCAAAGCCTTGGAATAGATATTTCATAAGCGCCTATGTCTTACTAGGATATGTGGTAGTCTAAGACCCACAAAAATTTATGAATTTTAGGTTGCTCAGGTTATTAAACACTTCAATGTATTTAGGCCAAGTCTCTGAAGCAAAGGCTGACTGATTTCTACATTCCACCAGCATGATGGAGACCTATTCCTGGCTGGAGCCTCTTAGCTTAACAAATAATAATTCAAGGCCACTGTTGGCCTTTTCCAATTACTGCACTAAACCAGATAGTTCAAGTAAAAGAGCAAGCTAATTGATACTCTTTGAACCAGAGCTTATGATGTGTATTTCAATATGTAGTGTTTTCAGAAGGCTTAAAAGCAATACAGTTATGTTTGGATGTAAGCAAAATTAAAAATGCCTATTTGAGAGCTTAGAGTATCCTGATATTTAAACTTACAGTGACCTCTCAGAAGCATAAAAATAGTCCTATAGGAAACATATTCATGTCAGCCACTGCTAAATCTGAACAGAAGGTGAATTTCTTTTAAGCCTCTAGAAATACATCCCCAGTGCTGGCCATCTTTAACAACACATCCAGGAAATTAAAGTTGATCTCTGTCTTAGCAAGAGGGGACAAGAAAGGTTGGAAGTCATGAGCTTTCAGAGAGGTGAGCTAATTCCTTCTTGCAGTTAGAGGGACTGAGCAGTCTGCAGCAGTGGCAGTGTAAAAGGATGAGAAATGATTTCTTGGATAAACTATTGCCAAGGCATTCAAGTGGGTGGCTAAAGAAACTGATGCCTTAAACTTGATCTAAAATCTGGTAGAACACAATGAAAACTGTTAAATATCACATAGATCTAATGAGGGAACTCTTGAATTCACACCATTGCAAAATGTTGAATACATTGACAGTATCTTTGTCTTAATGCTGGCACAGTGAAAGAAAATGGAATAAGTAAAACAGCTAATCCAGCTAACGAAGTTCAGATTGTAAAAGATCATCTTAATTATCTTGCTGAGTTCTCAAGGAGAGAAATGCTTTCATTAGAACAAATCTACCTGTAAGGCTCTCAAGCATCAGATTTTTCCAACACGCTTGTACCTTGCACATGCAGTCAGGCTGCCATTCAGGCATTCAAATGAAAGGATTATATTTTCATGTGACCAGCACCCATCAGAATTATGTTTCTCCTGGGAGTTGCTGTCCACTGATCTATTTTGAAAATTTGCATCCTCATTTCATTTTATGTGCCTGGTTGGAAGATTTTGTGTGCAGAGCATTTTTGCCAACTCCGGGGTCTTGTAACTGTAGTCAGCATGCAGTTGAGAGAGAATATTTGCATTTTATAACAGAGAAAATGTGCAGTGAGGTTTCTTCAAGGGATAAAATGTAATAAAGTTATTATTAACCCTTTCTTTGTTTCCTTTAGTATTTTCAGGAGTCAATTATTACTGCAAAACCATTAATAACCTGGTAAACGACATCCTGTCCCTGCATCACTTTGGCTTACCTCAATCCTTAGACGAGACTGGAGATCTGAAAAGATTGTTGAGGCTGTTCATACTCATGTAAATTATTGCTTCAGAACATTTGGAGACTGAGTGATCATTACTAATGGGCCTGATGTTGTTGCTATAGGTGGTTGTGAAAAAAGTATAGCCCCAGTATTGGTATCAGCTTAGAAGGCAGCTTATAATGCTTAATAAGCTCATGCTAAACCCTGATGCAGTTGTGGTAAGATATTTGGAGAAAACACTGTGGACTTGCGCCTATAGCTCAGAACTCAGATTGATAGAACCTCTCTGAATCCTGTAGAAGATTTCTGAGGAGCCCCTCTGGATGGCAAAAGACATTGTACAAGATATAAATAAACAGGTCACCTTGGGGTTCAGAATTTAATTTTTGCATAGTGGCTATAAAGAGTAGGAGCCTTAGCGTTTTCCTATTGCCTTTGTACTTGGTAGCTATTTTACAGTTTGAAATGACACACCGGTGTTGTATCATCTTTTGAACTCCAGAAATGATCTTTCTGGTGCCAGCAGTAAGGCTTTCCTGGCATGCATCTACCCTGGCAATGGGACATGTGGTGGCTGCCAGTACCAAGGGGTTAAGGAGCAGTGACAATAAGCAGATGCTAATGCAGGAAAGATATTTTAGTCCTCTCATTAAAATAAGTCATTTCACTGTCTTCATGGATATTTGCACAGTTTTGCTTTTCCATTGTTAGTCATAAAAGGTCAGTTCATGGAAAATTAAGTTAATAGGGTCAGTGCAATTTGGTGAAAACTAGTTTTAGTTTGTAGCTTAGAAAGGATAGAGGGTAATGCATCTGATTTTATGGGCTTTCTTACATCTGTTCTGAATAAAACTTCCGCTCTCTTGTTCTAGGATACATATAATAACCCTATAATTTACATCACTGAGAATGGATTTTCCCAAAGTGACCCTGGTCTACTTGATGACAATCAATGATGGGAGTATTTCAGGCTGATTTTACAGGAAATTTTAAAAGGCAAGATTTAAAATTATGAAAGATCAATTGTGCAAACTTAATATAATTTTACTTTGTGCTTATTTGCATTCAGCAATGACCAATGATTCTTGAAGCTAAAATTTATGTAAAGCAGAGAAAAGTGATGTGATTGGAAAAAAATGTTTAGCTGAAAGGAAAGCAAATAGCTTTAATCCTTCCCCCATGTCTTGGCATAGAAATAAATGAAAAGGTTCTCCATATATAGTTTCTAAACTCAGCTTTGTAAGGTCATAGTTCTTCATTGACCAAAGAAACCACATTCAGAAGTGCTTATCATTCATACTTCTCATTGTGAAGGATGTAAGTTTGAGGGCATCTAAAAACCTGACAATTGCATCTCATAATAGCCTTACAAAATACAACCTCACACACACACAGTGAGGTTTAGGTAACAATTATTTCTGTACAGGGCCATTAAGTCATTATAACTCAGCTTCTGCCTTTATGTCAAGGTGGTCAATCATATTCAGCACTGGTTAAAGTGTGTTTTAATGCTTTACCTATAGTTTTTTTATTTGTCCAATTCCCAATCTTCTAGAAAGTCCTTCCTTACCTTCCTTCTATTGGTAGTATTCTCTAAGGTGATTTACAGGAAGCAGATCTCACTATGTGTCAAGTGAAATGTATTTTAAGATGCTAGTTCATTTAGATAACAGCACCCATTGTATTTGTCCAAAGTGATCACAATCATGAATGTCATATAGTTCAATGATTTTTTGTAGCCATTTTTCCATCATCAGGCTTCTTTTTTACTTTTGCTGTTTGTATTCTTTATTTTATCCTTACTATTTTGTTATAATATTCACTTAAAAGCTACCCTTCTGTGTTCTTCCTTTTTGTTTAAAGTTGCAACTTACACTTGTCATTCATGCCAATTAATTTTTTTTCTACAACCAAGTAGAAGATGCAAAGGATCATTTTCTGTCACTGAAACTGGTAGGTCCTGTTTGTATCTGAAGCAGACAGGCCAGCTATGAGCCGTCTTTGGAGAGCATTTCCTAGGCCATGCCGTATCTGGCCCCAAGCCATGTCTGGAAATTAATAGCTGGCATTGGATAGCAGTTTTATCAAGGAGCTTTACTTATAAGTTTGTAGACAAGTTGTCTGGATTTGAGTTTCTCTGAAGATGGAAAGTGAGTAAACACTGGATTCTTACTGTTTGATGAAATGGAATTCATTTACCATATCTAGTTGGTTTACAATGTTTTACAGTGTACAATGGCTTATCCTGAGGTAAACATTTAGGGTAGGTTTGCCGAATCTTACTTTAATGCATTTGTTGACACAGTTCTCTTACTGCATAGTAAGGAATGAAGCAACTAGGTTGAAGGTAGATGCCTATTGGGAGACATCAACAGTTGAGTAAAATTAACCTTTACCATTTGCTCAGGACAACAAAGCTTTTAAACATGTTTGTTTTGACTGTAACTAGTGCAGCAGCCTTACACAGGTTTAGTTCTTTATGCAGTTTGAAGTTAAGTGGGATTGATCTTTATCACTTCATCCAGTGCGAAAACATGGTGGAATTCTGGCTGAAACACATCTCTCTATGCAAAGATGATACAGCTATTAAATCCCTCAGCTGTAAGGCACTGTAAGGCACTCTGTGAAGAAATTTCAGTAACATTATCCCCATGTAACTTCTTTCCTGTTACTCTGAGTAAACAGTTTGTCAAGGCCACTCTGTATGTACTGACCCATGAATGAGCAACCCATTTCAAGTTTTCAGCTCAGACTGATGCAAAGCAGGATACTTGAAGATGTTTAGTTTGTTCAGTGCTTAAATGCTTAACCATTTATTAAGTGTTACATGAAGCAGAACAGTTTAATTGCTTTGAATACAGTGTCTACTCTACAATAATTCCTTATATTTTGAGCTAACTTTTGAAATTACTAGTACAGACTCATTCATGCAATCAGCTCTGAGTCATGACAGGGGACTTTCAGGTATTCTGCCCTGGGATTTGGGTATGTCTACTTACTTTATTTGACTAACCGAGAACTAAATAGGCTTGACTACAAAGGAGAGTATATCTACAGTTTGCTACTGGACTTGTTGATAGAAATATTTTAGTATATTGTAGTTGGATTGATACTATACCCATTTTATCTTTTTTTTTATCATTAAAAACCTTCCTAGCTTCTAAAATGCATGTTCACACCAGTGTTAATTTCATTAGCCAAAATTTTCAAAACAATAGGGATCTTCCCTTTCCAAAATCTCGTATTTTAAAAAGAGTTATGCTCTAATAGTCTGAAAATCAGATACTTCGATGCCTCTCAAGCTACATGCTCAAAATTTCTAACATTTTACTGTCAATAGGACTATTTAAATTACAAGATTCTAGAGGGCAGGAGCAGTCCTGAGTTGGCACATCATCCTCATCCACTAAGACTCTGATCACGTATATGGATAAGTAGTAAAACGTCTCTATGTTACCCCTATGCTGTCAGAGAAAATTGAGATTTTTGTTTTTCAGTCAGTTAACAAGACCAGAAAGAGCAATGTAAATACAAACTAGGAAATACCGAGTGAACAGCATGCAGCTACTATAAATCACATCATTGCTATTATAGATGGGTACAACTGCTGCCATGTTGCTTCTGCAATATCTGAATAGATAAAAGCATCAATATTTTAATAAATGTGGATATACATATTTAGCACCTCTACAGAGCCATAAGCATGCATGGTGCTTTACAGATAAATGAAAGTGATGTCTTCTTACCCCAAGAAACTGAAAATCTAATTTAGATACAATGCATGAAGAGATGACTAACAAAAAGCTGGATGAGAAGTAAAAAAAGAACATAGGTCAGAGTAGCCAAATGCTTTTTATTACAGTTGCTGTTCTTTAATCTTATGTAATGTATGTTAAGGATGACATCTAGACCAAAGATCAAGGCTGGGGAAAAAAAAGTAGTTGAAAGTACTTAGTTTTTAAATGTGGAACCTTCTAAAAGAGATAATGTAGTTTCATGAAGTTTATAGAGGAGAGAAATGCAAATATGGGTAAACTATTGGCATAGCCAGCTGATGGAGAAAAGCAATGAAGGTATTCCATAGTCTGGCTGGTAGAAGATTATTAGTAATGCTGATGGGGAGGGATGAATGAATTGAATAAATTTCAGGTTGCAGACAGCTGCAAGAAGTAGGCACTAGAAGTTAGTAGAAATAGAAAGTAAAGAAGTTGAGGATGATGTGATGTGATATGAGCAGAGGCAAATAAGAGGGAGATGAGCAAAAATAAATGTGAACAAGCAGGACTAGATTTGGAAATAAATAGGAAACATATGAACATTTAATTTGGAGTCAGCTAGAAGGTCAGCAGTAAAGGATGCAGGGCAAATAGGAGAAATGATTGTGAGGGAAAAAAGATGGGTAAAGCTTAAGATTCAGATGGTGTTAATTTTCTCCTTAAATATGCTTGAATGAAGCAGAAGAGAAAATGAGATACAGAGAATGCTGACTGCAATGGGAAGTGCAGAGCAGAACTGAAACTGACAGTAAGCAAGGTGGTGCAGTTAAGAAGATTTTAAAAAATTGAACTTTAAGTTAAATGCAGTCCTTCCTGGATAGCTTTTTGTGTCCTTTTTTCTTCAGACTTCTAAGAATTGTTATAAAACCTTTTATATATTGTTGCCAGTGTACACTTTGACCTTGCTCTCATGAACTAACCATTTAGTCTGTGTTGTAGATACATACAAGGCTGCTTTTGCTGCATTCCCATGCACATAAAACAGTGAGATTATAATGCAATGCTGTAGTCCATGAAAATATGATTTATTGTTAAATTAAATATGGATGTCATAATGTGAGCCCCTTGGGTCAAATATAAGCTTGAATGTTATTGAAAGAACTGCAGCAGCAGCTCTGTTTCTTCATTGCCGCTGACAAAAATGCCTCTACAAATAGAACACAACAATGCAGACATATTAAGGAGTCTCTGAGATATGCTGTCCCTGGCATAACATTGCCATGTGACATTTTCAAGAACTATAAATACTTTGACTGCATTATAGTGTAAAAGTTAAGAAGCTTTGCAGTAGTCACTGCAGAAGCATTAAAATCAAGCTGAATTTGTTGCGAATAGTATGAGGGATTCAGAGCTTTTAAAAGACCAAATGAATGCAAACAAAATAAACTAAGAAACACTTAAAATCATAAAGATATAGAAAGTATAGGACAATATTTTTATCAGGTTTTAGTGTAGTTTTAAAAGGTCCAGAATACACAAGTACAATTCAATAAAGTTCCAGTTAAATCCCAGTATAATAAGCTCCTATCATGACAAGAACAGTCACACATAATATCTTAGGAAAATGTCTGAAACCACTTTAGGCAATAGAAATTGCCACTTTGTAGCAGTATTTTCTTATTACTGAAAGTTTATACCTCATTTTTTTCACATTGATCCCTTAATCTTAATATTTTAACCTGCAAACATGAGTCCTTTTTTTTTTTTTCTCACCCCTTAACCAGCAGTTTTCCAATGCAAACTTAGGAAGGAACATTTTCTTTCAACAAAATGCCCTGTAATCTGACTTCACTAGTGTCTTCAGTGAAGTAAAAACACAGTTGTGAGCTCATGTTGGGAAAATTTCTGCTGGAATGAGAGCAATAGGAGCTAGCTCAGTATAACACCAGAAGAGGATCTCTGAAACAAAGATATGCAAGTGAATTTCTTCGTTGTCAGTGTCTTGATTTTAATTGAAAAATATTAAATTAAAAGGTATATTATGTAGTAACTGCTAGCTGTCTGTGGGTTGATCAGAGAAAGGTGTGTGTAAGACATGGGAAGTTTGTGTGCAGTGTTATAAAGAGGGTAGCTAGACTGAGTGGTGCAGCAGTTTGTTCAAGTTGGGAACTGGGATGTAGCCAGTATTTCACATCCTCACGCAGTACCTGGGATGTGCTTTGATTCAGAAGTAACTAGACCCCAGCCCCCAGTGAACTGTTAGTTTTCAAAAGCGTTAGCAACTACAGCACAAGAATAGCTCCTGCTCTGTGGAGGAGAGATACTCTGTGGGAGGCTTTAGTTACTTCAGAGAGGATAACCTAAGCAATTAGGCACTGTGGATGTTGTACTACTGCCAGATAGCTCCTGATTAAGTCCCTGCTAGAAACCTCTTTGGGGTATTAGTTTTGTTACAGCATACTATTTGCTTTGCTTAGCAGCACTACTGCATTGTTAAAGGCAAAATCAGGATTCTTCAGCTTTGCTGCTGGTTGCCTTAGTTGTGCAAGCAAAGACTGGGATCTAAACAGCTAACCAGTTTCTAATCTCCAGATCACATCTATATAGCCAGAAAGTTAGAGGCAATTATTGCTCACGTACACTTTAAAGAGTTCCCTTTGGAAATAATTTGTACATGCACAATGCAATCCCCACATCAGAAGTAGCTACTGTAGTACTTTTGATTCCACTTTTTTGTTGTCCAAGATGAAAGCCAATGACAACTCTGCTGAGAAAAAAAACCAAACCAAAACAAAACAAAACAAAACAAAACAAAAACAACAACCCTCACAAATAAAAAGGAGAGATTTTGGCCTTTATGATGAATAAACAGTCTTTCATGAAACTTGTGAGTTTAAATTCATCAGATATGGGTAGCACATAACATCATTGAGTTTGATATCAGTTCTCTGCCACATGTTTAATTTGGAGTTACCTTTCCAGAGTAAATGTACTGAATCCACAGAGGCACATGATTAAAAAATAATGTGGTATTGTTTTGTCTTTCAGACAGCTTTTAATTTATATCTCCCCTTTTTAAGACAATTCAGTTTTAAATAACTCAGCCTCATTAAGTGCATTCTAAATTCTAAATTCCTAGAATTACATGCAGGATCACTAACACCAGAAACTAAGTTAATATGTAATGAAGTTTGGCTAAGCTTTTCCATATAGGCATATATCTTTCCTGAAATTGAAAGATAAGTTCTATTTATTAAAATAAACATCTGTACTTAGATACCTATCATATCTTAGTCACAGATTTATATTCCAGAAAATGGGATCTTGCCTTTTAATATACAACAGGAAACATATTTCTTCTTAGAGTCCATTACCAAAAGTATTACGAAAATTGGTTCAAGAGGTATTAGAAAATTAGGGAGAAAGCTATTGAATGTAGTAGTGCTGGTACAACCATCATCCCAAGATGTTCATGTGTTCCTGAATATTGTCCATGGGAAGTATTCATGCCCTGCTTCTCATCTTTCTATCTAAATATCTGCTCTTGACCACGTAAGTAGGTGGATCTGTGATATGATTGTCCTTATGTACATTTAACAATTACTGAAGAATGGATCTTTTCCTAGACATATGTTTAAAAGTGAAAATAGGAGATTGAATGAAAAGATAAACTTAGTTAGGGTCTACTATGTTAAAAAAACAGCTGTGTTTTGAAGTCTGGGGTGGGTAGCTAATATATTGCTTCCAAACTATTTATTTTTCATTATGTTTCTGTGATAATAACAGATCATCATTTGATTTCATGGAAGTTATTGTCATTCCAAAGGGTTGAAAATTATATAAATGTAGCTGTACAGGGAATATTACAATGTCAAACAAAGTAGTGTCATTGCAGACCTATGTATATGCTGCCACAATGTCAATATAAAAGGAAAGAAACCATATTGATCAATGGACCAGAATATCAGAAGTGATTGGATATAATGCAAACAGTGCATTATCTCTTATACAGTCTTATTAAATGAAAATACAACTTTCAGGCTATAACAGTGCATTGAATTTAAACTCATGTATACCTGGGTGTCTAAAGCCACTGCAATTTTTTCTGAGCAAGTGTGTGCTCCTTCAATGCATTAACACATACATTCAATATGACCTACTTTATAATTGCTGTGGGAGTTTGCCTTTGCATTTTTTGATAGTTCTCTGTTCAGATTCCCAACCATTGCATTGCTTTAGCTTATTTGCATTGAATCAGTTTTGCTATGGGATCTCCCATTTTTATATAAAGAAGTACTTACCTTCAATACACAGGAAGTGAAGTATTTCAATATCAATGTTAAACCAGGGAAATTGAGGTAGCACAAGTTCAGTGTAATTTAGCTAAGGTCAAAAAAGCAGATGGGGTAATAACAGGAATAGTACCTGGATTTTTCTGCTCTCCAGTCCTGACTCTGTATGTGCAATGTCACATTCCTGCTTCTAACAAACTCATTCAGAAATAAACATTCATATCAAAGAATACGAAGATGTACCTGAATGCATGGTACACATCTCTCAAAAATACTAATGGGAAACTCATCTATTGAACTTGTATAGTAGCTGGAAATTAAATTCAAAATGTTACTATTTCAAATATATTATGGACACTTATCTGTAGTGTGGCAAGTCTGATGTTTGAACAGAAGATTTTTGAGGAGTTAATAATTCTATTACATGGTGGAATAATTTGCCCGGAAAAAAAGGTGAATGATTATATTTCTGGTAAATGAAAAATAAAAAAAGATCAAATAGTAAAACAAGTTCATGGCATTATTCCTCTATGAGAATGCTACATCAGTCCAGATATAACACAATTTGGAATATATAAATTGGAAAAAACCCCATAGCTTTTACTTCTTCATGCTAGAATAACAGACCAGATACAAGAAGTTTTTAAAGGTTCCCTAACACGTTATTTAAAGTAAGAAATATAAGAAAATTAGGTTCTTAAATGGAGAATTAATATTATCGTGTTAAAAAGCTTAAATAGCATTTACTTTTAATATTCTTACAATAATGTAACAAATGTATTTTCCTTGTTATTCACTGAGAGAAGAAACTCTGTTGGTGTCACTATTTTACTTTGTAAAAGTAACACCTGAAAGTAAAGACCTTCCTAATATTTATAGCAATTCTGTGTTCTATTCTCAAATTGTACATCCTGGCACATTTACACAGTGTAAAAGTGGCGTGGAAGCGCCTGAATATAGAGCTTTTGTAAAATCTAGCATTGGAGATAAAATCTGGAGTGAGTTGAACTTCCATGACAGTGCTTGCTAGTGTTGTGCTCCAGGAGTTAATTGCCAATTAAAGGAAAGAAGAAAATGCCCCTGCAATGGTTTGAATGTTTCTAGAAAGAAGTCAGAACCCAAAAACAGCACTACAGTAGCCCTCACTCTTCTTTCTTGGAATTGTAAGAAATTATATGAAGCATATTTTTTCAAAGAATGGTCAAAATTACAAGTTTTTAAATACTGTGTGTCCTTATAATTAATTTCTACTGATTAATTGGATGATTAAAAAAAAAAAAGGTGGCAGACCAGTGTTTGTGTTACTGCAGATACAGGATCAGCACTCACAATGAAGAGCTCCTGCACTATATTTTCTGCCTGGGCTAATACCTCACAGTAGTACATCAACTCCTGCTGTAACAGCTGAAGCTACCATGCACTTTTCACATTTATTCCTCAGTCACCATCCATTGTAAAAATCCAATCTTAAGATCCTAAAGGAATTAATAAGCATAGCTGAATGCAGAGCCAGAGAAAAATGCTTTAGCCCTTTCAGAAGGGGAGAAGAGAGTGCTCTGGTCTTCTGCAGCTTCTGAAAGTCATTTGAAAGCTCTCTCTTGACTTGCATGGCTTTTATATCTGCAACTCAGACTGTCGCCTCTGATCTCAGCAACCAGCTTTATGCTTGTCTGGCAGGCTTTTTCTCATGAGCTACCCCAGCAGTGATGAGCAGCTGGGTGCATAAGTAAACAGTCCCCAGGTTCTATATCCTGTCCTTTACTCAACATCTTTATAAGCTTCTAAAAAGGATCCTTCTGTCAGAAATACAGTTTGCAGGACTCAGTGGGGAAAAATTGTGTCTCCCCTCTCAGGTGTCGACTTTGCAGGGTGAGCATTAGCTTCAGTGCTGGACGTGCATCTGGAGATGTCAGTAATTCAATGCTTTATATAATATAGGTTACAACATCAGTTAGCATTGTGGAAACCCCTTAGCACTTGTATTCTTTTGATTGTTGTGGATTTTTAATTTTCCTATTTGACTATCATGACATTTCTCTTCTTTCTTTTCCCCTGCTTGCCTTACCCCCATTAGTCCTCTGTTTTCCAGCAGGCAGATGCTGATTTTCCTCATCCATGTGTAATCCAAATGAAATTTTCATTTTCCATATTTTATAGTCTGCTGCTATTCACCTTTTTAAACACAGGCAATAGCAGTCCAAGGGAGAAGAATTCACTAACCTCCTGGGGAAACTAAAAATGATCATAGTCTAGCAAGTCAGTCTTTAAATGTCCTTTGCCCATTCCACCCTCCTCTCTGCTACTCTTTAAGTATTTAAATCTGCCCCCTACCAGTCTGACTTCCTCACCAGATGGTGCCTTCTGACTAGCTCTGCCTTTCTTCAGAGGATGAATAAGTACGGCAAAGAGCATAAGGAACTGGTGAGACAGCTACTGAAATATTTCAACAGCCCTAGTGTCCACTTTTTAAAAGGACAGTGAAAAATGGGAGAGAGCTCAGGAAGGAGCCACAAAAATTATTTGAGGGCTCTGAAAGAGCTCAATCTGTCTAGCTTATCAACAAGAAGACTGAGTGACTTGATTACACTGTACAGGTACTTTCATGGGGAAAATATACTAGGTATTAAAGGGCTCTTTAATCTGATGAAGAAGAGCCGAAAAAGAGCCAATGGCTGGATACCAGACAAATTCAAATGAGAAATCAGACACATTTTTCAACAGTGAAAACAATTAAATATTGGCACAAATTATCAAAAGGATTGGATTCTGTACTCTTGCCTTCACATCAGTGCTGAGTGTAGTTTGGAAGATATGCCTTAGCCACATGAATTCCAGATACACTCCACGGAAACTAGTGACATTTAAGAACCTATGATTCACTGAGGATAGACCTAGATGAGCTTTTGATCTCTTGATTTTTAAATCTATAAATTTAAGATGCCTGGTTACAATGACTGTTCATAAATCATTAAAAGATAGCTGGTATGAGTTCTATCATTGCACTATTAGACATTGGTTTTGTGGAAGTAGATCTGTGTAAATAATCCTTTTATTAGCCTAAGGACAAAGCTAAAACAAACAAACAAACAAAATTAATAGAGTGATCCAGAGCATATGATTTTAATATTTAGATTATTTAAAATTATATTTTTTTGAAGTCAGAAGAATTTGAAAATATATATTGCATTTTAAAAAGAAAAGTCAAGCTGATTCTTTGAGGAGGTTTTTATTTGAATATTTATATTTTCCCCAAATGTTTTCAAATATTTTCTTTTTGGCTGAAAGGATTCTACACTTCTTACATCATTCACAGTATGCTTATTTTCAATTAGAAAACCACACAAGGTTTGTCCAGGAATACAAGGAAACCCATTTCATGCTGATACTCATTGGTTGTTCTTACTTGGTCTACTCTCTGAGAATCATTACCATTTATGCAGGCAGTGATAGGTTTTTAAATGATGTAATCATATATAGGTGTGAAACAGTAATAGTGTTATCTTTAAAGGTAAAGAATTTTAAAAGGTTAATTATATTCCACAAATTGTTTTAAAAGTAGAATGCTAATATTATTGTAAGACTCTGATTTGGAAAGCAATTTCCCTGTCTAATATTTATCACTTAATCTCAGCATACTTCCTTCTTTTCTTCCCTATTGCTACTGTTCTCAAGTGCTGTGCTAGATACTTTCTCTCTTTCTTTTGTGTTTATTCATACAACTGTCAGTATCTATTTCCTCTCCTCCAGCCATAGACATCACTTAGCCAGGCCATGCATATTTATCTTTTCTCTGGGTCTTAACTAATAATTTATTTTTTCCATCTCTTTATCCCCTTTTCTTTCATTCAGTTTCTCACTGTCTCTCCAAACAAATCACACGGTACTAATAACAAGTGTTACAGCTTGATGGCTGATCTGACAGGTAATATGAGTTTCAAGTAAACTCTGATGTAATTTCAGCCAAGGAAAAGGGAAGGAGCAGTCTCAGATCTAAGACTGGGGAAGTGACAGACAAAAAAATAGCAGTCCAATGTGGAAAGCAGAGCTCTATGTAACATAATTTAGTGGCTGGAGCAGGAAGACAAAGGTCTCAAGAGTGTGGCCACAGCAGGTTAGATGGAAAGGAGAGGTAAGGAGAAGGAGAGTGTGGCCGCAATGAACATTAGTTGGAACCTAAGTTGGAAACTCTGCTCTAGTCATCATGAGCAATTAGGTCCAGAAACTTTGAGTTTTTTCCACCAGGATCTCGGGAGATGTGTTCTTACATTTTACATGTTTTACTGGTATTAGCTAATCTCTTTTCACCCCCTTTACAGTGGTAGCAGTAGCCATAGTCATCGCCTTTATTTGATCAGCTCCAATTCTGCTCTCCTTGTTTTACATGTATTTGGATGACACTCGTCTCCTCACAGTGGCAAAAAATCACCCCATATAAGTGCAGTCTTTCAGTCTAAAACTCCACCTCTGTTTCCTGTGGGTCATGGGCCCTCCCTTTGTCCATTATCCCATGTCATAGGCTATCCCATAGAATTTTATAAGTCTTCCAGAAGTTCATCCGTAACAAGCAGAAAGCAAAGACATAGGAAAATGGGATGGTAGATTCCCTTTCCTTGTATCAAATGTAAACTGAGCAGGGAAATCATTGAAGATAGAGATTAGAGTCCTTGATTGAATAGTCCCTAGTTTTAAGAATTTTGCTAACATGGCAGCTTGATGATACTAGTATGTGCAGAGTGATGTTATATTTGTTTCTGTGGTTTCAAGGTTTTGGGTTTTGGGTTTTTTTATAAGTCATTTGTGATCAAAGGCTCCAATGTGCATGTGCCTCTTTGGTGGCCGTCAGTCTGAGCCTTTTGTCAGAGCTCATGCCTGTTTTTCGTTTATTCTGAGTCAATATCTGAATAATACACAGTATATTCTGTGCCTAATCTGTAACTGGAGGTGGCAGTGTTCTGCTGCATCCTTTCCGTAGTCAGTTTTAGGCATGGAAAGTCTCTCAGTTAATTCTCTCAGTCAATCTATTGCTTTTAAATAAGCAAAGCATGTGCACCTGTTTGAAAGTCGTAATAGAGAAGATTAATATGACATGAAAAAATGTCTTTACTTAAACAAAAAGGTTTTCCAGGACCTTAGTTTTATCAATTTATAAGCAACATTTACAAATTACATACAAAACATACGGTGGGATAGCATCAGTTCTGTGTGCAACAAAAGCAAACCATGTAACACCAAAGACATCCCCCTTTTCATGGATAGCGGGAAGCATGAATATGTTGCATGCTTGCTATAGTTATGCAAAAATATTTCAGATAAAAGAAAGAAATCTAGACACTGTGAAAACAATTTATCCCCCTTCCAATAATAACCACAGCACTGCTGCAGAGTTGATCTTTTTTATTTTCTCAGATTGAGAAGCAGTTCACTCTGTGGAGCAGTGAACACTTTGCTAGTCCTGCAGAATTTGATGAATTTTGGCAGATTTCAGAGGAGCAGAGGAGTGGCTGGAGATGAGCTGAAGGAGACACTTTGCTATAGCATCCTGATCCCTTGCACTGGTCCCAGTTGCAAAAATGACACTATATCTGTGTATTGTTGTGTTTTTTTTTTTTTACTGACCAAACCACTGTATGTACCTGAATCTGTAAAACAACAGATTATTGATCTATTACAGAAAATTATCTATTTAAAGTATCTATTCTCTTTACTAATCTGGTGTGCAGAGATACATCTATTTGTAGCCTGGCATGTCTCACTGCAGCCTGGTGGCACAATCTGGGTGAAAATTTAACTCACAGCTCCTCCTTTAAATTACCTAAATATTGCTTAATCTTCCACCACCAGTTCCCATACACAAATATGTATGTATGTGGCCATTTGAAACAGAAGAGCTACTAACAAACAGGGTTGGATTTTTTTTTCCCAGCTAGCAATTTGTTCAACAGGTTTGCACTGCAACTCCTAAATGATTTCACTTAAAAGGACACTGCGAATGTTAATTAAAAACATTCATTAGGGTTTTAATAATTCCTTAGAGGCTTTAAACACAAATCAGTTTCTGTACTAAAAATGTTTTTCTTCTTGTCTTAATCCATCTATTTTGGGGAAGTCAATGTGTGCTGCTGGACTGTTAATAGTGCTTCTCCTCCTCCTGTGCCTACCTTGCCTTATGAAAAAAAGTTTGACTGGCAATGAAGGAAAAAAAATTGCATTCAAGTTCAAAATGTTTTTTTTAGAATGAGAAATTGGAAATTGGAACTGAAGTTCAGCCTTTTCATCAGTTCGGGTATACATGATTAGGGCATGGTTTGTGTAAATTTGATTGGGTCTCTAAGTGTGGTATGGTAGACCTGCCCTTCTCTTACACAAATGCAACATTGAAGTCTCTATTAAGATGGTATCAGTATAGCTGGGACAAAGTTTTCTAGTTTACCTCAGTGTGTATTGGACAATTGCGTGAGTGGTATTGTTAAACAGGAATCACAGAATCACTGAATCCCAGAATATGCTGAGTTGTGAGTGACCCACAAGGATCATAAGCTGAACTGCTGAGGCCTGAACAACAGTACCTGAGCCAGAGCTGATTTCTAGATGAACCTTCCAACCTGAAGTTATATTTAGCCACGAACCTGCTTATTAGACAAAGCTACATATAATCATTAGTAAAATATGTAATATGATAAGACTACACCTGTGTAAACATGTATGTTTGTTAAGTAATACATATTTGTGTCCACTTATTAGTGAACATTTGTATCTGTTCATTAATGAAATATTAATATATTTATCTTTCTGTATTTAGAGACTGGTCAAGGCCATGGAAGTAGATGGCTGGTCTTGTTTGACAGCAGATGGTCCAAACTGACTCCCGTGATTTTCCTCTGAGCCCTGGCCATTCTTTGGGTGAAACCCAAGGAGAGAAGGAAGCCAGATATTTTCCCCACTAAGTAGTGATGTAAGCTTGTTTGTTGAACAATGTAAAAGCTGGACCATTTCACAGCAAAGACAGGGGCCTCACCTACAAGAGGAGGCACTGCATAGGATTTCTCAGTTCCTGGGAGTGGTTCTCCAACCCTTCACTGTGATCAGGGCTCCCCAGCTGATGTGCGGGTCTAGATGATGCTTACGGTAATGTATTAAGGGTAACTGGTGATGTATCTTTCTTAATCGCTATAAACACTCTTTGTAGTAATGATTAGGTCCATTTATGAGCTTATCCTTTTGCAATTCTCTGCTTCTTTTGTAATTCTTTGCTGGTTTTTACTTGTTCTTTCAAGTTGGCATCTGTGTTTCTTGTGCTGACCCTCCTCCCATGGCAAAACACAAATGCAACACTTAGCTCTGCACAGGAACACCCTCAGAAGTCCATGAGTCTGAGTATCATCCAAATGCTTCTTGAACTGCCATATTCACCTCTCCCCAGCGGGACATCTGACTCACTGAGGGCTCAGTGCCCTCCAGGCCAGAGTGAGGGCTGGGGCAGCCCATCAGGGGCTGCAGGGCATTGGCATGGGTAGGTTACCAAGTGGGCATGTTAGATTGGCAGCTCTGCCACAGGGTTCCCATATAGGCCACATGTGATCCAACCTGAGACCGGGCCCCCTCCTCCAACTCACACAAGTTGGTTGATTTGACCAAATAATGAAATAACCCAGTGGGATACAAATTCAATCTCTCACAGCTGGTCCCCACAGAGAAGAGATCAGTGCCTGTCCCTCCTCTTCCTCTCACAAGGAAGTTGTAACTGCAATGAGATCTCCCCTCAGTCTCCTCTTCTCCAGGCTGAACAGACCAAGTGCCCTCAGTCACTCCTCATACAGCTTTCCCTCAAGGCTCTTCACCATCTGCATTGCCTTCCTTTGGATGCTCTCTAATGGTTTATTATCTTTCTTGTATTGTGGGGCCCAAAACGGCATAGAGGAATTGGTGTCTGAAGATGGCTGAACATACCACACAAGTGAAATTCAGTATTCCAAGATCAGTGGGAGATTTGCTTTTAATGTCAATGTGACCAAAATATAATTATACATAAATATACATGCCATTGAGCAGGAGGTTCTAAGTCCCTTTGACATTCATAAAAAGGACTGGATGTATTTTGAAACTCAGTGGATATAGGTTTTGAAAGCCTCTGGAAATGTTTTTTGGTAGTATTTCTTGATTTTTTTTCTGCATATTTTCATACGGAGAAAAATAATTCAAATATTTAGACTTTTGTGAGGTCTGACAATTGTGGTGCTGTATGGTGTCCTTATGCCATACATCTGTGCTAGCAAACCAGATTGTAACTTATATTACTGAAATTTTGATTTCATTTCTGCCTTTTTAGTTTATGCTGTTGAAACCTAAGCCTCAGTCTAATCTCATTCTATTGTTCAGTTCAATTTTTTCCCCTTTATGTTTCTGTCCCATTTGCTAACTCTGTCCAGGTATGAGTCACAGTAATACAAATGATATTAAATTGATGTTCTTTTTTATTTTCTGGATTATGAAACATCTATTTAAATCCATATATATCATTTGCCTGTACATTTCATTTGCATGATTGAATGCTTTTTGGTAGTGAGACAGATATGCCAATTCCAAAACTTTTCAGAAAAGTGTATTTCATAGTTTTCACTTTGTGGTCTATGAGGAATCTATTTATTTGAATAAGTATTGATTGCATAGTACGAATGTAAAGCCTTCATTTTATTTAGAAAGAATGAGCATGGCTGATGGTGAACATGGCAATTCAGTAGGATAAAGTACCTCAACACCTACAACATAGTAATTGTCCTCACTCTAGAACTGGGTAAGTACAAATGCTGATGTGCAATGACTTCTGTAAAATTGGTATAAAACCCAATATTTTCATTTTAAGTATGGGATGCTGTCTATTGGTTCCTTGTCCTCACAAGTTTGTGTGAAATCATCCTGTATTGCCAAATATGTTGGTAAGGAATAGCAAATGTCTCCTCCAAAGGACATCAAAGGGACAAGAAGAGATTAGCAGTGACCAAGTATTCTCAACAAATGCCATATACTACCAGTTTGATTATTATACTAAAGTCACAATACAAAAGGAAGCTATAACCATCTCTCAGTTTAAATAGTTAATGCAGATGAATTCAGGTTGGGCTCGGTTCTATGCTTGTTAATAGTATTCTAAAAAGATGCTCTAAGGTTGGGAGAGCAGAAAATGGTTTTAACAGAAGAATGACAGTCAGGTTGTCATGGTGGGAAACAGTTCAACTCTTCTACCTACTTCTTCTCTTATAAATTAGCCCTTCATGCTGGTATTCATTAATGGAAATGTCAAGGGGGTTGTTTTGGCTTTGGGGTTTTTTACAGTTGTAAGCTCTACTGTAGATTTCTGCACAGTCAGAGCTTGAGGTCAATCTCTTTATCCTTGCTGGATAAAGGGCAGCTACTTACCTGTTCTAAATATTCATGATGCTGTCCATCAGTGGCCATATCTGGAGCATTTTCCAGTTAAGACACAGAGAAGATAAAATTTTCAGAGTTGTAATAAACAGGTTTATTACATTATATCCAGGGTTTCCCCCCATTATTTTCCTTATTGATATGCCAAGTTGTTCATTGATAATGTTTGCTTTGATATGTACCAATCTGCTTGCTCTGCAGACTTTAGGTGCTATAAAGTTGTCACTTTCAGAACAACATTTTGAAAATGCTGTCCTTAGGATCTTTTTGCTATTTCTCACTACACTTCTTGACCAAGCTTCAGTGTTTGATTTTGCAATGCAACTTTAATATGAAAGCAAAAGGTAGAGAGAAGTGGAAAATACTCAGCAGTACTACTGTTTAAAATCTCTGAGCAGTCATCAGTAGATCTTCAGTATTTCATACCTACAAAGGAGGTCAGCTGGTCACTGCATGAACTTCTAATATGATGATTCAAATCTGACTTAATGTGCTTAAAATGACCTACCATTTACTCAGTATCACCAATTATAAAACTCCTTCTTACCTGCCTAGATGCCCTTGTTGTCTGTCAGATAATTTATTCAACTGTTTTCATTCCTCTGAAGCTGCATCACTGCATAAGAGAGGATTAAAATGAGATTTTTTTACCTATCTTATGCCATGACTGTTGTCGTTTGCAAAATAAAACATTCCCTATATCTACCATCACAGAAGCTGAAAGAGTAGTCAGATGTGACCTCTGAGAACACTTGCCTACAATATGTGATACACAGGTTCAAAATTCATCTCTGCTCTTTCATCAGTTTGGAGAAACCAGATAGTCACACTGAAAAAATTATATTCCTAAGTTACTGGCTGCTAAAGCTGCACATTTTGGATGAAAAGAAATAGAAATTACTTTAGAATACATTGCAACATATTCCAATGAAATATCTTACATAGATATAGATAATCTTATGATTATATGATATAGAAAATCTTATATATGTTCATGAAGATAAAAGCAATACTGTCACAGAGACAGAGTTTACCACAATGGTATAAAGTAAATATTTTTAATAGTGTTACAAATATCATGGTGTCAAAGGTTTTTACCATAATGACTTAAAAATGTACTGTATTTTGAACAAATAAAATCTTCTGTATTTTTCAGATCTAGTCTCAAAAGACTTTAGCATACACATATGCTAAATTTGATGACTTAGAAAGAAGGTAGGAAACAGCCCTAATGAACAAGCTTTCTAGTAGATATAACAGAAGGTAACACCAAAGGAGAATGAAGGTCAGAGAAAGTTCAATTCAGAAGAACAGGGTAAAATTAAGCAGAGGAAATGGAAGAAGAATGATGGGAGGTAACAGTATTTTAAAAGGAAATGTTTGCAAGGAGATAGAACTGAAGTGGTCAGAATAACCATGGGACATGCATGAGCTGGTGACAAAGAGAATAGCTGCCATGAAGAAAGTTGCACACTCATCCTTAGGCATGCAACATCTAAGGAAGCCATGAGGAGTCCAGCACAAGATACCACAGAAGCAAGGCTGCAGGTGGAAGAACAGATTTAAGAGCTGTTAATGCTGGGAAATTGAATGCGTCCAGGACAGCATGCAAAGACATCCAGGCAGGGACTGGGAAGATGGAAAAGGGAATGATGACAGAGCCTTGAGAGACGCCAACAGAGATGGGGCAGAAACAGAGCATCCATCAGCACTAACTCTCTAATGCTGTCAGCCAGATGAAGAAACAGTAAGTTGGTGTCACATAAACCTAAGGGTGGGAGTTTCTTGTGGAGTAGTAAGTGGCCTATGATGTCAAAGGTAACAGAGCTATCAAGGAAGAATGAGCACAGAGAAATGACCCTACAAGAAATAGGCACTTAGTGTGAAGGATGACAAGACAAATTAGATATTTGGCAGTCTACCTAAAGCAACTCCTTCAGCTACTGTGACCACCTACATTGGCAGAGTAATTAGAAGATCTTCCAAACACAGTGATAAATGGCCCGATAGGGGAAGGGAGATCTATGTCTATTTATAAAGTGCCTGTCATCATAGTATCCAGATATCACAGCAGGCAGTTAAAGAAAGATAGACGCTATGCAGTAGTGGAATATTTCTTCTGCTATGGTTAGATATGATTTACTGTGTACAACTTCAAGAATAGGAAATATTTGTCCTTTGAAGCTGAAATAAAAATATCTTTTATAGAATTTTGTAATGGTGGCCCTCTTCCTGAAGAAATAAAAAAAACAGGATGACTTGAGTAGCCTATGCAGGCAAAAGCTAGTGCACAATGTAATAAGAAATGTTAGAAAATCGTGCTTAGGGCTTAGAAATAATGAGCTCCTAATGTGTTTTTCTAATCAAAGTGTCAGCATGAAATTCACTGTATTTGGAGACCATTCTATTACCAAGGCAGCAGTGTATCAAAAGTTCACTGTGAATATTATTTTTGTGTCTCATCTTTGGATTAGATTTGCTTTTGCCCCTCTGTTTTAATAGTTTTAAGTCAAAGGCACTACAACGAAGAGAAGAGCAGTGCTTATCATGCCTGTTCCAACTTCCTTGGACCAACAGACATCCATGTCAGTTTAAGTTATCTTTCCATGCAGTACTTCTTTGAACATAAGTTTGATATGTGTAAGTTTTCTTCCTCAAGATTTAGGCATATCATAAATCAAACAGACCACTCCTAAGGACTTCTTTCTCTATTTGGTCTGTTGAACACAGACAGGGGCATGCTGTAGGTTCTTCAATAGCTTATTTTCTAACAAAAGCATAATGTTCAGTTCACATATTACAGCAGGATTTTCATGTGTTTTGCCCAGGCAATATTTTCGTGTCCCAAAACGAGAGTCATATTTCCACTACTGAATCCACATAAATGTAGCAGCTGTGGTCCCAGTGGGATCTTTAAAGACTAATTTTTTCTGTTTCTCCCTTTGCCTTATGGTAGAAGCATCTTTATTCTTGAGAGATGGGTCTTCAGTGTTACATTTTGTTTAAAAATTATGCATATGTATAATTTGTAAAACGCATGCTTATGCTTCTAGGAATATGGAAGAAATAAACAAATTAAGTTTGGTTTATCTTCTTAGTTGAACCAGTCAAAAGAATCCAAGTTCTCTTCTCTTAATATTTGCCTGGTTTTGATTATCCAGGTTATATGATCATTGTAAAGTTTCATGCACTTTCTCTTGATACTTTTCCCAAGAAAATCTCCAAACAGGTATTCAGGCAATTGTTCCTTGATAATTTTTGATACTCTTGTCTCACATCCACCACCATATTTTTGTAGATAGACAAATGCAGGTGTGGCCAAGCCTCTGACATATGATATAGGGAAGTGCAATATAGTCTGGTATTAACAAAAGAACAAAGACCTGAAGAGTTGCTGGAATCTCTTTAAGCCATGCCTTATTTATCTAAGAAAATCTGCACTGCAACATATGTGATGCAGAGAAGTCAAGCAATAACATGGTTGTATTAATTCGCTTCATGACATATGCATATTACTTAAACAGCAATTTTATATTCGATGTTGTATGGGGACTAAATCATGCATGTCACTTGTCTACTGTGCCACAGAATGTAACTGGGAATTGGTGCATAGCCTTATACTTAATACAAACACATTTCAGATAGGGATTCCATAAAAGCTGTCACGCTGAGAGGAAAGTTGTGAAAAGTTCTGTTTAAAAAAATCCCAAATTATCCTGGCAGGCACCTGCAAACCCATGGAGAAAGGAGCCCATGCTGGAGCAGGTTTCCTGGTGGAACTTGTGGCCCTTTGGAGGACTCACGCTGAAGACTTCACCCCATGCAAGAGCAACCCATGTTGCAGCAGTTCATGCAGAACTGTTGCCTGAGGGATGGACTCATGCTGGAGAAGTTCACAGACAACTGTCTCCTGTGGGAGGGACCCCACACTGGAGCAGGGAAAGGGCTTCATCCTGAACAGAAGCAAAAACAACCTATGATGAACTGACCATAACCTTCATTCTTCATCTCTCTGTGCCACTGAGAGAGGAGGTAGGACTTGGGAAGGATGGAAGGGTGGGGGGAAGATGTTTTTAAGATTTATTTTGCTTCTCATTATCCTTCTTTCCCTTTTTTAGTAATCAATTCAATTAATAACCCAAAGTTGAGTCTGTTTTGATGTTAATTTATGAGTGATCTCTCCCTGTCCTTATCTCAACCCATAACCCCTTTGTTATATTTTCATTACCCTGTTCAGTTGCAGAGGGGAGTGATAGAGTAGCTTTGGTGAGTGCCTGGCATCCAGACAGGGTCAACTCACTACAGAAGCTTAATGTCCTACAATAGTCCTTCAACACACTCTATACCAGAACTTGTATAAGTGTAGGGAAGGGGAGTTTAACAACCTCCATGACTAAAACAATATTGTATTCGGGTTTGCCAACTTTACTGCCAATGCTTTATGAACATCAGGGAAAGACTAATCCCCTGGATTACATAGAAAGACAGGTTATAAATAATAAGTGTTGCATTTTGGAGCATTGACTCATTTAAAACTGGAATATAAGAACATGAGCCCATACACACTCCACATTATGATTATGTGTTCTATTTTAATTTCAACAATTTCTTTTGATGCAGTCCAACTTGCAGTATGTTTTATGCTGACAACCTTGATTACATGCTTCCCTATCCCCCCATAGAAGTTCTGTGAGAAAAACCAGCAGAAGATTGGAACAAAACCCCACCTCTTTGAAATGCCAGTGCAGTCCTGATGTGGGGTCTTGTAGCACCAGCAGCAAGTCAGTGCCATGGCTCCTCACTTTCTTCAAAGAAGAAGGAAGAAACAAGGGAAGTATATCTCAGATGAGTACCTCAGGAGTATTTAATTTCATGGATCACCAGCCTACCTTAGGGCGAGTCCAAATTAACCCTGATTTAGAAGGGCACAATCTAAGCTGGAGTAGGAAAAAAAAATTTCAGACAGGAGCAATGTAGAAAGTTGAGATTCCATCCCTGTAACACCATAGAAGTATAAAGACCTCTAAGATCAGTGAGTCTAACCATTAACCAGTAACTCCCAAGTCCACCACTAAACCATGTCCCTAAGTGCCATATTTACACACCTTTTAAATACCCCCGGGGATGGTGACTCAAACACTTAACTTGTGCAGGCTGTCACAATGCTTGGCAACTCTTTTGGTGAAGATATCTTTTCCTAATATCCAATCTAATCATCCCCTGGAGAAATTCAAGGCCATTTCCTCTTGTCCTAAATATAACATAGATCCAAAATCTCTTAGTGATCCTTTGCTTTATCATCTCTTACTGTAAGAGGTTCACTGCACCAGCTAAACAGCTGCTGCCTTCTGACAATGGAGAGAAAAAGTTGAACCTTTTTTTTTTTTTAATGAAAGGGATCTACAATAAGAAAAAGTCGTGTGTAAAGTCTGTATCTTCCTGGGAGAAAAAAAAAATCACATAGCTCTGATGCTTAGATTAAAAACAAGTTGTTTTACCTTTATACACAATGCTTGCAATCTGCAGCTGTTCACAAAAGACAGGAAGACAGTATATAAACAAGTAAGGTTGTTGGCTTTGCTCTTTTCTATTCTTATCAAGGACATGTACTTTATCTCTTACAGTGTTACATCAGGGCACTGTCCTTAAATGAAGACTTTCTCCTTTTGGCACTTGAGAGGGAGGGAAAGAGGAAAAAGTAATAATATCTTACTTTGGGAAGAATGTTTCATACTTCTTCTAGGACTCAGAATACTAAGTATCATCTCAAATTTCACAGATGGAGAAGTAACTAGATGAAAAATAAGTACTTTACATTCAGATCTTCCAATTATGGTTAATCTCAAAATTGCTCTTTCTTTTTCAGTAGCTAATACATGTCACCTCTATGCAGTTTAGTTTCTCAAGATTTAGGCATAAAGTAAGATATGAGCTGCAACAATATTTTAGTATTTGTCCAGCCTCTGTCATCATGTTAGCTTCCCAATCTTTCATAGAACTAATGGCAGAGTTGGTTTCACCACCTACACCTTGAAGTTCCATGGCAACAATTATTTCAGAATGGTTCTGGGACAGAGGTCAGGCTATAGAACAGTTTATGCCCCATCCCTGGAAGTGTTCAAGGCCAGGCTGGATGGAGTTCTGAGCAACTTGTTCTAGTGGAAGGTCTCCTTGCCCATGCAAGGGGGATTGGAACTAGATGATCTTTCAAGTCCCTTCCAATCTATTCTATTCTATGATTTTATGATTAAGTTTGGCTTTCTTGGTGATTTCAGCATCAGGAGACCTACAGTAGGCCATGGAAGCCCATGCTGGGAATCATATTGTTTCTGTGTACAGGAATCTGAGTGTATGCTAAAAGCATAGTCCCTGTATATGTTGATATACCCAGTACCACGAATGTGCAGGTATGTTGATCCCTTAAGGCTGTCATCATCCTGCACTTCAGAGAAGCTCCACTATGTTATTCTTCAGGTACTTCAGCCCCAGCCAAAGGACTGGATTACAAACTTGCAGTCAGCATCAGATTTCCACTGTGGCTATTTACACACAGGTTTGTCTGGAACACAGCTGGATAGGAAAGGATCCTAAGAAATACTCACCTTCAGGAACAGGAGGGAATCAATTAAAATAAAGGTTACCTCATTCAACATTTGTTAATATCTAATCATTACCTTATCTGTCTTTACCATCCTATTTTCCTACTGCTTCAACAGTGAAATCCCAGTAAACATCTAAAAATCTACTTTCATACTCTTTTTCTAAGGCTGACTGCATTATTGGTAGTTTCACATCCAGAGCCCGAAGTGTGTTATATTTTTTAGATCTATCTGTATGTATACTTTCTGCTTGTGAGTGATGTCATTGGCAAGAAGTCAAACATACATACCAATTACTTTTGCTGGTGGCAATTAGAACCCAACATGGTTTCCATTGTTCTAAGAGGAATATTTGCATTTCTGGAAGGTTGAAGTTTCAAACAGCAACAGCTGTATATCATATGAAAACTCTTTGAAACTGACTTCACTTATGACACCTCACTGTAGTTATCCACCTTCACTTAACCTCTCATTTTACTGTTTCAAACAATAGCTTTTGTCACCTTCCCATTGCTGAAGCCCAGTGAATATACATAGTACAATAGAAGGTATTCTCCATGTGCAGATGATGTCTTCCCTGGAAAATGCAATATGATGTACTTCCATTCCCCTGTACTAAAAGGCAAAACATTCTTATCAGACTTCCAAAACCCACAATAGTAATACATGAAAATAACATGAAAAATTAGCCTGTGTGACTATAGAGAGACATACTGCCCATTTACCTTTCTCTTCTGTGTTTCGTATGAGGCAGTTATACTCTTTCTTCTAATTAGGACAACTAGGCAGAATATAATATATCCTATAAAGGATATTTGCATGTTTTACAACAGAATAAATGGGCAATGCATTTTTCTTTGCAGAAATTAATATTCTTCATTGTAAACAATATAATCCATCATGTTTGGCCTATTCAGTGAAGTGAATTTCCTGATAGCTATCATGAAAGCTTACTAAAAGTACAGTGACCATCTGCATCTCTCTGTTGGGCTTTAAAGGCCAGTTCTCCCTTCTAAAGATTTATAATACAAAGGGCAATGCACTAATTAGTACTGTAAATTAGTGTTGCCATGAGGTTAAAAAAAAAAAAAAACTAACAGCCCCTGCAGTATTTCAATTAATGTTATTTTTAATTGCTTGTATTAGCATTTGAGAACAAGATTGATTAGCTTTTGACTGTCAAAGAAACAGAACTTGAAGCTCTTAAATACTGAAATGGAAGTTGTTAATTATACTTAAAAATCCATAGATACTGTACATGGAAATCTGGAAGGTCATCTGAGTACTAAAGAGAGTATGTTTCTGTTCTGTTTAAATAAAAATTAAAAATGTTTGCATAGAGCCACATGTATTTCTCATGCTCTCTAGTAATTGATCATGCAAATTATCATCTCCAAAATCACTCTAAAAACAAAACAGCTTTAATAGTGCATCTGTTTATAGAAAGTAATTTTAGAAGTTGTTTAACTTTAAAGTGATTAGTTAATTCTTAATTTGTGATTAAAGTGGCAAGACCTGAAATCTCTCCTAAAGCTGTCGTGAGTTTTCCTCTGTAGACAACAATTCAGCGAATAGCAGCTATTTGCTATGTCTCAAAGATCAGCTCTGAGACAGGATTTGTGCTACGTCATCCCCAAGTTTAAGGTCCTGCCCGAGGTAGTTTTAGAGACCTAAGAACAGGACCCAGAGAAGCCAGCAAACACAGCAGACATGTTCCAGTGGCAAGCTGATAAAGATCCTGAGGGGAGCTACGCTGTGTAGCACCTTACAGAGATGCTTGCGTCCAGCAAGGTAGCCACAGTCTGCTAATATTTCTAGAATATATATGTAGTTGTTGTTTAAAAGTCTAATTAATGGAAAATTAAATAATTCTTCATTATTTAACAGGCCCTGTTAGAGGAGCAATTGGGAAGAAGAGTACCTGAATTCATGTCCTTCTTCAGCTTGAAAGAATTTAAATACATCACTCGTCTCATAGAGTTACATATTAACAACCAGACCATTAAGGAGCATGACGGATGGAAAGACAATTTTTTTTCTTCTAACCAGGCCACTGAAGCTGTTTTGGTTAACAGTTGGGCTTGATTATCTTAGAGGTCTTTTCCAACCCTAATAATTCTATGATCTTCTCCGGGGACACCCCCTTGTCGTGGGGGAGAAGCTTGCGTGCCCTCATGAGGTTGAGAGCTATGCTGG
>JAWWEV010000134.1:55814363-55849250 GCA_035583235.1 Hafferia zeledoni | reverse complement strand
CTTGCAGCAAGCGTGGGTAGTGCCCTTCCCAAATCTTCGTTCGCGAAGCCTAGCCATGATGATGATGATGATGATGAATTCTATGATTCTGTTCTATGAAAACATGTACGATCAAGTTAACCTAATTTTTGTCTGTAGTCCTTAAGCACTTGCTGAAGTGCTCCACAGTTCATAGGGCAGAAATGCAGTTGATGTACAATGTTAGCTCTTCGTGAAGCGCATGCTGTGGTCTGCTTCCTTAGTGACACTTGGGTGTGTGCTTAAAAGCCTTGCTGACCTGAAACCTTCAGCCCAGACTGCAAATGGAGTGGACAACATAGTTCTACATCTGCTTTGTCAGCAGCTGGGCTGGTCTAAGAAAGTGCCCTATCCTTGGTGTCTTACCCCCACTGCTCACTTGGTTCATCAGACACATACTTTGTTGAATAGGATTATCTTAGCCACTCATGTGGCTAAGAATACTCCTTTTCCCCTCAGGCCAATTATTTTTCAGATGAATGATCACGGGTGGAGGATTGTAATAATCAACCTATGGATACAGCAGGCATACCATGTCAGCTTCTGCTTTTAAAGCCTGTGGAACTTCTAACTTTTGGTACCTTGGTCCATTTGATGCATTGAGACACTGAGGTAAGTTTTCTGAGAGATCATCTAACTGTAGATTCTTGTTGACCAGGACAAGTACACACGGATGTACATCAAAGTTTGAATGCATGAGAAACATCAATGGCTATCAAAGTTTGTGACACTTAAGAAATTCATATCTCTAGCTTAGGTAGAAGCCACGTCTGGATGGTGCTTCAGATCCTTGTAAGACTCTTCTTTTATATATCTTGAATGTAACACAAGGAGGACCTGGCTCCTACCACTACAGTAGCAAAGAGTATAGATATTACCTTGGTCACAAAGACCACAGTACTAACTGGCAACATTGATCTGACTTCCATGTGCTTCCTTTTTCTCTTGCCATTTGATTCACATCCCCTTACCAACCTCATTATTCAACTCATTCACTTACACAAAAAAATTATTGCAGACTGTAAGTAATAATATAGTAGCTATTCTACAATAATTGTAATATGAGAGAACTGCTGCCTAGCTTCTTACAGCTTTACATCTTCTAACTAGATAATGGTAAGAAGTGAAGGATGTAAAAGAAAGGGCAATTAAGATAAAAGAAAATGAAATTGTAAATGAGATAAATAAAAATGAAATCTGATATTTTTCACTGTTGGGAAAGCAAAACAGAACCAGATTTTAACCGAAAATTTTCATTTTGGAAAAGAATTTTATTCAGCTGAAAAAGCTTTCATACAAAAAATTTCAGCTACATATGTCAAACAGTGTGTCAACTCATCAGAGGACCAGGATTTTTTTTAGAGGCAATTAGAAGGTATATTTTAGAGCTAATTTGACTATCTAATGAGAATATCGCAAATGAAGTGATTCAAGATAGCTCAAGTACTAGTGATCACAGTTGTCAAGGTCAAAAGTATCAGTTATTAATATTTATATATATATATTTTTATATATATATATTTATGTAGGCAAATAGTTTATTCACAGCTAATGCTTTAAAAAAGCTACAATGTAGTGACCAACAAGACATTGTCATATCAACCCCATCTAATATGCTGTTGAATTTTTAACTGCAATACACATGTCAAAGAGAACACTGTATTTTAATTCCTGGAGAAGCAGATGATAAATCAAACTGAATGGAATTAATAGTGCCTGATTACTAGTTATATACTTCACCTGGAGTATCATATTCAGCAATGATCACCATACTTTAGGATATAATTGATCTCCATGGCTTATAATACAGAGTCTGAAGTACAATAAACCTTGGAGAAAAACATTAAAAAGAGAGAGAGTAAAAACAGGACTTTATTTTTAATATTTGCATAAAACTCTTGAGGTTCAAGGATATCACTGTGGTTGGCATTTTTAGGAATCTTCAAATAATGAATTATGTGACTGGTGTAAATACATTCTGCTGATCTCTAACAAGGAAAAGTAGCCTTAAAATGTTTCCCTTTTCCTATAGAGCTATGAATTTCTGGGAATGTGGTACTAAGTCTGCTTGAAAAATTAGTTTGTTTTTTAAAAAATGATTCACACCATGGCTTCTTTAACTTGACTTATTTGTGTTGTAACAGTGTTGTGACATGATATTTGGCTGAAAAGAAGGAAATATAAAATCTTTCCTTCATTTAAAACTGCTCCAGGTATACACAATCTGTTTCTTCTTAACCTGTCATATAAATCAGCTTAGAACAATCTGATGTTGAGGAATGCTACCAATTTACAAATGGAAACTGCAAAATGCTAGATAATTGGTACATCATACTTGAAGTCTTAAAATACAGTTGCAGACTCTGGGTTCCCGAAGACTTTAAGAAACTACATGTTACTTATTTATAAATATCTTTTACTCAACAGTGCCTCTTGAGGGATCAGTAAGTTATTTCCTAATTTCTTACGTCAGTGAGGAGATTCAGTTAACATCTGTGTCGTATTTTATCTATCTGTATACTGGAAAAATGTCTACCTACTTATATGTGTAAATGAAATCTATTTCTTGATGGCCTTTACTTAATACCTAAGTACCAACTTACTGTTTTACAAGTGCACAGAATCAGAGCAAGAGGACATTAGTTATAGTGCTAAACAATTTTTCTGCTTTCTCTTCATTAAAATTAAGGCTATAAAATACTAGCTTAGGCTAGACTTAAAGATTAATTTCTAAAGGGCTTTTCTAAACTCATTTCTCTCTTAGGAGAGACGGTTCAGCAGTTACAGATGTTACTGACTTTCTGATCACTGAAACTTTGATATGTACAAAGCCCTAATTTTTGCAGACATTACTTCTTTTTGGCTAGCAAGTAAGAGAGGATCTTCTCTTTGCTGGCTGCCCCACTAAGTCCAAGGATTGCAGTATGGCTTTGTGGGTTCTTTTAGCTTCAGAAAGAATGGCAAATGCCCAAGGAAGGAGAGGAATCTAACCTCACCATCTATGAAATTATGGAAGGAAGGTGACAGAGAAAGAAGGCTCTCTTACCTCTTTTACCAATTAAACAAAAGTCAGACCTTTCCTTTAGAACGATTTTGGTCGTGATTTCTGTCCAAGAGTGTCATAACAGCACAGCCATCCCTTTGCCAAGTAGCTCTTACTTCTTAACAACTGGAAGAATGCTGCTCTAAAGAATTAACATCTCACAAGTTCTATGATACGTACAGAGCATATAGAGTAGGGCATGAGGAAGATCTCTGCTGATTACTGCTAGAAGAATTAGGAGCTAGGAGCTCACTCTAGGAATCCAGTCTCAGATCTTTTCATGTGGCAGGTTTCACATAACTTTGTAAGCTAGTGTCAGACAAAAATGAAAACATGGCGTTTTTTTATCACTAAACCAGAAATAAATGGCTCTGTGATGGGAACTCTGTATTATATATCCAGTTTTCTTGTAAGTGTATTCTTATGGCATATAGTTCTTATTATTTTAATGGAATGTGAATTGATTTGCTTGCGTTATAGAAGAAAGTGAGAGTACAGGCCTGAGAATGATGTTTCTTGTAATTTCATTTTTTCAATACAACAGCTAACTGAAACACTTCTAAATCATACAAGTTTTGATAAACCATTCTCATATAATCTTTCCTGATGTCAGTATTTACCTTTTTGTGCTCAAATTTCATTTAGCCCTCTTAGGACTGTCTTTAATGAAAGACAAAGGTGCATTTGTTTGAAGACACTGAAAGCCCCTTCACGCACCAAGATATCACACTTAAAATACTAATACATTTTTAGTCTTTGTCACACTAGAAGTTGGCTACAGTATCATGCTATGCAGGATGTGGGCAGCAGTACTGGTTTATTCTGTGTAATTCCTGCTGCGCCATAAGTATGTTATATACCCTGTAGGATAAGTCTTGGTAAGTCCAAGGAAAACCTATCCATGAGCCATTCTTCCAGAAATGTCATGACTCTGTTAGAAAGGATATGTTATGGAAGGGAAAAGACTGTTATGCACACATTAGAATAGCGTGGCCACAGGAAAAATATCTAGATAGAAGGTTTAATGTCAAGAATGTATGATAATAACTTCTTTGGGCAATGAAGGATATAGGAGTTTGTTACTGAAGTTTACAGATCTTCCTCTAATAAACTTCTGTGTTAGCAGTAAATTCTGGGTTGGATACTAATTTGATGCATTAGAAAACTATGCCAAAGCACTTTTGTTCTTGTCAGGAAAATATGGAGAATAAGGTATACATATCACTGATGTGGCAAGTTGACATCCAACAAGATTTATGCTATTTGAAAACTCTATTGCTGAATGCATTGCATATGTAAGTTCTTTATAATTTACTTGGAACTTTGCTGCTACAAATAATGATGATATCTCTGCTTTGAAATGACATGAAATTTATTTAATCTAGTACCTCATTTTGAAATATATTCATTAAAAGTGCGGAATGGTGAAAAAAATCTGTCAGCATAAATGGTGTTCATTTTCAATGTGACAGTATGCACAAGTCCCAAGAAATAGAACAGTTGAATAGATAATGTCACATATCATAGCATTATTCAGAGGGTGTGATCTTTTTATTGATTGGACAGCAGTTGCAAATTTACAGCTTATGCTACATTTCACTAATATCATGACAATGAAGAACATGAGCAATGATCTGTCAAATGTGTGAAAATTGTACCATGAAAGTAAATAAAGACACAGTTTATAATTCTCCAAAAGGAAAAGGATAACATTTGTTCTGGCATTAAGCAATAATGAAACAGAGGCTCCACTTAGTGCTTTAAAGATAAAATGGGGTTGTAATGCAAGAACAATTCTTCCATTACAAATATTATGAAATAGCTGAAATGTTTAGCTTCCCTATAGCATAAAACAACCACTTCTCAGGCAGGCAAACAGAGACAACTGTATTGAAACTGCAGTCTGCAATCTATGTACTATTATCAGCCTTTAAGACAGCAGGCATTTCATCCTATTTATTTTTCTTTTTGTTGTTGTTGTAAATACTACACTGAAAGTTTTTTTTAATAGCATTCTTTTCTAGTAAAAAAATAAAAATTGACCTTAGATCATATGTGAGACACTTGTAGTTTGAGTCCAAAGGACCAAACTAACAATTTAACTAGAATTCTTAAAGCATCTTTTACCAAATAGTCTGGGAAGTCCCCAGATAGGGAACAATTAGAGGAGTATTATCTCTTATCATCACATTATTTGGATAGTGTGAATAGTGATACATCAAGGAACATAAGTAGCATTTGTTCCATGTCTTTTTATTGGCCCCCAACCGTCATTCTAGAAAGGCCTCGGTCTTTCACAGATCCTCTTTAGTTTTTGCCAGCTTCATGGAGAAGTCTAGAACACTCGAGATCACTACAGTAGCACTGTTTTAAAGCTGTTGAATCTTTCATTGTTTCTGGGATTTTTGTGTGTTTATCAGTAAAGAAAAAGAAGTAAAGGCCAAAGCAAAAAGATGTAGTCAGACCTTGAGACAGAGAGTCAGAGACTTGTCACTTGTCTTACACTGTGACCTGTTACTGAAGGAGTGTCGGTATGTCCTGAGTGAGACAGGTCCTTGGATCCTCATGTTTAGGGCATACAGAATTCAATACAGTCCTTGCTTCAGTGTTTGATTTAATTTGAAAAGGTAAAGCTTGGAAAAGGACAGAGAGTCGATGGGAGTCTACATCTCTTGGGTTCCCAGGAACAGAGTGAGGCATGTCCTTGTGCACCTCAAGGCTGTATTTTAAGAGCAATTTCACAGTCACCATTTCTCCTCTGGAGAGCACTTTGGATCAGAACTAGAAAAAAACACCCGAATCAGAGCTAACCTTGAGAGGGGGGTAAGGAGTTGCATTAAGGTGTGCTTCAGTTTACATTGTGTAATCACAGTCTTACTGCATGTTGCACCTGGCTGGGCAGTCCCCTTGTATTTCGTCCTCCATGTGATGATATTGTTTGATAAGCAGTGGCAAAGAACAGCTTTGATGTTGCCTTCCACAGAAACAAATATTTACAGACTATCGATGGGCTGTGAGCATAATTTTCTCAAGAATAATGAAATCTCAGAAGAACCAGCACACTCAGGTATGTGTAGGTTTAATTATTCTTCTGCTCTAGCCTGGATCTGCATTGTTTGGGCCATGTATTTTGTTTATTTTCACTTGCTGAATTATTTGCAGAGACGAATTTTTCACAGCAAGCAGACAGAAATATCTAAATGCATCTCTTCTGAGCAAGACTGTACACAAGAGATACCTGTTCTTTGGTCAGGTTTTATGGGTGTGACTGCCATCATTAACACAGCATCCTCATTGGAGCTGGCAGAATAAGGGAAAGATTTAGTGGTTGTCTGTTGGGTTTTCTTTCTCCTGAATATTGCTACCTTTTAATTTTCATGTATTTGAACAATTCTGAAAATATAGCCAGGTTTGGATTTCATTTGAGCATGCTGCTAGACTCTTACCCCTATTTTTCTTTATTGCCATGCACTTTGGAAAGGTGGACGTGGAGGTGCCAGAATGGACTGATTTCTTCCAAAGGCCAGCTCTGGGAAAGGTAGGCCTACAGGCCTGATCACAGTCACACTGAAAAATGTCACGTATAGCTCCAGACCTTTTCAGCCTGGCAGGCTACATACCATTGTTTCAACCCCGGGGGAGCCATGTCCTAGAATATTCCTCGTAAGTCACTGAGCTGTTTGCAAACATGCTCTGTGAATGCTTTATCTGCATCAGAGTACCATGCAATAAAGTCAGGCACTCCTAGACTTACTTGCAATTAATATCTTGCTCCCAGGAAGCACTAGAATCCCATAACAGTTGAGGAATTTGCATTATCAAAATGCACTTATCCACTCATTCTTTGCACGCACAGAATTCACAGTCACAAAATGGTTGAGGTTGGAAGGGATCTCCAGAGGTCACCTAGTCCAACCCTCCCTCAGGAAGGGACACCTAGAGTCAGTACCCTAAGATCATGTCCAGATAGCTTTTGAGTATTGCCAAATATGGAGACTCCACAAACTCGCTGGGAAAATTGTGCCAGTGCTCAGTCACCCTCAACAGTGAAGAAGTTTTTTCTTAAGTTTAAATGGAATTTCTTTTGTTTCAGTTTTTGCCCATTGTCTTTTGCCCTGCACCACTGAAAAGAGCTTAGCTCTGTTGTCTTTTCTCTCTTCTTTCAGTTATTTATACACATTGATAAGATTCCCCACCTCAAGTCTTCTCCACATAGAACAGTCCAGCTCTCAGCCACTCCTCACAGGAAACATGCTCCAGTCCCTTCATCATCTTTGTGGCACTTCACTGGACTGTATCCAGTATGTCCATGTCACTGCTACAACAAGGAGAGAGCAATATCCACTTCTGTCACCTCTCTAAATGCAGGAGGAATGGTGGATGAAATGGTCCTTAAAGAATTTCTGTTAATGCCAGACAATCCGTCTGCCTGCAACACAGAGTTGCCTGCAAGAGAGAGCAGCACTGGGGAAACTATATTGCCCTGGGAGAAAAAATGTGGTCTACGAACCCCAGCTGCAGTAATTACTGAAAGAAGTTTTTATGTGTATATATATATATGTATATATATATTCCTTCCAGAATGAAACTGCTGTGCAAGGAAAAGATTAAATTATATGACATAAATTGGTGGTTTACAGAAAACCAAAATAAGCAATTGGAGTCAGTTAGGTATGTGCTACAAGTCATTCTACTGTGTGCTTTAAGGGTGAAATTTTCAGTCATCTGACACAGTCGATATATTCTGCTACAATTGTCCTGGTTAAAACTCTCTTTTATAGCAACATAATAAGAATCCCTCTGTCTGCCTCAGTGGCCCCATGTTTCTGCTGCTGCCACCCCACATGGACTGTCCTTAGTGCAAGTGGCACACCAGTGATGCTGAGCAGCAGCTCCACCGGAACATGAAGACTCCAAACCTCAGCAAAACCATTCAGCTATGTGTGCCCTGGAGTCACAACCACAGAATATGTCAGGAGAGTTGCAAAACATTGCAATTCCTCTACAGGATATCAAGGGATCCTTTATCTTGCTGCAGCCATTCATAGGCCTCTATCACTTTCGGATGATGGCAGAAAATCATTGGCACTAAAGTCCCTACCGTCCAGCAATGACAAAGAAAACGTCGCCATGTATCAATTGTCTTGTAGCAATTGTCACTGAGCGCTGACAGAATGCAAAGTGCACTGCCATTTCAATTATTAAAAGGTCTCATAGTCCAACCTGATTTTCCCAAAGGTAATTGATATCAATTTATTTATCTAGTTTTTCCTAATTACAAAAAGAACTAAAAATGGCTTAGTGAGATGCATTGGCATTTCATAGTGTTTTCAGGGGAAAAAATCCCCAGTAAAGTAGACAAAATATATTTCTGTAGGAGAATGTGGTCAGCCATTCTCTGATTTTCAAACTTCATATGAGGAAAGTTTTGCAGTGTTTAAAATGAGATTGAAGAATGAATGCATTGGATTTTTTTTTTTTTATCTGTATTATCAAAGTCTGGAGTTGATTTTGATTCAGTCTTTTTTTTTTCCTGATGAAATGTTTCATGTTGTAATGTAATAGAATTAATAAGATCTGATACACTGACTTTTAATGAAATTTCATTTTTCAAAAATAGGCACATAAAAATGTCTCCATAATAAACTTAATTAGAGAAAATAGAAGATTGTATTATTTCATCATTAATACAAAGAGATGGATAATTAGGAGGATGCGATATGCATATTGAGTGAAATCAACACTCCTGTAGGAGGCTGAAGTGAATGGGTCCTATGTGAGAAGTTATTTAAGCCAAGAAATGGGACTCTGAGCCCAAATCACCAGAAGTTTTTCTAAAGACTCAATACTCTTCAATAGTACTTTTCAAACTCCATGCTCTACTGCCTCTCTCCTTTGCTTTTCCTACTTTTTTCTTTTGTGTGATTTGATGCCACTCCTCTGTACCCTAAATATCTTTGTATTAGCTATTTTGTTCCAGTTCCTACCCAAAAGAAGCCCAAAAAATGCTGCATTTTCCATATTCATTCATTCTCTCTTGCTGTTCCTTAGCCTTTTACTAAAGCTCTGCTTTCTTGACTTCAGTAATTTTCCTAACATTTTTCTTCATTTTCTTCTGTTCTAGTATGTCTTCGTGTGCCTCAAAAAAGTTATTGTCGAGGTCTTATTTTGTACTATAACTCCCACTTAGATCAGTTAATGCACTGTACATGTCAATATTTTTATTAACTAGATTTTACTAAGGAAACAGTAAAAATCTTCAACTTAGCCTGAAAGCAGACTATTTGTGAATATAGTATAAACTGTGTCATTCCAACAACAGTGTTGATGACTGAATCAGTTTCAGTTTTTTTGGAGCATGCAGCAAATTAATTTTCTGATGCAATCAGAATGAAAGGTAGTTTTTCAACTGTTGATGGTGAAATTCACTCCTGTTCACAGGGTCTGTACAAGGACCTTGTACAAGTTTGGCTGATGCATGAGACCTTGTATGAGTAGTCTACATTGACAGGAATTTATAGACTTGATTTGTTCAGTCTATTATATTAGTACTGTTCTGAATAGACTAAAGCTCTTACTGGTGGATTTTCTGTTGTAATGCCATTCTTTTTACTTTGTCACCAATTTTATTATAGTTATTAAAATAGTTCTGTCAAGGATGGTAGCTTCCCAACCTGTATTAAAATATCGCTAATTTGTTTAAAAAAGAATGGGCAATGTAATTTAAAATAAATGTACTAAATGATGCTTATATTGATAAATAAAATTCTCAGTCACCAACTTTTATAAGAAGCTATCTAATAATCAAATAGGGTACAGGATTTGGAGGAAATGTAGCTAATAAGGCATTTGCATTTCAAGCCTACAAACCACAATAATATTTGGAGAACTATTATTTGCTGTTCTTTCATATTACAGTGCCTAAGGTGACTTCTAAAATACCTTGACTGATGGATGCAGAATAGGTTGGTTTTCTGCTCTAAACTAAGTCTATTACATAGTGGGAGTTTTTTTGTGTGGTTTGGATGAAATGTAGTTTCTTCTGTTTTTAAGCTATACTTTTATTTCCAGGCAGATGCAATAAAGCAGCATGTTGTACCCCTTTCTTACAAAACCTGCGCTAAGAAATATTGTTCAAGGAAGCATGAGGAGCCAAAACTAACTTCACATGTCAGTAAAACATATTCTGACTATGCATTCCCAGAGCTGGATTTTAAAAATAAGATGGCATGGCTAGAGTCCAGATGTTATTTTATACCACCTCACAACATTGTTGGTGACAGTGGGAAGGTACTCTCACTTCCAAAGAGAAGGCCATTCTTTCTGGTCAGGAGAAAATGTGGTGAGGAAGAGCCAATTGGTATTGTCACAGACTTTCCTTTTGTTTTTAACATTTTTGTTGTTACTGTTCATTTTCTTATCCCATTGCTGTTTCCAGTAAATTGTTCTTATCTCAACCTGTGACCTTTGTCTCTTATGCTTCCAGTTGGAGGGGGAGGGGGAGCAAGTGATGGCGTGGTTTTAGAGGAAGTTGTAAATTGACAAGAAGTATGTCCCTCATACATCTGCAGTGGCCTAATTCCTACAATATGATCTGAGGTGGAGACAAGCTTTGAGCTCTCTGACTTCCTGTTTGGGACTCCCTGTAACCTCCCTCCCCAAACAACATCTCCTCTTGCAGAACGCCCTCTTTTTGTGGGTGCTGTGCATGGTAAGCCAGACATCCTGCTCCAAGCTCCAAGTGCCATTGCAGAGGACAAATATCTGGAAAGGCTGCATTGCAGCAAGCATGCAGACTTCACAGTTGTATGTGCTTTGATTTTCATCAACCCCTTCAGTCAGTGTTATGGCAAGCCTCCTGCTGGAGGCAAGGCAGATGGACATGGCTCCCCGGCTGCATCACCTAACCCACTCTAACCCCTCTCCAGGGCAGAGCCTCGGCCAGAATAAGTGAACTGCCAGAACTGGAGTGGTACAGCACCTACCTCTTAATTTCAAAGCATGTCAGTCATTTCTTAAACATGGTCCTGGGTTCCTCCACTGATGTGGTGCTTGGTTTCTACTTCAACATTAATAGCAGCCTGCAGTCTATATTAATCTCAAGACAGAATGAAAGATGGAAAGATTAAATCATGTTTTGAAAGTGTCCGCAGATCTCTCCTTTAACCTTAGAGGGCATCTAGCTGAATAGCTTTGATTAGGCATCTGATTTTAGATGATGAGATTTAGATGAGTCACAAGCTAAGGCAATATTTTCTCTCTCCTTGTGTAGTAGTTTTCTCCATAGCTTCTGGAGTGGGTCTCATATGATTTTCCACTCTTAACTTGGTCTAATTACCCATCATTTTAGGGAGCCATTTGTAGTTCCCTTGTATCCAAAGTGGAATAAGTGGGCCCCAATGGCCACCAATAAAACAGCTGTTAACAACATATTTTTAACAGATTTTAAAACTCTTGGGGAAACATCTGGGGCAATGGAGGCTACTACTGCAGGCCAAGATGCCTCAGCTCTATTTTTAGCATGCAGACGCATCAGTGTACCCTAGCTGGCTACAAAGCATTATTCAATTAGCATGTTTCCTTAAATGCTTGTCTACTCTTATACAAACTATTCCCTGTTTACTCCTGTGATTCCCCCTATAGATGCATTTTCTATTGCCATCAGTCTGTATCTTTTTATATCATTTTACTTCTCTGCTAGAAGCCATATAATTCTTATCAGCTCACATAGTATATTATTCAATGCTCCTTCACTTTATATTATATGTTGCTATCAATATTCCATTCTTATATATTTTAATCTCAGACAAGAATATTGTATCATTTTTACTTTGTTCTGATAAAAGAAATGTAATATTTTGGTATGAAAACTACTCTGTAATCCACATGAATACACAAGAGATTTGTTTTCTTTATTGAAAAGAGGTCTTTTTTACAGTATCTTTAAATCAGAAAAGATATTACATTTTTTTAACATATTTTTCCTTTAAAGGATTAATTTAGTGTTCATGAAAGCTGCCACTTTGACAGTTCTGAGAAAAGAAATCTATTTAATTGGCCGTGGAAGAGATAAGTAGCAGTAGTGTAAGATTCCTAGAGTGCTTGCTCCCATTCAATTCAATAGTAAAATTCCCTCAAACCTGGTACTTCAGTTGGCTTCTACATCTGCCCCCGAAAATAATCCTTATGACAATGGTAGATGTGCTGTGTTCTTAAAATTCTTCTCTAACTGGGGATAATTGTGAATTTGCTCCAGAAACTGCCTTTCATACGGCCATCTCTGTGGCTGCAATTGGTCTAGGCCACGTTCACATCAGTGACATAAAGAAGAGAGAGACTATAGCTCTTCACTGCTTTCTCAAGTACCCCTGATGATATTAAGATTATGATGGTATTAGCTGTGCATGATATATTACAAATCTCCTTTGAAGTCACATTTTAGCTCTAAGAGGAGTGAGCGACTATCAAAAATTGCTGCAATGGTGTCTACCACTTTGGTTTGTAGATGTTATGCCCAGAAGAAATCTTATTTTATAAACAGATGGATCCTTTTTACTTCATTCACTAATGCTTTACAATTCACTAATTAACAGGTTTATTGCCAAAATTAGCAATAAAAAGTGTTAGGGAGTTTTGACCAAAGGAGTCTTTGGCAATTACATAGATACAAAACAATCTGCATGATAGTTTGAGGCTACACATTCCACAGACATGAATTTAACCTACTGTTTTCAAATAAAAGTTGACAAATAGGAAACTAAGCCTTGCAGATTTTCTCAACCATTTCATATTTGAGAGCCTCAGCCTTAATTAGTATTAATTACAGGTAACACAACAAAAGTTTGAAGGGCTGATTATGCATTTTCTTGACAAACAAAGCTGTTTAATATCCTACACTTTGATGGACTAGCTACTTTCGGTCTCCCCTAATGGTATAGTTCTGGGTCAGGAATCATTGTGCTTTTTGTGCTATAAATAATATTTAGTTTTAAAGGGCGTCATATCACCTAGAAATATATAGCACAAAGGACATTTAAAATCTAATTATTTAATATTACTGCAGGTCAGAAAGAGAAGGGTGGATTCTCATAAAAATAGACTGCTGACTTTTGAGTAATCAGCTCCACAATTCCTGTGTAAAAATCTATCCCTTTCATCTTGACACCACAAAAATGTAAATGAATAAACCCCATACAATCAGAGTGTTAAAAAATCTTCCTCATTCATTTTGCAGGTTTACTCATTCCTGTCCATGAAGGTTTCAAAAGAAAATATATATACAAATACAAAATACAGTCTAAGTAAGTCATAGCTGAGTCAGGAAAGGAGTTTGGAAGTATATCTAGTCGGTGTGTGTGCCCTAGCCTGTTGGAAATGCTCTTCCTAATGCACCCCAGGATACCACTGGCCCTCTTACGCACAAGGACACACTGCTGGCTCATGGACAGCTTGTTATCCACCAGGATCCCCAGGTCGTTCTCTGCAGAGCTGCTTTCCAGCTGGTCAGCCCCCAGCCTGTACTGGGGAATGGGGTTATTCCTCCCCAGGTGTAGGGCCCTGCACTTGTCTTTGTTGAAAGTCAGACAGTTCTTCTCTTTCCATCTCTCCAACGTGTTGAGGTTCTTTTGAAGGGCTGCAGAGCACTCTGGGGTATAAGTCACTCCTCCCAGCCCTATGCCATCAGTGAACTTGCTAAGAAAGCATCAACCCCTTCATGCAAGTTACTGATGAATAAGTTAAACAATGGTTTATTATCCTATCCATTGTGCTTATTACCCTGAACCATTATGCTTTTTTCTTGACATTGCATCTTGCAAACAGTTTATATTTTTCTTTTTGGACAAGATCTGTCTCCTGAAGGTAATACTTAAATTGACATTTTATGTTGCCAAGCACTAAATTTTTAGTAGCAGGGACACAAAATTAAGGATGTAACTCTGTTACCAAGAAAGGAAGTTTTAAATTCTATTTTCTAAAGACTATAAGAATATATGTTATTATTTTCTCCCAGTATCTAAGAATTATTTGTCTGTTTAAATTTCTGGTAAGGAAAACTGTCCATTAAGTGATCAGAAGAATAAAATATTCATTTTCTTTTCAAATAATGGCATAAAGCCTGTATAATATTGATTTAATAAGACATGATTTATTATTTATTTGAATAAGATCTCCATACTGGAAAGTTTGTTTGGACTAGGAGTTTGTTACACTCAGCTATTGTCTTAAATGAAAGTTAAGGTCATTTTTTTTCCCAATGACTGCATTTTATTTCATTTTTATGCTAATTTTTATTAATTTCAAAAGGACTGTTCCTTTTCTGACTCATAGTTATGTGAATGAAATATAGACATACATTCAGTTTGGTTTTGAAGATAGTCCTTAATTTTATATTGAACAGAATTAATATATTTGTTTATCTTACTGTGTATGGTAGGTCACACTTTTTAGGAAGTACATTGTATCATGGATTCATTTAATGAACTGAAGCATATTTGCAGTAATTTATTCACAAGGGGCATCTGTGTATATTTGAGAAGGACACTGCTTGAGAGGTCATGAAGATTGGGGAAGTTTGGAATTGCTTCAGATTGCTGCAAGTTTGCCTCTTTAAAGTTCCTTGCTTATACACTGGTCAGAATATTTCATGAAAAGCATATGTAGCAAAAGGCAAAATTTCAATCTATATCAGTTTTCTTTTAACTGGTGAATATTATCATTCTCTTAGAAAGGGGTGTTATAATAATAGAAACACTGGAAGATTTAAATATGGAAGAGCTAGTGGGCAGTGCTATAATATACAATTTATCCTATTTGATACTTGTTAACAAGTGCAGTGATCCACGAAGAAGATTCTTTAAGTTTTTGTGTCTGAGTTTAAATTAATGGTTAGGGAGTGGAGTCTATTACTGTGAGGTATATAGCAAGCAATCTTTTCAATTCAACACAAACCACACACAGACTGGGGTTCTCAAGGAGCCTGGTTATGGTCGTGATTGGCAACCAATCATTTCTTTTTCATTTTCATTACAATATGTCATCAGAAACACAAGTTTGTAAGATGCTTCTGTTTACCATATATTTGATATTCATGTCCCCAGCTGCAGGGTGAGTGGCAGGGAAGAGAAAGGGTGACTTAGCAATATTACTACCTTTTTCAAATATGCAATAAGAAAATACATTAGTTTTCAATCTGACCTTTAAGGATTAGTAAAGGAGAAACAGACATCAGCAAACAGTACCTGAACCTTTGGGGGCTGTTAATGAAGTCATGTGCTGGTGTGGCCTATGAAGCTGTGTACTGATTTTCAAGAATAATAGAGATATTATACAAGTGAAACAGAAATCATGGAATGATCATCTGAGGATCAGCAAGAAGTAAGGTTTTGACCTTGAAGAGGTTTAGGTGTGCTTTCTGTACAGCTATCTGGGACACAATTAAGGGCATTTTAACATGATAAAACCTGAGGATTGCAAACCATCATCTAAGCACATGGAAAAGCAAAAGATATTGCTTTTATAGGTGTGGAATTTATGGTCAGAAGTGATAAGAAATATTAGAAGTGTGACAGTTCCATAATAATTTTATACTCATTGTATTAATTTCCATTTGTAGTTTTTTGCTGGTGAATCTCTGAAATGGCATTAAGTATTTCTCACTTCAGCTTACCCTGCAATTATTAGAGTGCCTCTGTGGGCTTTATTTTTTCACGTAATTGTGCACATACAAGTTGCAAGCAAACAGGCATTAAGATGATATCTGCTATTCAAGCTAAGAAAAGAATAAGGAACAAGAGTTCCCAAAGATAAAGGTTAAGTTTGCATGTGAAGAATACACTCCCAGATCCCTAGAAGTATCTTATTAAATTGCTAGTGTTGTATTTCAAGGAAGAAAATAAGTAAGTCTTGTTGACTTCTGCAAAATAATTATTGCCCAAAAATGAGAACATGAGAAGAAAATATGTAGATGAGAAAATTCAGTACATTACTTTTTTCTTCTTCAGACTCTGAAGCAGTCTAATCAATATCACCTGGACCACACAGAGGGCACAGTGTACAGCTTTTCTGTAAAACACAGGATGTACTATGTAATCCACTCTGTGGGTTCATCACAATGAAACTGAAAACCAGTGATACATTACATGAGAATTTATCCTCTCCTGAGAAGCGTGTATAGGTCCAGAGAAGTGAACTCCGCGTAGTTGAAACGGAGGCAAGTGCTTTTATTATTACTGGAGAAGTGCCATGATTTGCCTGCTTGCTTATGACTGATCTCTTTGGCCCCCGGAATGCTCTTTTCCTTTAGATACAAAATTTACTTCTTGCAAGCTATAGTAGTATCTACGCTTTGTATTTAAATTTTGCTAATCAGTCTGATATATGATGTAGGGCTAAACCTCAGCAAAACATCATGCACTATGCAATTAAAGCATTTGTATTGTCTCCTTAGATAGTTCCTTCTACATTAATTTGACAGAAGATTCATCCTCCACATACTCAAACCAACTCTCCATTTCATAATCATTCTCATTATTTATCTTAATAATCATCATAGCACACTTAGTCTAGATCTGTTCCTCAGTGAGGTTTGTAAATTTATAAATGTCATGTACCTTTCCTTTTTGAATATATATGGCAAAGGTGTTTCCTAAAATCTGCCTACAGTGCAATAAATACGTTATGCTCACCACCTGTGATTTCTCACCTGATGAATGGATTTTATTTAAACTTTTAAGGACATCAAGTTCTGGGCTAAGAGAAAACATAGTAAAGTTAATATAAAAAATCTCTTGGAGACAGGTGTAAATACCTGGACATCTGTGCTTCAGCTGAACTGTGGTGTTTGACAAGCAACCCAAAGTGGCATATAATGCCTTAAAAGGAATTATTCTGGGTTGGACAGTGGAAGTGATGGCAGCAACATGTAAATGAAGCCATACAATTGTGTTCAGAAATGTGCCAAGGGCTCTGACACAGGGGAGCCCCATCCTGTTTGGAGCAGGAAAGCCTTGCTTGCTCAGTCTCTTAGGAGCTTCTGCCTCACCCTGATGTGAGACAACCAGTGTAGCCCTGGACTTCAGAGGCAATGGGACAGAACCCAATCTGAGGTGCAAAGTGGGGTCCATGTGCCTTGGTCAGTGGTGATAGGAGCTGTGTAAACTGCTTGCAGTAAACAGAGAGGTTTTCTCAATCCTTCACTTCCTCAAATATGAAATTCAATGTTATTGATTTTTTTGTATCAAAATCATGTTGGAGATTTATATAACTGCTGCTCTTGAATATTTGTAAAAACCTCACAATGGCATCACATCATTCAAATGTTTACTATGTGCAGACTGTTCTGAGATGAAAGCTACTGCTTTCATTTACACTCACTAGGAATCTCCAAATTGAGTCACTTCCCCAAAAGGTATAATGGATTCCTAAGATGTTAAATTAATCTGAAAGATATTGTAGAGTCTTGCATATAGATAATCTGCAACAAGTGTAATATAACAACTTTAATAGTCCCCCAGAGATGAGAAAGATTGCTTCCCTCCATCAGTTTTTTATTGTTCTCTGTTGATAAGGACCTTTACTACTGTTAGGGTACTTCTGTTTAACCAAGAGTGAAGAAAGCTATTTTTATCACTGAACAATATTTAATTCTGCATAAAAATCTTTCATTTTTTGACATGTTTGTAATGCTTTGAGCTTAATGCCTCAGTGAATGAGTAGCTGTTCTTAGTGCATCTGTTCGCGGCACTCAACAGCAACTTTTAGATTTCCTTTAGTTTATTAATCTTTGCATCTATGCTCTGCTTTATACTGGAAGTGTAGCAACATTCATAGCTTTTATTTATGTCTGCATTGGCCTCAACACTGATATACATTGCTAATTAAAGATGTACAGAATTTATTTGATGCCATGAAAAATGCACTGGCAGTTTCATGCCTTGTAAACTGGAAGGCTAGAAAACATTTAACCACATTAAGGGCAACAGTAAGAGTTTGCCTCCTTCACGTGGGTTTTCAGTAGCTGCAGAGAAATAGGGGGTAAGTGGGGTGTTTATTTTCTGTGTAAATGTTTTTCAGAATTTAAATCCCATTCAGAGTGAGGAATTTTCAGAGGAAAAAATCTGCAACTAGCAGTGCTGATTTATGAATTCAATCCACTCACCTCCTACAGAAAAAGGCCTAACAGTTTCAGACTGCCTACTGACAGTATCAACATACTAGTTCAAATACTGCGCAACTAAAGAACAGTAGATTTTGTGTCTGTATAGCGCTGCTTACATATGCACAATGCTAACTAGCTGGCAGGCATTGATTTGCATGGTATCTGTGTAAGACTCTCCAGACACAGACAGATTAATGAGCTCCTCTGCATTTAACCACCTTCGCCATTAATTCTGAGGCTCAGAGGATAGGAGAGGAAAGGTATCCTCTGATACAAATCTACCTATTCTGTCAACTCGCAGAAAATTTCGGTCTTTTACTTTAAGATCATTACATACCAATGGCAAGCAAACTACAATGGCCTTGCTTTACTGATTTTTACTCTGCATTTAATTTATTTTTAAGATTCTGCATCTCTATTGAGGCTTTTAGTAAAATGCAATCCGAGCCTTGTTAGGCCTTGATTACATTGGTGTAAAGAGGGCAGACAGTATCACAGGTTACAATAATTTTGCTCCCTTCTACCAGTTTCCAGGGTCTTGGGGACTTGTGGTTTTCTTGTATATTTTTTCTCAGCTAAGAAATCAGTTCTAAAACTTAAGTATATTCTTTGCATAAACTCCACATCTCATCTGTTTTCCAAGAATGGAATGGAGAGAAATTACAAGTAGCTTCCTTGATCCTTGAAGCTTCACATCACTTTGCACCCAATAAGCTCAGTCCCTTTTCTTCCAATTCACAACCTTTTTTCTTAGGTTTTTACTTGCAGTAAACTCAGCTTAGTTTCCAGGTCACTTCCTTTGTGCTCGGGGCAGAACCTTATAGCTTTGTTGGAACTACTTGGGTCCCCACCACTTTCAGTCACTAGTCCAGTAACTTCATTTATAAGGCAGGTTAGTTGCCCCCTCTGTGGGTAGGAGGACAGTCATTGATGAAGTCACAGTTAAAAATAGCATAGATGAACTACGTGGGGAAAAGGTGTTCTGATTTATTGTTACTTAGTGACAAAGTAGCATCCTTTTTGGTATCCACTGAAGCTGAAAAATACACCTTAAAAAAATAATATCAAAATCTAGATAACTTACTTCCAGACAAAACTCCTGAGTTTGGCAGGAAAAAAAAAAAAAAAGAGAAATCACATGCAATCCTTCAGTGACATTCAGCAGATGATCCTATCTGATCTGGCATTCACAGGTCCTTCTGATATAAAGAGCATCTGAATACTTGAAATTATTAGCTTGCCTTTTAAATGGTTGTGTAGTCTGTTACAAACATGGTAACAAGCAACATCTGCTTCTGGACACTCAAGAAAGAGTTCCTAAATAATTCAGACATTGAAAATTAAAGTGAGATCCAGAAAACATGGAAAACTAAGTGCAGGAGAGCCTTCTGCTTTTCTATGACAAAATGGTTTGTGAGATGCAAATAATGATATTTAATGAATACCTCCCAAAATCACATTGACAGAGAAAACTATCAGTTTTTTGAAAAGAAGGTGTCTCATTGATATTGATTGCCTTTCTGGTCTGATTGCTTGACTGAGCCTTTTGTGAAGATGAAATGAAGAAACAGCACAGTTCTTATGTTCCTTGTAACACTTTATGCAGAGTTGGACATTTCACAGACCTGTCTAGAACTATGCAGCATAATTAAAAGTGTTTGACTTTCACTTAGTTAATCAAATATCTGTTCCCTAGTGCACTTGAATAATAACTTCTCCATGCTTATATTAACACTATTCACTTATTTAGAAAAATGTAGGCAGTGCAGAACCAAATAAAGAAATGTACAAAATGCAACCTTTTAATAAAAAGTCAAAACATTAAGGGGTTATTTTTATTTTTTTTCTTTTTATTTGCATCCAGCTTTAATAGGAGTAACACCACCACCTCCAACCTTTCAAGAGCAAAATCCATGAAAGGATTTGGGACAATCAGTAAGATAACGCCTTAAAAGTTGCATGAAAGGGTGTTGCTTAGAATAGTAATCAAGGTTTTAAGAAGCATCTCAGACAAAGGGTGGAAAGGACTTTCTTCTTCCAAGATTAAATGGGAAAGAAATTGTCTTTCTGTTTCAAAGAGAAGATGAAAAGTAAAATAAAATACACACTCAGGCACGTGGCTTGACTCTTGGGGATGGTCTGATGCAGGACTAAGAGTTGGACTCGATGATCCTTGTGGGTCCCTTCCAAATCAGAATATTCTGTGATCTGTGAAAATATCATCCTTTATTCTTAAATTGTTGTGTGAGACTGAGGTATAATTCTTCGTGTTCTTCCTTGCTAAATAAACCTTCTGGGAGCATTTGGTATGCTTAATATTGTAATGGAATAAGGAAATTTTAGCTGTGGTAACCATAATAATGTCCTGTGTTCCTTCAAGAACAGTCTTTTGTCTTTAGACTTGTAATCCTCCTGCTATCTGCATCTGTTTGATCTGAACTTTCAGGGCCAAATTATCCTAAATAAAACTTTTTGACAAATGGAATTGGACTTGTTATTCTGGCTCTCTTGGATAAGTGAGGAAAGTGGGAAGGCTGCTTGACTGCAGCCATCACACTATGTCTGACAGGAGACAAGAAGACAACAGGGATTGAGTTAAGCAAATTAGGCAGTTACAAATGAATTATGCAAACTGCAGATCAGTACTGAAGTGCATTGGCATTATTCAATTTTCTTTTAACTCATTCCTTTGATTATTTGCTGCTAAACTGATGGCTTGGAGAGAGTGAAAGGGAAATTTGCAAATATTTCAAATGTCCTCCTGAACGTGCAGCTCTGCCAAGTAGTGATGGCAGCAAGAAAAGTCAAGTGTATCACATCTAGTTGCAGCAAAATAACAGGCCTCCCTCTTTCACATTTTACATGTCATGCTCTTACTTAAGATTTGGCAAAGTAGAATAACTGTCCTGGCACCCTTAGCATCTGGTTCCCTCAAATAATGACTCTTATGTCTGTTTTGAGATCAAACACATGACAGATTTTTCTTTCAGTGAGGGGACTGTGAGAGACAAAGAAGGAAGACATAAAAAGCATTCAGGGAAGGATTAGAATAACTGCACCATTGCCAAATCTATAGAAAAGGCAGTAGTTTTCTCCCTCCTTTCCACTAGAAGTTGCATACCGTATACGTCCACCTTGTGTATGATAGGTCTGAGTTGTGGGCTTGGGCCCTGTAAGCCTCCTGCTGTATCCAAATTAGGGCAGTGGCATTCACACCCCCAGCTCAGAGAGGAAACGAAGCTGGTGTTTCCCACTTGATTGCAGTGTCTACCCCATGAGATTCTCCCCTTCTTTTCCAAAACATGGTAAACTGGGACAACTGGTACTGCAGATGGCTTACCCTCATTTGCTTGCCTTCACACAGAAGTGAGGAGGAGAATCACAGTTTTGTGGCCAAAACTGGCTGGTAACTCTGGTACAGGGTTACTTTCCCTAGCTCCTGTCCAGTGGAGCCAGCCAGGGGAGAAGCTGTTGTGTAAGCCGGGAATGCTCTCAGGGGGATGCCCTCTGTTCACATTCAGTGGTGTGAGTTGGCTGGAGGCCTGGGGAATGGGAGGTTCCTGCTTTATTTCTCACCACAGCATAAGAGAACTACTCTTGCAGACAGCATTATCTCACCTAGGATGTGGCGTCTTTTAGCCGTATCCCATAGAGACTTGTTCACCAATAAAGACCAAAGTCACTAATTTCTCCAGAAAATTGGAATTTCTGTAACCTATGATACCAAAGGGGTTTTGATTTTTTCATTTTTACAGATTTTAGAAGTACTTGTAACTGTAGTAAAATGTAGATTTAGTGTGCTAATATTTCTAGCAGCTTAAGTTCAATGTTTATACATGCCAACCTCTGCCATTTATCAGTAGCTCAAATTCTTTTAGTTATTTAGACTCTCTTCAAGGTAGAAATTTGAAGGATATCAGAAGGCCTGCAGAATGAGACATAAACATGAGGCAATAACCTTGGCTCTAAGAACACTGGAAAACCTCCAAGAGCCCTGTGTGTGCCAAGGAAGAGGAGAGCTGATGAAGAGGAGGTTTCACTGACCCCAGACTCAAATCCTGAGAGGGTGGAAGAGGGGTGGGACCAGGGGCAGGACAAGGCTGGACCGAGAGATGTGTGAACTAATGATTGGATGGATCATATTATAAAAGCCATGGAAACTAGAGCTTGGGGGGTGCATGTGCATGTCATCATGTATTCCTGTGGGCTATAGGCCTGATATTAAAGGACCTTCTACCTTTTTATCTTATCCCACTCTAACTGGGCATCCTTTTCTTGTGGATAAAGCAGTACTTTTCAAATTCCTGCACTCCCTTGTCAGTGTTAGACTAAAGTAGTCCTGGCAGTTCTTGCAGGAGTCACTCGCTGCTACAGATTCAATTCTCACAGACTCGACAGCAGACATTGAAAATGAGCCACTTACCAGACTTGTGCGTCTCTATCAGGAGAGACATATTTCCCTCACTTCCCTTGCTGTTTCCAAGCTCTGTTAGCTAGTCATAATACCCACCTCTCTTCAGAGAACCCTTCACCTGGGAGAAATATACTGTTTCCCTTATGTTTATTTTTCAACAAAACTACAGCATTTTTTCTCACCATCATGATGCACTTATAATTTCATAAAAACCAAATAAATGTAAATTATGTTAACCAAGCTGGTTTTGCCAGAACTCTGTGCCTGATCATCTATAACAGAGGGTGTGGTGGAATCAGTCCTTCTCATTCCTCTGATCCTGTAGCAGAGGGGTGCACTAGCATAATAATGTGGATACTTCAAAATAGAGGGAATTGGAATGCTACAGGAGAGAGGATACAAAAATGGTGGGAAAGAAGAAAAAGCTGACAAATTAGACTGTGAGGCCATTGGGCTTGCTATGTTTGTGCAGAGTGTAATATTACTGGGGCACTCAGGACATGAACAATAATGAGAGTTTAGTTGCTGAGATGCACAATGGTTAGCTGAAGTAGTACCTTTTATTGATTCTTCAAACTATTTATTTTTTTCTTCTAGCTTACTCAGATATCTATTTAGCTGGCATCTGTCTTAACTTCATACATCATTGTAACTGTTTTCTTCCTAGACTGACTGCCACTTAAGGGATAATAGGAGGGATGCTCTGTTTTACTAGACAATAATATGGTTCCTGCTTGAATCAATTACAAGGCTGAAGGGAACCTGATTATTGCCAGAGAAAATGGGGCATCCCTCCTATTGTGCTTAATATACTAGAAGTGAACCAATAAAGCTGATTTTTGGATACAAAGTTAATTACATTGAAAAATCAGCTGTAATCCATCTGATGAATACTGCTTTTAAACACCCAGAAGTATACTCATTTAGGCCTATTATTTCCTATTTGTAGGAATTAGGGTCTCTATAAAGTTAGCTAATCAATTTCATTTTAATTGTTCCCTTATTATGGAAAGAAGTATGGAATGAAGATAATACTCATATGCACACCTCTTAAGGGTGTCCTGAGAATCAACCAGTTAATGTTTTTGCAGTGCTTTGTAACATTTACAAGGAAATATAAATGCCTTGCATTATTAAGTAATAATTAATATTAAGCAGGAATAGCTAAAAAGAGGTTACTGATTGTTTCCTCATGCCCTTTCCAATCCTTACTACTCATTAGGAGGAATCCCACCTAGGGTGCAGAGAATGCACTGCCTTAGGAAGACACTTTACATCTGCCTGCATTTGTTTCAGTAAATCAAGCCTTTTGCTTCTCCCTTTTTCTACTCACAAGTGAGAGGAATGGGTTTACAGGCAATGCAAAATTGGACCTTTAAGCAAGGCTGTGTGTAGGCAAAAAATATGCCTACAAGCCTCTAGAGGAGAAGGAATATCTTGGAAAATAGGCCAGCTGGCTGTTCATTTTGTCTTTATGGACTTTTTCCTTTGCAGAACTGGGCCCTTGGTAATGTTGAGATTTTCTGTGGTGGTCCTAACTAATAAAACAAGAAATTATGACATTTGTGGTGAAAATCTACCAGCTGCAGGAAGGACATGCTGATTTACTCAGCTCTCAGATACTTCTTGTGAAAGAAAAGCATTCTAAAAAAAAAGAACTGGGTGTGCCATAGGCACTTACGTGTTCATAAACTTGTACCTCTGAGTGATGTTGAAGTACCTAAACTCCACCTGGGGAACAACTAGTACCCCTTTGGTACTAATATGGTAATGTGGAGAATTACATCAGTCCTGCTTACCCATATGAGTTTGTATGAAGAGATAAAGATGGGATCACACGAATTTCATGGCCCACCCTCTGATTTTTAAACCATACTCATATGAAATAGGGAGCTTGTAGGGTGGTAAAGATCAACAGGGAGAAAGCCACCATGGTACAATATATATACTTTTCCTCCCAGAAGTCCTCACTTTGGTGTGACAATAAGTCCTTGTTGGTTTCTCTGGCTGAGCATCTGCATTCTTACCATAATTTATGTAATCTTTCAAGAAATTCAAAGGGAAATACAGCAATCTTATGTATTCCTGTCACATTTATTTATATCACAGGAACCAGTCACTTAAGCTTTCAATTTGAAGTTAATAAATTCTGTAAGCTGTTTCACAATGCTAGAGTGGGAAGATAAGGCCACCTCACCCACAGAAAATACTTACTGACTCCTTCCAGGGAGAGTTGTCCTGTTTCAAGCCTCATGCAAAATAACATGTACGTTACCATTATTGACCACACTACAGGTGAAATTCCATCACTAATGAATAGCGAGCAGAGAGCTCCTGCTGCAGCTGTGGAGGGAGAACAGTCCTTCCCAGGCTATGAAGCCATGCCTGCTTTGTTCACATTTAACATCCTATTATCAGGATAGACCTTATCTGACTTGTTCTGCATAGAGGAGGAAGGGTTCAAGGTTGCTGTGCTGCATAACCAAGCCCTACCTGGCTGTTTGACTGGCAGAAGAATGAGATGATACTTTCATGCAGGTTATTTTTAACATGATCTGGTTTCCTTGAAAAAATGGAAATACTCTTGTATGCTTAACTGTGGGTTAATTATATCTTCATTTTTAACCAGGGTTTATCCCATCCCCATTATATTGCTGTAACTCATTTTATATGAGTTTTCAATCCTGCCACATCAAGTGCTTCTTTAATGCAATTCTTCAGCTAGTCAGAAATATTAGTAATTAAATTCTCTCAAATACGCTAGTGTAAAGCAGAGGGAGAACATCCCAATTCTATCAGCACTGGTGTTAATTATTTTAGGCAAGCTGTCATTTATGTTTTCTAAAGTGGATTTTGTTCTTGCAGTCAGGAACATTGCTTAGTGCAGAATTAATTAATCATTATAAATATAAAACCTGCAGTATCAGCTTCTGCGTTCAGTAAGGTTTCAAGAGGCAAGGTTGAAGGAGTCAATAGGCTGCTGTGGGGAATCATGGGCTTTTTCATCTGATACAAGGACAATTAAATTATACGCTTAATCTTTACAGGAATATGTATTTAAAGCATTGCAAAATAATAAAAAAGAAAATTTGATAATTTATTATGACTGGCAGCTTTTATTAATGCAATATTGTTTAACAAAATGCTGTATAAAACAAGATTAGTGAGGAGGAAATGGAAAAGCAAAGTTTACTATAAATTTGAAGAGTTGGTTTTAAAGGTGTCTTTCTCATTTTACCTCTTTGGAAAATGGTCAAGTCGTTAATTTCCTCTCGATAGTACAAACACCAGCATAAAGCCTATAGACCCACAACAATAAGCAGACAATAATCCAACCTTTCCGAGAGCATGCTGTATGAAAAGTGAGTGCAAGTACTTGAAACTGTGGGGCTGGCTTTACAAGAAGAGGCCAAGCAAGGCTGACAGCTCAGGAAAGCTGGAATTAAAGATGAAATAAACTCAAAATTTAATCTTGCTATTTGGCATAAGTGATGCTGGCTTTTTTTTTTTACCTGCTCCCTTATTTTTCCATCAAAAATTAATTAAAGCAGAGTCTTTCTCAATATCAAAGGACATGATTTCATTGTCTAAGATATGCATTGACTTTACATCAGCAAAAAATTTGTTATTTATTTTCTCATCCAGGGATCAAAAATGTGATGGATGGCCACTGGCCGCTTTACTGAATTGACTGACCATCATATTGCATGTCTCATTGTTTTACAATCTAGATTTGCTGGCATTTAATCTCCAAAAGCAATGTAAGATACAGGGCTCTGAGGAGAGGAGTGAAATCAAAGCTACCTAAAGACACTCACTCTGAATCTTATGCCATACATGTTGACCTATTGAAAATGCACTCTGTACTTTTCAAAGACATTCTCTTGACATGTAGGTTGTATGTGATTGAAAGGTATGGGTCTATCTGTGCAATAGATAGTATTAATTATGTAAGCTTCCTCAGCTTTATAGTTTATTGTAAAAGATATTATTTCATGATTTGTATCACTACAATTATGTTTCTAATGGGATTTTAATTGATTTTGAATCCAATTAAAAAAATTCCTATTTTTAAAGCACACCTCAGCTGCTGCCACTTTGAATCTGTGCCAAGCTGGCAGACTGTAACTTATTGTGTCATCATTTAAATGTCTTACTGCAGTGCTGGCTTTAGGGATTCAGAAGTGATCTGCATTTAATATAGTCTCTTAACTTGTAGCTATTTCAGAACTCAGGAATGCTGAAACTTTCAACAAGCATGCTACTGATGGTCAGTAGGCATCTGGTAGCATTGTGTTATTTTACTTATTCATGACATTTGTTGAGCTGATAATATTTTAAAGATATTTTTAATAAGGAGTGAAATTATTTTCCTGATACATGGTTGGAGTTTGGTCTTACCCCAAAACCTTATTTACCCAGACAAACCTAGGATTTGGAAGGCATGCTCACAAACATCCTTCTTTATTTGGGCACAGGCAACATCCACACCCAAATATCAACAAGATTTGTTATGAGTAGAAATATTGATTGTCATTTCTTCATTTGGGCTTCTTGTTTTCACTCAACAAATCTCTCATGTAGCTCTTTCCCAACCCATTCATACCCATGTTGACTGAAAATGTGTAGAAGTTGAGCTGAGTTGGTTTTAGATACTTATCTGTGATAAGATAAACAGTGGTTATTTTATATATTCAAAAACTTTTCTTAGTAGTTGAGATAACTTCGCATAAGTTCATTTGACTATAATAGGGCATATTACTGCCCTCAGGCTGAAGCAAGAGCCTAACAAGCATTGAAAACTGTGGTTTATCTACCAATATCATGTATATTCTGGTATTGTGGATGACAATCTCAGTTTATGTTTCAATCTGTGGAGCTTTCCAGTGCAAACTTTCCATTAACCCAGAGGATTCTAAAAGGTTAATTAATCACTGACTGGGTCTGAGGGAAATTGCAGTAAACTATTGCTCAGAGGTATTAAAGCGCTCTTTTCAATTGGCTTCAGGCAATATTACCTAATCCTAGAAATGGCTTTAACCCTCAGGCAGTAGTTCATTGTGGTTGGCCTCAAGTGCAGTCAATAATGTGTATTTGTTATTAGGGCTCTGCTAGTAATTGAATTTTGGTTTAGTGGAAGAACCAGACATTTCAAAGAACAAAAAAAACTCCCCAAAAACCAAACACTCAAACCCCCACCCATAACTCTCCTTACTTTAGCTTCTATTATCTGTATCTTTTGAGAGTATTTTTGATAACTATGAAAAAATGAACTTAGATTCAGAAGGGAATGTTACCTACACCTGCTTCTGAAAACAAGAATTTGACCTGGTTTCCTCCCTGCTTCTAGGTGAGTGCTCTAACCACTAAGCTTTGGGACACTGATTTTTTTTTTCCTCTTGAAATTTTTCCACATTTTATAAAATGTTCAGATACTAATTAATGCAGAAACTGGTACAAGACGCCCTTTTCTTCAGAGCTGTGCAAGTATTCACATAAGTGAATGAAGAGGATATCAAGCCAGATAATGAGTTAGCTCCAGGACTGGCATGGTTGTGTCAGTGCAGGGCTGTGCTCAGGCTAATTAGCTCATTTGAAGGGAAGGGCTAATTAACTCTGGAAGAGCACTGTGTGGCTCCTTCTTATATGCAGCTACTCTGCCTGCCATTCATATTTGCAGTACCTGTGTAGCTCTGACTCTGCTGTGTAGACCTCTGGATACAGCATTCCTCAGTGCAGACCTTACCTATGCTCTGAAAATGTACTACGGATGTGCTTAACTCCAGTAAACATGTGATTGGTCTTTTTTTGGTTCATCCCATTCATCATTTTATCTCTGCCTTTGTTCATAATGCATACTATAATACTGAAAGGTGTCTAGCAGCACACTTTCTTGCTGTAAAATAAATCAGAAGTATTTGGGGCATGAGAATCATGTGACAGAAGCCCTACAGTTGCCCAGACAAGCACAACTTCTAATGTCCCCTCTGTTTTAAGTGAATGGTATTAAGAACTGCTTAGCTGACATACCCCAACTGTGTGGCCAGGCAGACAGGCACACAGGTAAATGTAGATGTGACTTTTTTGGCAGATACTGCTTAGAATTTCCCATTTAAACTTGTCCTTCTGTTTTCAAATAGCAGCACCAGTATAAAAGATGCAATTCTATTACCCTGTACCTTCATTTTTTTTTTTTTTTACAAACTCTGAATACAGGCTAATACATCTTCTCTTCCCATGATACACTGGAGTGTAACCCACTGAATAAAGAATAGCTCCCTATGCAACTGAACATTTTATTATAATGAAGAGACTCAGTTATCAGATTATTAATATTTCTAAATGAAGCAATCATTCTGAAACAAGAAAAACAAGAAATATTTCTATTCTATATTTGAATTAGGGTGTTTTCAATCCCATTATTGTAAATTATTTCAATAGAGCTGGCACAAAATAGGTCCTCATAATAAAACCAGTTGAATTATTACATATGTTAAGTTTCTGGGACCATTGTTTGCCATAACTCAACTAAACAGGTAAGTGAGACATTTAGACACCTGATGGCAATCTTTCATTAAATTTGGTTAAATATGATTTGTGCCTCTTTTTGTATGAGAATATCTCAGACATAACAATACAATTTAGAATTTAGTTTTGCAAAGGACTTCAGTCCAAAAAAAAGAAAACCCACACAAAAAATGTCTTACGATGAGATGCGGAAGGGAGAGATAACACTTCTTGGTTGTGGGTTCAGCAGTTCCCAGAAAGGCAATAGACAAAAAAATTCCATTAGCTGAAAAAATTAGAGGGGGGAAACCCAGGAATTTTAAGTAGCAAAGACATTTGTGCATTTTTGCAGACAGTTGGAATGAGAAAAAACTGGAAGAAAGAAGCAATAGAAGGGAGGAAAACGTAAGTGAGGTTTATGTTGTGTTAAATGATGCAACATAACCTAATGCCATGCATAGATTGTGTTACTTCAGAGGCTTAAACAGATGCTGTTCACTTTTTCTTAGGGCTGACTGGCCCAGCTAGCCAAGCTTTCTTATTGCTATGCCAAGTATAATAAACTTATTTTTGCAAAATAAATGTGATAATCTGTGACAAATTCTACCCTTCCTCACTATGTATAGTAATCTTAAATGTACTGAACTTTGCTGCAGCTTGATATTTGAGGCTAGGAGGAAGGCATGCTGAAAGAAATGTGCATTCAAACCCATTTGGAGGCTGATGTAACAAATAACAGGCCTGGTGTTTGATAGTCTGTCAGCACCAAAGACAGTGAAATACAGTTCTACAGGAACCCGTAAGAGGGAATTGTTATTGTCAGACCTTTTTGGCTCCTGATACAGTTTTTGGTGGACAAAGGGTTTGGACACTCTAACGTCTTCCAGATCCAAGGATCATTTCTGCTCTTTCCGTGCATGGGGGCCTCGATAGAGGTTAGCTTAATAGTAAAACTGTCTTCCTTCTCTGTCTCCTAGAGAACCCCAACACGAATATTTACATTGGTCAAACTGAAGAGATACTTTATGTGCATCCAATTCTTCCACATCCCTGCCTAAGGGGCTCAAGCACAGCTGGTGAGTGGAGACAGATGAAGAAGGGCAGGTAAATCCTGAGACAGCCACAGTTCACTCACCAGACAGTGGTTTCATCTTGACAATTGCCCAACTGTGGAAGCTTATTGTGAGTGCCAGGGGCTGTGGCAACTGTGAAAGAGACTTTGATTAGTTTTCAGGAGGTAGAACAAGAACCTGGCACTCTTTTCTTCCTGAAAATATCGTGCTGTCCTAAAAGCAGCTGAGAAGGGATCCATTCGGTGTTATAAATAAGTGTAAGCTTGGTCCTGGACAAGGTTTAAAGTGACCTATTTATGCTGGAGGAGTCACTCAAGTGTGTAATTGATGTGAGAGATTCAGCCAAAAGTATTACTTTCTGAAACGTCTTTTGTTTTTAAGGAACAATGGCTTCTTGGATTGGCCTACAATCTGGAATTCTGAAAACCCTAAAAAAAACAAACAGCCCCCCTGACAGACAGAGTCAAAGGCATGTACCAGTCATTGACATTTACTTCGGAATACAGGAACTCACATTGGAAGGAACAAAGAATCTCTCTCATTAATTTTGTACCTGTTCCTGAGGGAAAACAATGACACTTAAACCAAAGGAGCAAATTTTACACTTGCTCCCCAGTTCACCCGGCCACAGAGCATTATGTAGCAGTTCAGCCATAAGGCATTACCTGGTTATTTGGGAAGTGACGAGAGGAAACAAAGTGCCACTTCCTCTTCAGTGGTAGAAGCTGGTATTCTTCATCCTTGACAGCTCGTGGCCAGTCAAGATTCAGGCCGAGAATCTTGTGTTTGAATCCTCTTTGAGTGTTTATCTCTCAGATATAACATATACATCAATCTTATCTTTTCAAGATCTCTTTTTTATCAACATACTACTTCTTAATGAAATAGTTATTTTGTTTTATAAAGATGAATCCACTGTGTTGAAAAGATGAGCAAACAAACAAATCAGATACTGAGTTCTGCTTTGACCCATTGCCTCCGCAAAAAGGCTTCCTACAGTCAAGGTATAAAAACTTGCTAATGTGAAATTAGTGGCTCTACATTCAAATTTTATTTAGCGCTAGAAATATTAAAAGGAGTCCATAAAATTCCTAAAACTGTCAATAACTGAAATAGGGCATTCAGCTTCTGCTGCTAGAAGGGTTCCTTGAGCAGTAAGATAATTGTGGTCTGAGGATAAGGGCTGAACTATGTGAATTTAACACTTAAAAGAACAGTTTAAAGGGCTAGAGATCAATGTTTTGAAAGAATTGTCTTGAGCTCTGGTTTTAATCCAGGTAGAATTGAAATAAAACTGCATATCCAAGTAAGTAATGCTTCCCATCACAAGGAGTGAGTATATTATTCCACCCCCTTTCCCTCCCCAAAGGTTATAATCAGCCCCCAAAAAATTTGAAAAATCAGTATGAATGTCAAATAAGATGATACAGGTCATACTCAGGAAAGAAAGAGTAATCAGTGAGTAGTCATCGCATGGATATATTAGTCTCCCAACCGTGCTATGTTCTGGCAGTAGATTTCCAACAAACTTTTACTGCATAGGCCACTTCCCACTCACCTCTTAGTGACATTTACTGGCTTCCAATCAACCACTTCTCTCCTAAGCTTGTCAGCTGCAGTTGCTTTATAATGGTGTCACAGTTTAACTCTAGTCAGAAACCAAGTTCCACTGTGGCCTCCTGCTCACTCCCTGCGAGAAACTGAAATGTTAGTTGTTAACGACTCAAATAACTGGCCATTGACAAAAACAGCAGGGTGCTATGCTGAGGCCAGGTATGCACCCCCTCACCGAAGGGAAGGAGGAGAGTTTTTGGAGGTGTGGGGGTGGAACCTCTGGTCTGCATAAGAACAGCCCAAGTGCAGAGGGAGTGAGTGCCCAGCACCAGAGAATGACCACAACAAACCAACTCTCATTTAGCAAGAAGCAGCCAAAAAGAAGCAGATCTTGTGAGGTGGAATAATGCTTTTATTGTGCCAGTTACACAACTGGCTCAGGTGCAAAGCTCCTCTCCAGGGATATTCACATGTAGGTTTGAGGGTATTCATTCCCTTCTGATGGGGCACACCTGGCTCAGCTACACTGATGAGAGAGGCAGCTGTCATGTCTGAAAGGGTGTCGTAAGAGATCAAAGACCCCCAAAGCACCTCCAGACTCATTTCTGAGGCCTGTCACAAGAGAACTGCATGTGATCCACAGTGTTGCATCAGGCAGTGCAAAACTCCATGCCCTTGCCAAAGGAGGTACATGGGTGTTCCCACCTGAACACAGGCGTATATTAACCCGCCCAACTTTGTGTTTCACAGGCTTCCCCCAGTGAATCAAGGTTGTGATCATCACTTGGACCAACTGACAATGAAATTGCAACAATCAAGTCTCATCACTGGATCCACAGATGGTGATCTTTATCCTCTTTTCCTTTCTTTCTCTTTCTTCTCCTTATGCATTTTCTTATGTGTTATTTTCAAGTTTTTATATTGCTATATTTCTATAGATAATAACCAAAATGACTACATACCTCCTTTCCATTGCAACTAAATGGTTCTGAAATAAACCTGCCATATAAATTTTTATTAACACTGGGCATTTGTTGTTGTTTCACTTTAATCTGCCCCAGGGGATCTATTGTTAACAAGAACCTGTTACCCTGCCTTCAGAGATGGACATAACACTCCTCCACCAACAGGATCAGGGAGAAAGCTGGGAGGCTAACAGCTAGAAAATTCGTGGGTTGAGATAAAGACAGTTTAATAGGAAAGCGAAAGCCACACATGAAAACAAACCAAAACAAGGAATTCATTGTCCACTACCTGTGGACTAGTATTCTCCTTGTTCAACACCAGGTGTCAATAGGGAACATCTTCTTTTCACAATCTACAGGGATTAGATAAGCAACAGAGACATTAGAAATATTAAGTAATTCCATATACCAGCTACAGGTCTATGGATGAATGACTATTACACTAAAACACTCTTGGCAGACCACCTGAGCGGACATATGCAGTGGAAGCTGTAGCAGAGATATAATTTTGTTCTTTTTAAAACTTTCCTTTTGTATTTAGAAGTTGCTATTGTTTTTATCCCAATAGATTTAATTTGTATGAAGCTGAAAAGCTGTTACAAAGATTTGGAAACTCAAGCCTGCAACTTTCAGGAAAATTTCTCTTCTTTCAGAGTTTCCTTGCACAGTTCCCATTTCTTTCATGTTTGATAGGAATTTGAAACCTGGGTTAGAGTGACCCATATAGAAAGAAAGAAAATAGGGACACTACATCTCTGCTAGAGAAACTGGGACATCTGGTCACCTCATTTGTTACCAAAAAGAATATCTTCAGAGTATTATATCTCTAGATTCAGGGGATTTGATTATTTCTTTACAGTGAGAGGAGAACAGAGACTGTTAGTTAAAAGTTGATCTAAATTCCTTTTGTAGCTAAGAATCTTGAATTTTTAAACAAGAAACAATTTTTTATTTATTAAAATTTCATTAATAAGATATTTCTATATTTAAAGCAGAAAGCACATTCATGTAATTAATACCATAATAAATCCAGATACACTGAGCCCCTCCAACATTAACATCATCTGCTTCCCAGTTATATACATTCTTCAAACCTGTTAAAAAACCTCCACGAGAGGTTTATTGCAGTCTGCTGGAACTGAGTGTTTCTTAGACAGAGAGGAAATCCGTTGCATGGGCCATACATAATACGACAGAGATATATTAATGATGGGAAGATGAAACATAACCATATAAACTCTGAATGAGAATGTCATTACAATCAAATATATCAGTGAACAAGATTCACAAGTACTACAGATGCTTGAAAGATAAAGCTGGATCTGAACTTTTTCTAAGTTACAATATACAGAAAGAGAGGATTCCTTTACATCTAAACATTGGAAAATTTGTCACTGACGGGAAAGATTCTAGGTTTAGGTAATTTTAAAGCATTTTCACCATGATATCAGAAGTAATGTAACCTCTCATCCCTGCGTCAACAAACACTTGACTGTTAGGTGATGGTCCACATAACAAAATTTCACTGCTTTATCACTGCACAGCATAACTGTTCATTGAGCTCCATAATGTTTGGTCTGAGGCCCAACGTTTATGCCTTCCAAAGGCATGTCATAGTGAGGTAATCTCAGATTCAGTCAAGTATAAATGTTTTTGAATGGCTGAGGTTTTTGAATGGCTGTCCTTATGTTCCTTGACAGGTCTGTTACTCCAGGGAGACCAACACCAGTTTGGTGAACTGTAAAAGAGCAATAGTACCAGTGAAAGAGCAATAGTTTCCATAATACCTTTTTCTTCTTTGCCACCTTGCACATTCCTTGCTGTACTGCAGAAAATACACCAGACACCCAGAGAGACTCCCTGTGTCACCTTAGCAGTTCATAGTACCAGTCTCCCCTTTCCTCCACCCTTTTCTTAGTACTGAAATCTCCAGCCATTTCTGTATTTCCTTTGCATCTGTAAGGTAAAATAAAAGTGAAACTAAACTACAGAAGGCTCTGAAGGACATTCTCAGCAGCATCCTATCTGTAAGCCTAGAATTCTCAAAAAGGATTTTGTGCTGCTTTCAAGGTAAACCAACAGGAGAAATGAACTCAACATGAGAGAGATTATAAATCAGAGCTACAATTTAATAATAATAATACAGTAAATACACT
>JAWWEV010000134.1:55781846-55814263 GCA_035583235.1 Hafferia zeledoni | reverse complement strand
TGTTTGTGGGAAATGAATAGAGGGGGTAGAATACACAGCCTTGATCACCCCCACACAGTGCCAACTGGTCCCACCTGAGAAACTAGGACAGATTTGAATTTCTTTAGTGTACAATTAGGTATAGTCAAGACAGCAATGATTTCAGCTGATACTTGCCCAAGTCCTTGATCAACTGTGACAGATGCCCCTTTTTTATTTTGTTTTGTTTTCAAATGTTTCTTCAGGGCTCTGCTAGTGCATGACATATGCTGGTCATGGTTTGACTGCTCTGTCTTCTGTCTCTGCTCCTAAATTGGTTTGTGATCAGTTTTTAACATGTTCTTTTTTCTTATTTGTTCTGATGGTGTTACTAATGTTGTGAACCAAGGGAATGAAAGTCAATAACCAAAGTTACCAAAGTAGTCTTTAGAAAAAACCTTAATTTTATTAGCTCAGGACGAGTATGGAATTTGAGTCATGCTGAGATAACATCACAGGGTAGGTCACGCCCAAGGGCTGACATTATCTCTCAGGAACACACACTCGTGGGGTGTCTTATTAATTATAGTTAATTGCATGGAAATTAATGAGCTTATTTGGTGACTACTGGGCTACTCTACAGCTGCAAGACAAACTATATTAGCTTTGATTTTTATGTTTCTTGGTCTTTAAACACTTAAATGTTTCCACTTTATCTTAATTCACTCTCCGCTCTTCTAGTGTATAACTTACTATTTTTTTATTGTTTTCCAACACCATTGCTATATGCTTTCAATAAGAAATTTTCTCTGTTGTTTTTAGTGTATTTATCATCTGTTTCTGAGAGAGCAAATTTACCTCATTTACCTTACAATTCTCCTTGATTTTAGAAAGGTTTAAAAGCCATTTGACAATATAAGTATCTAAGGGACATAATCCATTATCCTGTTAGCGTCCTGCTCTTTTAGATATTTGTATAGTATCAAGACAACCAAGCTCTCTATAATAAAAAGAATAAAAAGGCTAGTGATGGTGTTGGAAAACTAAATTCAGATTTCTTGTCAAACAGCTGTGTTAAAAGCCTACTACTTTCCCAAAACTAAAGCACTAATGTCAGAGAATGTGGGCTACTGAAATGCCAGAAGTGAAAATCCAAACAAAACCCTGTATTTCTGAAGAAATTTGTTAGCTTGAGCACAGATATTTTGGTTTTCCATTTGATTTGACAGATCTTGATCCCTTTTGGATATTTCTATACTCTGTATGATAAACTCATGTGCTCCATATTCATAGACCTGTAATGCTTACTAAACAAATTTAACATTCAAGGCATTTCTATTTTTGATAACCTTTTTGTCAAATATAGAGTGTGCCTGATTTTATGGAGTAACTGAAAAAATCTGATAGAAATGATGAATGAATTGAGAAAAACTTGCTCTGAAGGAATAAGGATGATGCTGTGCTATCACTGCTGAGTGTTATTCATTATACACTATAAGCACTGCTGCAGAATATTTAGTGATGAACACTTATAAAGCTCAGTATATCTTAAGAGCCCAGAAGAATTAATTGGGCCTTAAATAACTCTCTGTTAATTTTTAGCACATATTAGACATCTTTTCACCAACAATCAAGATTTTACAAAAGCACCCTTTTCTCAAGCCCTCTAAATATTTCCAACATCATAATGAAACCCATTTCTAAAATCAGTATCTTTTCATGGTAAACACAACATTGAACACTTGAAAGATCTAATGCAGCCTATACACCTATAAAATTTATTCTTAGTAATAATATGGTCTTAAAGTTATGACTCATAAAAGCATCCTTTTATTGAAAATATAAAAAGTGAAAAGTTTTAAATGAGTGTAGAAGTATGAATTTAAGACACTAATTACTTTTTCTTTGCTATATAACATTTGATATTCTTTTTTAAAACAGTTATAGATTTGATAAAGAAGGAAAGAAAAGAACATATTAAACAGGAAAAGTTACAACAAAGTTCAGTTCACCTTGGAGTTAATGTTGGTGATTCCACATGCAACTGTATTTGATGACATGTTTAATTTTTCAGTTTGAAACAACATAAAAAGCTAAAGAGCAAAAATTGCATAAACTTTCACTTTATTACTCATTCACTTCAAAATGGCCATTTAAAACTCATCTCTTCAATTGTTTAAGAGGTGACTTCCGAAAACACCTACATGAGGCAGATCTATTTGATAGCAGACAGCACTAATCTAGGAGATAAAGGCATTAAAATAGTCCAATGGTTGGAAGCTGAATTTTGACAAAAATAAGTCTGGTATGCTTTCTTAGAAATGGGAACAATTAGCTAGTACAGCAAGTTAGTAAAATATAGAGGAGACTCTCTGGTCTGGAAGCCTTTAAATCAGTATACATTACCTTTATAAAGGACTCCTGTAGTCAAAACAGGAAACTACAAAGGTATCATAATAGCCCCTTGTGGGCTTAGAAACTATTAATTCATACATCTTGGCCTACTGCAGATGAAATTTTTATTAAATATAACTTTTCTCTGTTAATTTTTTAATATTTCATTAGAACTCAATCATTCTAAGCCACTGAATACTGGTGAGCTGGCTACTAATAAACTATTTCCTGCTGACTAAATTAGCTGTGGCACAATCTTCTGGAAATCAGTGAATTTACTATAGGTCAAAAATGTCTGGAAGACTTCTTTAGAAACCAGCAGCATGTCTAACTTCTTTGTACAGTTCTAGACCAGATGGACTTGAATTCTTTCATCCAAGCACCTAAATTATGCATAACAATGTATTTCTGTAGCTGTTGGTGAAAGATAAGACTTGAGTAAACTTTGATTTCCCTAACTCCATGGGCTTAGAGCAATTTCAGCTATGCTTCTTATTTGATATATGAATTATGATTAAATTAAGACTTGAAGACAAGGTTCATCACTAGCTACATCACAGACCTGTTAGAGTGAGTCCAGAGGAGGCCACCAAGATGATAAGATGGGTGGAGAACCTCTCCTATGAGAAAAGGGTAAGAGAATTGGGATTGGTCAGTCTGGAAAAGAGTAGACTTTGGGGTAACATAATTGTGACCTTCCAGTATCTGAAGGGAGCCTACAAGAAATGTGGAGGACTTTTTACAAGATCGTGTAGTGACAAGACAAGGGGGAGTTGTTTCAAACTGAAAGAGTGCAGGTTTAAGTTAGATATTAGGAAAACATTCTTTACCGTGAGGGTGGTAAGGCACTGGAACATGTTGCCCAGAGAAGTTGTAGATGCCCCATCCCTGGAAGTGTTTAAGGCCGGATTGGATGTTGCTCTGAGCAACGTGGTCTAGTGGACAGTTCCCCTCTCACAGCAACAGGGTTGGAACTAGGTGGTCTTGATGGTCCCTTCCAACCCAGGCCATTCTATGATTCTGTGATTCAGTGGAATGGGAATCAAGCAGGAAATAGATAAAGTGCTTCATCAAACATCTGCTTAAGTGCACACAACTAGTTTTCCTTCTGTTTCTCCTCTAAAAAAGTATTATCTGTGAAGTGAGAGAGATGTTGCTTACATATTCATTACACAATAATATTTTAACTAAAATTATCATCAGGTCAAACTGAATGTTCTTGGTCATTGCAAAATGTGCATACTTAAAAAATAAAGATGTTGACCACGTTTCCAAACTAGGATCTTTCCTAAATGCTTCTCTAGTGTCCTGATAATTTAGCTTTTCTTGCAGAGCATAAGCTTTCTGAGCAGTGATTCAGACTACTTGAGTCTGCAGAGAAGGTGAGCTCTTCACAACAAAGAATATACCCATTTATAAATTCTAAATCAGTATTCATTATAGTCTGTCAGATTTCACAAAAATCCCAGGTGAAGGGTGAAGGTCTGCCACCCTAACTGTTTTTCAGAAAGCTGTTTTGCACATCTAGACTTCAGCTTTTTGAATGGAAGGCTGTATATCTCTCTTCCCATTTTATCTTGACCTCAGGGATAACTCCCTTTGATCTGTGTGAATTCCATATTTCAATCATCAAAATATCATATGACATGTCAGTTTATCAGGACAACGTGACATGAGCTACATGGCCTGTAACAGAAGCATGGATCTTTTTTAAAACAGACTACTAAAAGGCAATATATGTCTCATTTTCTTAGAAACACTGTTAAAGTATGACAGTCTGGTATATATGATGTACTTGAGAATGCTGACACCCTGATCCCATCCCTTGCAAAAGGCTGCAATTCTCCAGCCACATACTTTTTGTCCTCTGTGGGATGTTTCGGATATGTCCTGGCTGCCAGGGTATAGTGGACACTGCTGGACTTAGTGAAAAATTTCCCATTGGGAAAAAGATAATTTATCATTGATTCCCCATTTTTCTGATTCCCAAAACCTATAATCAAATGAGCTCTCTACCCTAAGTGTCTTGCAGAATAGAGCAGTTTTGAATACTTTTATACCAAGTCAGGCATCAAACCTGATTGAAAACATCTTATTTCCTCCTTTTTACTTTCTTTATGAAATAAAAATATTCTAAACATTATATTTCTGGTTTGCAATAGTTACAAAAATTTGTCATGTAATATGCCAGATAGGGCATTTTGAATTGATGCTGGATCAAAGTACACAGCATGTGATTATTAAGAAGAGATTAATTTGGCTGGTTATTTGAAAATTGATATGTTACCAAAAAGTGTGCAAGCCATGGACCTTCAAGAGAAGGTTTGCATCATTACCGCACTTTTAGCCTAAAAGATACAATTGAAAAAATATTTTTAGGTACTCACAGAACTGTAGAATGGCTTGGGCTGGAAAGAACCTTCAAGTTCCAACTCCCTTACCATGAGCAGGAACACCTTCCACCAGACCAGGTCGCTCAGGGGCCCCATCCAACTTGGCCTTGACCACTTCCATAGACGGGGCATCCACAACTTCTGTGGGCAACCTTTTCCAGTGTGTCACCAATCTCACAGTGAAGTCCACATCCTTCTTATGTTGAGGGCTTTAGAGCTGGATGCAGCACTCCAGGTGGAGTCTCACCAGAGTGGAGTGGAGTAGAGGGAGCGAATCACCTCCCCTGCCCTGCTGGCCACACTTCCTTTGATGTAGCCCAGGATGGAATTGGCTTTCTGGGCTGCAAATGCACTTTGCCAGCTTCTGTCCTGCCTCTCATCTACCAGCACTCCCAAGGAATATGAAAAATAAATCCTCTCCTCACAAGTCATTTTCATGTATTACTGATCCCACTGGCACATGATAGAAAGACCCTTTTATGCACAAGTAGCTCTTACAGGAGATAGTATTTATAACTGTGTATTGACAACATACAGTGTTCTATAATGACAATGTTAAAATTGGTCTTTACTTCCTTAAACCATCATTGTATTGAACCATGTAACCAGAAAATCACAATGCAGTGATCTTTTTGTATGCTAATCCTTCTATTGTAGCTTAATGACTTGTCTGCACATCTTGGAGATAGTAAACTCCACAATGGAAGCCATAGCTGCCTTGGTGACTTTGCATAAATCATTATTTGTAAAAGTGAAGGAAAACCTATATACAGAAAGTAAGCAATGAGATTGCTCACATTTTTGTTATTAACTCTGTTTGGCTTTAAAGCATCTGTAATGCAGTGAATAAATAGATAAAAAGCAAAAAATGTTAACACTATTCCAAGATATAATCAATAAGATCCCCTACATAGTCAGTAAAATCATTGAGTATCTCAGAATGATTGACCTTTCATAAGCAAAACTTATGAAAATGTGCTTATAAGTACCAGCATCTTGTTCAAGGACTAGAGATAGTACATGGTAGAAAGAAATTGAGTTTAACAGTTCAATAACTGAAAACTGAGGTACCTTTTAAAGTCTAACTCATAGAAAAATGCAGGAAACCTGACCCTTTTTAAGTAGGAGACTTGAACACTCTTGGTTATAGGTTTGTGATTCACAAACCTTCTGCAGGAAATAATTCTTAGGATGTCTCCCAGCGAAAATATTTCTATAATTAATAGAGCAAATGCAGCAGAAGGAGAACCTATTCTCTCTGCTAGAGAGAGCCTGTAGAGAAAATTACTCTGGCATGTATGAGTTGCAAATGCTTGAACACTCATTCATCCTGAATTTGAGCAGAAGAGTAAATAAAATTTGCCTGCAACTTTATTTTCAAACCCAAGAATGAGAAGAAGAGAGTGAAGAGTGAAGGGTTCTATTCTTTTTCTTGTGATACTGGCTGATTTATTTTTGCATTCCCCTTACTGAATAGAGATCCCAGTTTTGGCCCTGTTACTCTTTAAAAGAGGAGAGAAAAGTATCCATCAAACTGTGCACAGACAGTAATACATACACGTGTTTAGATAGGGTCTTGTCTTAGCCTTTCCTTCCCTCATGCTGTCTGTTCTTCTCTGGTTGAAATTTATCTTAAGTTAGAATATAAGCCCTTCATGATGTGGTCTATGTCTTTATTAGTGATTACATAGATCTAGGGCTTTAAGCAGAAGATGAAGAAACAGAAAAGGCAGATAGGAATAGGAAGAGCCAGGGCTGAAAAAAATGTAAAATAGGCCTTTTTAGTGCTCTTCTAGTTAGTGCTTTAGGGAACTAAAAGCAAATTTGATTTATATTGGCATATTTGCAACGTTTGCTTCCTCTCTCAGAGACATCAAGATGTCAAAGAAGATAGATGAAGAAATATTAATACAATTCTAAATTATGCATTGAATTTACTTGGGATTTCTTTGCAAAAGGTATTCCCTGCAGCAGGGAGAGCCATCTCTGGTGAACCACTTTGGATATGCAGATCATCTTTCTCACATGTTTAAGCAGCTACTCTGGTTTGAGCCACTAGTGGACCATAAGCAAGCTATCCTTTCCAACTGAAGCTTTCACAAGTACTAAGGGGTTTAGTATGTTTTACACAGCACACGAACACACCCTTATTCTGAGGAATGTTAAATATGCTGCAGGAAAAAAATATGATGTCTTCAAATGCATAGTGCGTATCCTGACATGAAGATCAGAAATTTTCTCTTTTGGAACTGCTGTGCATGAAGTACCATAGGTTTAGTGGCAGAAGGGAAAAATCTTACTGATAGATATTGCTAAAATAGAGAGGTATTTTTTAATTTTAGTTGAATTTTGAAATAATTAATAAACAATTTTATTTTCCTCACAATATGTCTGCAAAATCCCAATTTATATTAAGCTATGTTACACACAGACTGAACTAACACTTCAGTGTACAAAGCACTTGCTCTTCTCTTCAGTAATGAGTTGCAGTGCACTCTATGACTATTTCTGGAGGGCATGCTTAAAACAGTATTTATCACACTGGATATTCTGTATTTTCATTGAATTTATTAAAGATTATTTTACACTAACTAATGGCTAAAAATGTTTGTTGCCTAACTAATTACTGTGTGCAATGAGTAATTTAAAGGCTGAATACTTCCTGTGGATACTCACTCTACAGCTCTTTTGGCATCCATTTTAGTGTTTATAATAGCAAAGGCAAAATTTATACTTGAAGAATTTCTTTTTCCGAAATGCCTTTGATTTATTTTCATCTTTTTTTATTGCCACTGTATTTGAAGTATGCCAGGCCATTATCAAAGGGCTATGGAGGAAATAACCTCTCTATAAAATGCACAATCAAAAGCATCTATCCTGCAAGCTGCTCTTCATGGGAGGACCTTTGTTCCTTAGTTGAGTTCTTTTGAAACACAACCTATGAATAGGGAACCATCTCTGCAGGACCTTTTTTTTCCTCCATTTTTAATGAAGAAAGCTGAGGAAGTAGGGAATCTAAACAAGAAAGATCAGTAATCTTCTACAATTCATCCCTAAATTATGAAATCTGAGACAGATTAAAATATCTTCAAATATTTGATGAATGTATAAAAAGGAAACACCTAATTCTAATTATTATAATTACCACAAAAATCCTATATTTAAAAATGAGTCATCTGTGGTGCAAAATGAAGCAGTCAGACAATGCCAGACACATAATCAACCATACAATCTTGAATCTGCTCCACCTCTATGCACTCACAGGTCTGAAAGAGGCAGTGCCTTGCATATAGCTTTGCATATGGACAAGGCCTGCATCAAGGATGCTTTACAACCATAAATTTGCAATTCTTAACCCTTCTAGGACTGGACTTCTACATACAAATAACAGCCTTTTAACTTTTAAAGATTTTTCAAAATTCTCATTAGGTACAATTCCAATGTCTTCCCCATAGCTCCTTAACCATTGCAAGATGGATGTAAAGCATGGGAGACACTATACTGCTATTAAGTCAATCAGCTGCCATGGAAAGTGACTTCTAGCACAGTGGTGTCAATTAGCCAAATATCCTGTGACTGTTATTTTACCTACTGTTATGTTGGTAACAGGGTGCATCTAGACCTTTAAAATTTTCACTGTCAAATAGCAACTTTGCAAAATGCTAAATTTTCCTTTAAAGAGCGAATGATAAAAAAACAGAAGTTGTTACTTGGTCTAAACATGAATGGGATTTTAAGACACAAGGAAAAGGCAACTCCACAGCTTGACAACTTCTTTATTGCTGTATTTCAGATACTTGCTACCAAGAAGACAAATGATAGCTTTCTCAGGAAAGCTTCTTTTTCTTAGCAAAAATCTTTTCTAATAGAAATGCTGAGAAATATAAATATGAGTAATGACTATCTTTCAAAGGTACCGGTCTTTGGAACCCAAGGAACACTTTTCTTTATACAGAGATTTTGTGTTAACTTTAATAAGTAGTCACAAAATGGTTTTTTAAAATGTAGGCAATTCATATGTTTCTTAGCTATCTGGAGATACTTAACCTTTAGTTTGTGTTTTCCAATATACTCACTTCATCTGTCTAATAACACATGAATTCTAGAAGCTTACTGATTTATACATGCCTTGGGTTAAGCTGGCAAAATGCCAACTGCCTAATACAGAGTCAAAGCTTCCCCCTCCTCCTCCTGCTGAGAAAAGGGAGGACAGGAAAAAAGCCCCCTCAAAACAGGTTAAACTAACTATATATATTTATACAGAAAAGAGAAAGTTAAAAGAAACTACAATATAACACACAATTACACAAGTTAGATATAACAAAAAATAACTCTTTACTCCCTATCGAACACATATCTCACTATTCTAACTACAAATCACCCTAGAGAACTCAATTCCCAAGAGGCAGACCCAAGCAGAGAGAAAAACTAAGAACAAACATTTTACTTTCCTAAGATAACATGGTACGAAGTCAGTGCTCTGGACCTGGGCCTCTTATCCCTCCTGAGACAGCACAGTGCGTCCTTCTGGGACCACAGCTATGATGGAACTGAACAAGCAACTCCCACACCGGTTCCTACACTTTGAGATGACGTCGGAATATGGTATGGAATACCAGTATGGTATGGAATACCATATTGGCCAGTAGTCAGCTGTCAGCTAGCCCAGCCCAGCTCAAGTCAGCTGATAGTCTCAGGCCTAGTCTGAAATCTGAAGCCTAAATTTAGGCCTACCTAGCTAAACCCATAACAATACAAGTGTAGAAAAACAGTTGAGTTTATTTGCAGCTGCAATCATAATTCAGGATTTTTTCTAGCTGCTTTTCTCTAAGCCTCATTTTTCCGAAATGCAAAGTGACATACTAACCTTTCTGTACAGATCCCCTTAATGGGCAACTGTATGGGTGAGAATGCTCTACTTTCCTGATGCAATTTTCAGTTTCCTACCTTTTAGTGCAAGTCATCCTCTCCTTACTTATGGCTTCACCAAGCAGTATTTACACCCCACTGCTGACAGAAGACCACAGACACATCTCAGCTTACATGTTTAAATAAGATGATGTGCTGGTTTAAAGGTAAACCTGCAGGAGAAATGAACCCACCTCAAAAGAGATTATAAGTCAGAGTTACAATTTAATAAAAATATTACAATAAATGCAATGGCACAAAGAGAAATTGGTTTTAACCCACAAAACCCAGAAGTATAACCCAGCACCCCAGGGCAAAAACAGTATTGTGTTTGTTAGCCCCTGTGCTGAAACCCCTGTGGGTCCCCTGAGTCCAAAGTAACAGGAAGGGAAAAAACCTGTTGGTGCAGATGATGGTCACAGTCTGGTTGAGACTGACAGTCGCAGTCCTGTCGAGGTTCGGATCCTCCTCTGGGTCCGATGAGTGGTTTCAGAAGTTCCCAAACCCCAAGATTATATACCCTCAGGTTCAGGTGGAAATGCCCAGTACCTCCCCCAGGGCAGGGAGTTCCACAATGGGTGATCTGACTCTGTGAGTCATGGGGTATTTTTGGAAATATTGATGGACCATTAGCAGACATGCCCCCTCAGGCTGGGTGTGAAGGTGCTAACGACTTCCTGGAGGGGAGTTATGACAGCTCCTATCTCACAGGCTTCTTTCTCACCCAGCTCACACTCTGAGGGGACAGGTGTGCCCTGGGCAGCTGCTGCAAATGATCCATTGTTAACAGTTCATGAGAAATTATATAGAGGGTGTAGAACACAGAGCTTTGGTCACACCCACACAGTGATAAACTGGTCCTGGCTGTTGAACTGGAATAGAAGATAAATATTTCTTTAGGAAAGTGCCTTGCCTCATCACATAACATTTTTTCTACCCCTAGGAAATTTTGATTGCTGTAAGACCTCAAGTGGGAGTTACTCAAGATTTTCAAGTTCATGGTTGAAAAAAAAAGGTGAATTCAGTCTGACTATTCATCACAACGGCAGCTGCATGACTGCACTGCAAGTAATTCAGAGACACCTTGTAGTAAAGAGTGTACAAAGCAACTCATGTTTTAAAAATTCAGTGTAAACACCTTTTCAGCAACCATCTCTAGGAACCACACTGTGAGCTGCATTTACCTGCTTTTATTTTTGCACTACTAATTCCTCAAAACATTACTGAGGAGGACTAAGTAAATATATGTAAGTAGAATGAATTATATTCTTCGGTCCTATTAGATCAATTTCAGAAATTATTTGTGAAGTATTTAGTATTTAAACTTACAGAGGCTTGTTTTTTCCAAGCTATAATCAGTGTCTCTTCATGACCTTTTGAGAGAGGTAAAACACATTGCTGAAGCTAGACCAAAGTGGCCTAGGGGCGAAGATGTTTTATGCCATTGTTCAGAGTCCTTCAGCCAGGAAGGGAAAGTGATGGTGGCAGCTAAGGATATATTCATTCCTACTTTAAGTAGTTACATTTGCAAGGACTTTAGGTTGCAGTGCTAGCAATTATTCTCTAAAACTTTACAAATTACAGTAAAGGATGAGTAAGTTATTCTCTTCCCAAAATAAGCAGGAAAGAGGTCTTAAAATGTACACTTGATGCCCTTTTTCACTCAGTCCTACTAAAAAGGTTTGCTTTTCAGTTTCACACATTCAATTTAACATCCAAAATGCTGATATGCCAGTCTGGAAACTTCAGCTCAAACCAATTATTTTTGGGTTTTAATCACTGAATTTATTTTTTTTTTCCTAATGCCAAAGAATATCTATGTATGATTATTCAGAAATCTAAAAGAAAGCCGAAGTCACAGCAAGCCTGAATTAGGTACACATTTTCGAAGATGAGCTTAAAACATAAGATTAATGGCTGTACAAATCTGTTAAATTGTCCTTTGCATTTCTATATACATTCCATTATTCCTAGAAAATTTTTCCGGACATTTCTGTTTTTGTTGGAACTAACACAACCTCTCTTATCTATGAAGCTGGGGTTCCCAGCTGTTGGATAGAGGATGTGCTTTTCTTATTACTCTCATCTGGTACAAAATGATAAGAAGGACAACAACACTCCATTTTAAAACTAGCTGTTGCAAAGAAAAGCTCCTATTGTTACAAAGGGTGCTGTCAGTTGTTAATATTAATCTCTAAGAATCTAATAGTCTAATGAAATCATTTGCATCATGGTTTATTTTGTATGCTCTTGCTTGCAGTACATTGCCAGTAACATGAAGAAAGGGCATATTTTCCACAATTTTAGCATCTTGTAGCATGGGAGTGTTCAGCACATGCAAATGAATTACTTTAAACAATGGGAAACACTGCACCTTCTGCAAATTAATTGCTTCAAACAATGAGAAATGCAGCACTTCTTGAATGACACAATTTGCAGAGTGCTGCAAAATCCTCAAGCACTAGTACTTTTCATGAGTCTCACACTGTTTGTATAGGAATGTCTATAAGATGAAGCAAACCAATCCACATGGCACTCTCTACCTTTTTTCTCACTCTTTAATAGATACCCAGTATTGCCAACCAAACTGTCAAATGATGAAAATCCTACCTATCATCATTAAAGCTGTTTTAGAATTTTGACAGTTTTGGTAAATCCAGGCACTCACAAAAACCTGTTGAATCTAATGCTGACTTGTTGACTCTAGTCCTGTATTCTCTCCATAAACAGTCCATAGTTCTCACAATTCAAACTTCCACCCAAGGCAAGTGTGGCAGTTTGCAAAACTGATGTGATTAGGGCACAATTCTACAGATTTCCATGGATGAACCCTACTCTCCAAATTCTCATATATACACGTTGCTGCTGCCATCCAGCTACCCATGTCTTTCACTTATGTCCTGCTACTTTAGCTATTTTAAAGTATTTTAAAACCAATGATTTAATCATAATAAAACAGCAGTATTGGAAAAATTGATGAGGAACTATCAGACATAGAAACACCAGTTTCTGATCAGATGTTAAAGTAAAATGTCATGTTAAAAAGCAATAGATTCTCACAACCAGTAATTATAAATATGTTTCCAGAAAAAAAATAGAGGTGAAAAGTGGGCTTCCAGGAACCACCTTGTGAAGATATTTGTAACTGTTAAGGATACTGGAAGGTACAGTCAGAATCATAGGATCATAGAATAATCTGGGCTGGAAGGGACCAAACTAATCCAGCACCCTGCTATGAGCTTCAGATAGAGCAGGTTGCTCAGAGCCCTGTCTAACTTGACCTTGAGCGTTCCTGGAGATGGGGCATCTACCACCTCTCTGGGTGTAGGGAAAGAAAGTTAAACATGGAAGATTTATTTGTAGAGGAAAAAGAATTTCACTTAAAAAGGTTTTCACCACTGGGAAAAGTAGGCATAGAGAAAACCCAGTCTGGGAGAAAATTCTTTCACATGAACAGGACTACCTATTTTTGCCTGTCTGTTTTGAGAAATTAACTCCCCTCTTGAAATAAGAGATAAAAGTTCTCACATTTGTTGGAGGCCTTTTGGGGAGAAACCATAAAGCACAGTAGAGATCATGGCTTTCAAGTTCTGCTCGTGCAAAAGGTGTTGTTTTAAAGGCACAGGAAATGGACAGCTGAGGCTGCTTTTTGCCCTTGCTACACTGACTTAGCAGTCTATCTAGGGTTTCCGACTTTGGAATAAACCTTTCATTAATATCTTAGCCATGGTTTGATCATCTGGGTTTACCTGCGTGTATATAAACTCTTACACTGGGCAACCTGTGCCAGTGTTTCACCAGTCTCGTTTTAAAAAATTTCTTCCTCATATCTAGTCCGAATTTACCCTCTTTTAATTAAAAACCATTATCCTTTGTCCTATCACTACAGATCCCTTCTTAAGAGTCTGCCTCCATCTTTCTTATAAGCTGCTTTTAAGTATTGAAAGGCTTTTATAAAGTCCCCATGGAGCCTTCCTTGGGTTTATTCCAAAAAAGCAGTTCCTGCATCCCGTTATCCAGCAGTTAATGGTGTTTGACTGAGAATCCCATAGTCATAGTTTTGCTGCTATTTTTATAGTGCAAGACCCTTAAAAATTTTATTGCTTCTTTTCATCAGATCTCACTGTTACTCAGTAGAAAGCCAGCCTCTATTTATATTTATATTTATCAACTCGCAAGTCACCACCAGTCACTTCAAGTACAGACCTTGATTTTGGAAGAATTTAAGTCCTATCTTTGTCTTATCTGATGAAGTAAAATCTTATGTGTAAGTCTTATGTATTGACAGAAAAAGAATTCTATCTCACTCAAAGTATACAGACATCTTAAGGATTTCTGTAGCAAAATATACACAGTATGAAATATTGTGTATAGGTATAAAATATAGAAATACAGATACAACGCATAGGTAAATATGGTAAAATGGATGTGCATTTAAAACTTTTGAAAGCTTATAGTTTCATTTTTACAAAGAAAGTTGGGTTTTAAATGTCCCCAAGGATGAAGATTCTGGACAACCTGTTCCAGTGCCTGACAACCACGAGAGTAAGAATTTTTTTATGTTTAAAAATATTTTCCTGTATTTGATGGCTCTTGGCCACCTTTGCCACAAGGGTTGGCTGAGGTTTCTTGAGGGTTTTTTTGTTGTTGGTGGTGGGGTTTTTTGTTTTTTTTTTTTTCCCCTTGCAAAAGCTAGAACCTAAATGGTGTAATAAAAAGCTTATCTATAAAAACTATTCACTAGCACCAACTACTACACAGAGGAAGCTGGAGGGTTTCAGGTCATAGGTTTTTCTTTAGATAGTGAGAAATTGTCCCACTGAGCAACTGATCCACTTGAACATCTTGCTCAGTAGTGCCGCAGTGAACACTCCTCATCCTTGGTGAAATGTTGGGTGACCGTGCACGTGCTTGGGTGCAAGTACTAGATTTCAAGGACTATCCTCAGAGGCTCTGTTTAGGAAGTTACCATATTGGCTAAGCTCTTTGGTTGTGTCTCAGATCTGCTCTCCTTGACATCAGGATCAGGTGCTATGCTTCTGCTGATGTTGATAGACAATTTGTAAATTGTGTTGTCAACACAACATTTAATCTGCTCCAAACAGCTCATAAACAAACCTTTGATTAATTCTTCCAGTCTGTGTCTTCTGGACAGGATTTACAGCATTCCACTTATTTGGATGAAAAATAGAGAGAGACAAGTTGTCACCACCGAGAAAAATAGTATTTTTTCCCTTCACTTTGTAGCTTAAGAATCATTTTATCATTACTTTACTGTATGAAAATGGCAGAAGATTTAAATTTTTGACTGATGATGCAGAAGCTATAAAACTTGATGAACTCAATAATGTTCATACCAAATTACAAGCTACACACATTTTAGACCAGGAACATCCAGTTCACAATGCAATAGAAACTTGGAAGCATTATTCCATGATCAATGCATAGGATGACGTTAGCCAATGACATTTTAAAAGAGCTGTTTATTTATAGCCTCAGCTGAACATTGTAACACAGCTGGAGGGAAAAATGAGTCATTTCAAAGACACATAATTCAGAAGGAGATCTGTTGTGGGTGGAGGCACCGAGTTTACTGTGTCCAGACACTTAATAGCATTAGAATAAAGAAACTAAAGGAATAAGGCTTACTTTACTGACTCTGTCTTTTGTTATGACATTAAATTTAACTCACAGCTCAGAAGATCACATTAGTATGACTTTGAAACATTTTTCATTTATGTGTGCCTTTGAATCAGCACAGTACTATCTCTGTTGATTTAGTCCAGTCAAGATGTATGTATGGTTCTGAAGCACTGTTTACGTAAGGCTCTTATATCACCCTCAAGCACAGCTACAATCCAACAATCTGGGCTTGAAAATTAGAAACTGAATGCCACTGGAATAAAATTCAATTCCTATCAAAATTATTATGATAAAGCATATACAAGCAGTTTGTGGCTGATACGGAAAGATTAAAGCAAATAGCTATCTATTAATTTCAGGAGTATCAGAAATGTAAATAAGAACCTGACACACCAATTCCTCTTTGAATGCTAGCTGGTTTCTGCCATCCAACTCTCTCTTGGATAAAATACTGTTTTGCAATCTGCATTTCTGAGTTTGCATATTTGCAACTTTAAAGCCAACTTTGCTCTGCTTTTTTCTTTTACTTTTTTTTTTTCAACTGAACCTTCTGGATTAAAAAAAAAAAAAACACACAACAAAACAACAACAAAATAAAAAATACTTTTTCTTTTTTCTTTATTTATTGTTATGACACATGCATTAAATCTTATAATGTAAAAGTGAAAAGTCTGTTTAAAACAAAGGGCAGCAGTAGATTGATATTTGTAGATAGTTTGTATCTAACACTTAGGGTAACACTAATCCAAATATAGAAAGTAATTACCCTGACCTTGATATCTGTCATCATTATCTTGCTTATAGCACAAATGTTTTGCTAAGAATGTCATCAAAACCATAGTTTTAGATCTATTTCCAGTAAGAAACTCCTTCTAATCATTGCTCTCCTAATATTGTTGTTCTAAGGATACAAAAGTATCCGTGCATCTAATTGCCATAATTGTTCCAAGGGAGAATTATGATAAACCGCCTTCACAGACTTCATTCCAATGGCTTTTATGTACTACATGCAGTGCCAGAGCTTTTCAAAACAGTGTTTTGTAGAAGATTATCTTGTACCCAGGGAAAAAGAAAGGAGAACAAAAAGAATTATTTTAGGGAGTTAAAACACCTGAAGTGCACTTGGTTCTTTCATAGAAAAAGATGTCAGGAATTGACAAAACACCCTAATGTTTCCCAGCTCGTAGGAAGCATTTCTGGTATACAAGGTACATACCAGCAGCCTGGCTAAATGTAACACTAGCCCCTGAGAAACAAGAGGCTCATACATCCACACAAAGAGAATAATACACAATGGTTTTCAATCTTCTGAGAACAGCAGTGGACTATTGGGCTTATTTCATGATTATAAAAGCCTCATAATCTATAGTTGCTGCAAGCAGAAGTGATTTATTGGAGTACTCTCACATATATGAGATAAAACTATAACTTGCTGGCAGCTATTATTTTTAAAGAAGGGTATTAAGGGAAAGGCCAACAGCTTGCTTACTTTGTAGCCTCAGAAAGCAATGATTTGTAGCTCCAAAATATCAGTTTTGATGAATAGTTGTGGTGAAATTATAACTGCTGTTGTACAATGAGATAAACTTTCACCTCCATGAGGAAAATATAGATTACAAAATCTGAGTGTAAACAATCAATGCTTTATATTCTTCTTCCCTAACTGAGCAAATTTTGAATTTATGCCAGTCCAACAAATGCATTAATAATCTTTAGCCACTAGGTATTTGTGAAAGAAATTGGAAATTGTTTTTAATTTGTTAGTCTGTTGAAGCAATAACACCCTGTTCAAGAAGGGGGAAGAACTGGTACTCTGTGTTTGATATTTTCATAAAAAAATAAGAAACACACATAAAAGTGTGTGTCCTTTTACATATGCATACATTCTCCCACACAATGGAAGTTAAGTATAGTGAATGTAGAAAAGAAACCATAATCAGTTGCTAAATAAGATGGAAGGAAAGTAACTCAAAAGCAGGAGAGTCTCCAATGAGTTATGAAGCTCATTTCCTAAGTACCACAGACATTTTAAAGATTAAATTTATACTTGATACGTAATTTAAATTAGTCTTATTTTATGTTCTTATTGAGTTTTCTTCAGTTTTCTCATCTGTAAAATACAGTGTAAAATACAAAGTCCATTTACTCTGTATAATCCATGGGATGAAGTCTGGGAGAGAAATTTATTATAAAGACTATATTGAGCTGCATTTTAAAACCTTGTCCTGTTCATCTTGATTTCAAAATCAGTGAAAGGCTCACATGTAACAGGGATAAGAAAGTGAGTAGCAAAGAAAAGGAAACCAGAAGAACTACAGACAACTGCTTGAACAGGACTCTCAGTTTTGCCAAACTTAAACACAAGGAATGATGTCTTATACTACTCATCTGAGAGCCACAAAATTTCTTCATGCAGAAAATTTAAACTGCTTTGAGATGCCTTCTTTTAGTGTAAATAAGTCTATAGCATCACATGCATGAGTACTTATTGCCAATTTAAATCCCTTCTGTTAAAAGAGGGGGGAACTATACAGTTGTGGAGTTTAGGTGATCTGGGGACTGAAATTAAACAAAGCATATTCGAGCACTAAGTCCCCAAAGACAGTCTTTTTGAAAGAAAGAGTAGTGAGGAGTGAAACAAATAAAAAGCCAAGCAAGACCCCTGGGTAAGGCTTATGTATCGAGTTATAGTGCTTAAACGATCATATATATGAAGTAGAAGAGTTATATAAATGGAAAAAAATAGTCTGCATTAAAGTAGAATGTGAGTTGGCAACAAATTCTCTGTGTGCAAATGCTCATTTCTCCTCAGGTGTGAGACAGGCTTCACCAGGGCCAAGACTGGGCAAGTTTTGCCATCTTGTTAGTAGAAAAATTGTCAGGAAAACTTTGTCTCTCCTTTTCCTTTCTCCAGAGTCCTTTAAAATTTTGGTACCTTACAGTGCATATGTTCATTTGATATAAGATCTGTCACAATTCTTCTATAGACAAATATAATGCAGAGTAGCTATTTATTCTTAGATGCTGTATTTCAAGGATATATCATTTGGAAGTGATTCAGCTGACTTAACAGAGGCATCTAGCAGCATCCTGGCTTCCTGGCTGTATCTTTGTGGAGTTGGCAGATATTGCCATGGACTCATGGCAGACCTTTCCAGAATGGCAGTTGCAAACCACCTTAAACGTCACTGTATACCTGTGTTTGCAGAAATTGATTTTTATTAAGGATGTTCAAGTTGACCCGGATTCACTAGGGGGTGTGGTTTTTTTCTTTAATTATTTAATTGAACAAGAGTTTGGTGCTCTTTTATGTAGATTGATTGGTTTCAGCATTTACCAAGGAAATCTGAAAGCCCAATTGCCCCAGCCACATGATAGGTATCAAATTAATCTCATTCTTCCCAGAGGAGATCTTCTCAGATGCTGGCAATAAGATATTTAAGATGGAAGAACTCAGAGGACTTCCTTCTCTACTGCACCCAGAAACTTCAAGATTTGGTTTTATATTGTAAGAGAGCAGGGAGAGGGTGGCTGAGGGCCACAGGCTGCAGTGGGCAAGTGGAGTCCTTCCTGAGAGTTCAAAACTTGTGCCACTGCAAAATACAGAAATGTTCCTAGGAGGTGGATCTTATCCATAGAGATTCAGCTCCTCTCAGCAGATCTTCTTCCCCTAAACAAACTCTCAACCTCAGTTTCAGCTCATGCAGTGGAGTCCCAGGGAGGAGAAAGCAGAATGGGGAGAAGCAATTTTGAAAGGTGCTTTTATTCCTTTTTTTGGTGAATCTTCTGATTAATATTTTTTGTCAGAAAAGTCCACTTCAACTTTCACATGAACATATTGGTTTTAATGAAATGTTCTTTGTGAAGAATTTCCTCAAAGACTATAGCTGGTGTGAATCAGTGTGTCCTAGAATAGACCATTACTTCCTGGAGACATCATTAACTCTTCATCTGTATTAATTTCAGGATTAATTGGAACCTCTGCATTACTATATCCAGGAAAATACCTTAATTCTTCTGATATTGGCATGTTTAGCTTCTTCCAGCTGGTGCTGTTCTGCTTGATTACATGGGTTTACACTCAATTGTAGGAAGCTGAAGGAAGGACCAATGCTTGACCTGAGTATACAACACTGAGACAGTGGTAAATTACATCAGGAGGACTGGAGAATCATCTCAAACTGAGATACTGCATGTATGATCCAGTAGGTTATTTCAGGGCATCTTGATCTTTGACATTTTGAAAGGTATTTGAAATGTCTTTGTTCTATCTGAAAGGAGAATTTGAGTATCCTTTTAATTCCCTCTGGAGTTTTTTGAGGGGAAAAAATGCCTAGTACACCTCAAATTATTGATATAAATGAAAATTATTTTGCACACATGTATGAAACCCTTCCATTTACTCCATAAAAGAATTCACAGAGATCTACATAAAACAAAACAATAAGGAAAACAGAAAGTTGGAATCCTACATAATTTCATTAAAAGGTGAAAGCTAAACAATTTCCAATAATTGAAGGTCAATATTGTACATAAACTAAAAGAAAGTAAACTATTTTACTAATAGGTCTGATCAAGCAAATAATTAAATAGTAAAACAAGGCAAAAATTGAAGAAAATTGGAGAGTGACTGAATTACATGTTTTCTAAAGATGCCATCCATTTTATCTTCAGCCTGATTTGCTATTTGTTGCAATTTATTTTTTTTAGCTTTGTTTTATACTGTAAATCTCACTGTTCTGCCATTTTATTTCAAAGCTTTCATGACTTCCCAATGAATTATTTTGAAAAAAATTAAATTACAGGCAAGTTAAATAAAACATTTGTTAGTTCATTCTTGTTTTGTGCTCACATGCTGGCTGAATTTTTATCAAAGCACAGGATCATATACTAGGAATAGACAATCCCTCACAGCCATCAATTGCCCTTTCTTTTGGTCAGGAACCAAAAATAAGATTAATTATGTAAGCTTCAAAGAGAGATTTCCAGTTACACTTTAAATGAAATGCTCCCCCCTTAAAAGGATTTAACTCAGACTTAATGAGAAAGTTATTGTATGTTAATTAAATACACACTGATTACTATGAATATTTATCGAAGTATGACAATAATTTGCATGAAGATAGATGTTGAACAACTGAATTTCAGTAAATATGTTCCTAATAATTATTTAACATTCACTAAATTATGCAACTAAATGAATTTTTGGCAAAGATATTGAGTATTATTTATTATATATTATTGGCCCAATTGTATCATTACCTACACAGGTGCAATCCCATTTAATTAAAGGGGAAGTTGTTGTCATGTAACTGAGGGCAAGACGCAATCATATGTACCAACTGATTACGAAGCATATTTAATGACATTTAACAGCAGTTCTGAGGTGTAGTGAAGACATTCTATTAACTTCTTCCAAAAACTCCTTGAAAATCAAACTGAGTTATGAACCCAGATTTTCCTGTCTGATACACCGGCCACCCTTCAACCAGTTTCCATCTTAGGGTCCTCACAGTCTGTGAAGTTTCTTGCCTAGTCATTCAATTTTTTGAAGGTTTGACAGCCTGTTTGGTTGTATCCTAGCTCTTTGCGTGCATCCTAGCTGTTCTGCAGCTGCCAGTTCTGATAAAAAAATGTAAGGGAAAACCATGCTAACTCAGTTCTTTTCTACTGCTACTCCTCTATGACAGAGTTTCTGTATCCAAATGTAATCTAATTTTACTGCGGAAATAATCAAAGCTTATTTTGTATATTACTAATCTTCCCCCTTCTAGATACAGTATAGATGTTGTGTGGCAACCTTAGTTTTATAGTCTAGCATTTGGTATCCTACTCAGATGGAGGAATTTTGAGATAATTTCTACAATTTCTTAGGAGAAAGGAACAATCTTCAGGCTACTGTCAGGAGTGGCACATTCTGGGCCTGTTGTTCAAGCCAGTTTAGTCAATAGTTCAGGAACTAAGCATAAGGAAAGATTAAGCATAAGAGACAGCCTGTTTCTGTAGGTCAGTGATGACAATATTAAGTTGGGACAGGAGAGCATCCTGCCCTGAATCTATTTTCAAAATTGTGCCCCTTAAATACTTATTGAGTCCTTGAATCAATTATCAGAACAGAGATTCATTGTCCTTAGGCTTGCTTGTAAACAACAGAGAGAGGAAATGTCACAGATTTTGTTATAGGAATAGTTTAATTCAGAGCAATTTGAGAGCTTGCTGCATACCACTAATACTAAAAGTTTCAAAGTAAATCAAACAGGACAGAGAGAATAGAGCCTGCAGTTATGCCTTTTGTGCTTATTTGTCAGTTCACTTCTATATTTACTTCTCATGCCACATCTTTTGAATCAGCACAATGTCACGAATTCTCTCCCTTACACGTGACAGTGAAGCATTGGAATGGGTATTGGGATTTGCATGCTCACTGCACATCCAGTGCACTTCGGACAGAGGTGGGAAGGATGCAGAAAGGGAAGACACACTTCTAAAGGAAAAATCTGTCAGTCATGGTACAATGGTTGTCCATCTCTTTCCTTGCTATCTGTCACTACTACAAGATATGTGGAAATAGATTTTGTCTTTGAAATCTCAAGGTCTTTCTAAGAGCTAGTGGAACACAAAAGGCTCACATCCTTAGCTGGAAGTCCATCTGGAATTTTCTGTTCCATCCACTGCCAAATTCTTCAAATGGCTTATTCTCTTGAGAGTCAGAAATTAATACCATCATGCAATCTTGTTTTAGGGTTTATAGAGCTCATGATATTGCCTTGCTTTCTGGTCTTATTATAAATTTTAAAAAGCTGAAAATGGAAAATGTAGGTGTAAGAAGTTTTATTAGTACATCACTGAATTGTAGATATGTACAGGAATGACCCTGATATTTAAAAAAGCTAATGGCATTATCAACTGGATGGAAAGGAAAACAGAATTATGAGAAGGGTTGTATAGGAATATTACTTATGTTTAAGAAGTCTTCTACAAGGTTAAGATTTAATTGTAATATCATAAATGTAGATGACAAATGCTGATATATCTGATGCATATTTAATAAGTGGCTTTTGTAAGCAATCAAAATTAGAAATTCTCAACTTAACAAAATCTGACTTAGGACTGCTTGGGAAAAATTAGTTTTGAAGGCAAATAACATGGAACAAAAATGTATATTTAAAAAAGTATTTATTTTGGCTATTATTTTCTATATACCAGCACTAGTCTACTTTATTCTTCTACTTAGTAATACAGGCATAAACAAAATTTAAGTATAAACACAGATAACAAGCTCTGATAGGCCTTGTCTCCCACTAAGCTTTCATGAAAGATATTAATAATAAATAATGGTAACAGCAAGCTAATGTCAGTGGCTGACTGCTTTTAACTTTTTTTAATCAAATGGTTAATTATAATCCTAGCAGAAGTAACCAGCTTTTCAGTTAGACGCTACCTGATTTGACCGCTAACAACTTTCATCAGAGCTATGCAATGAGTAAGAGGAAGGCACACAAAACTACAAGCTCTGTGACTCCTTGCTGTTACCATCTCGACTGTACTTTCCACATACCGTATTCTAACTCCATGGATCACTGACAGCCTCTCACTCCTCAAATTTTACATGAATCTTAGATCTTCCTTTTTGACACAAAAAAAACCTTTCAAGCAAAACTCTCAATTGTTTGCTCCCTGGCCCAGGAGATGAAAGATGTCATAGTTACAGGCCAAGAGTTCCAAGAAGGGTTATTAGCTACTGTCCATCTCTATTATAACCTCCAGCACTCTAAACCCAGCAAGTGGGAGGAAACCTCTTTTCAACTAAGACCATGCAGACTCTTGAGTCCTCTTAAGAATATCCCTATTATATTCTAGAGAAAGGTGTTTTCAGGCATACCTTTTCTAAGCAGTCCTATAGGCCAGGCTTCTGTTCCAGGTATTTTTTCATGAGGAAGGTGTTATTGTCCATGGTCCAACAACTACCCTCCTGCACCCTCCAAGTGCAGATGCAGAGAGAAACAGAAGAGGAAAGAAAGGTATCAGTCAAGAACTGAAGGGTTTTGAGCTGTGCTACCACCCTGCATATCATATCCTATCCTCTTTTTTATTAGGATTCATAGGCATAGCAATCTTTTTGTCTCTGCATGGTGACTGGCAAAACCTCCCTTCTTGGATAAAGATATTCTTCTTCGATACAGGTACAGTTCTCAGAGGCAAATGAAGCCACAGCATCAAGCAGTATCACCATGTATCTAGAAGATCCTGGAGTGGGGCTTAGGATGAGGTTGGGCCTTCATTCAGAATTGCAGCAAAGGGCAGACACCCACTCCGAACGTTTCTAGTTTCAGGAGATATAGAATTTTACAAGTATTGATGGGTGTATTGTCTAGCTATTAAACAGAGGCAAATGCAATGGTCTTAAATGGCATTGTATCATATTGTACACATTGGAGGAACTAAGGATATCTTAGGACTTCTTAGCAACAATTTTGCAACTACAGTGGAATAGAAACAAAGAAAAAAATTACTGAACTGGTGAATACAAGAGAGATTTAAATCTGTAGATCCTATTTTCTTCTTGTCACCCCTATCCCATCACCTCTTTATTTCGATTGCCTTGATTCTTTATAAATGTGGGGAGATAATGGAAGAATATTTCTTCATCAACACCAAGTGTTTCCTGTGTTCCCGTTCAGAAAAGAGCACTAGTCTTTGAATCCTAGTGGGAGAATGTGATTATCTGTGGCTGTAAGCAAGGTTTTTGTGTCAAGAGCTGACTCTCTCCCCCGTGTACTGAAGTCTACTGAAGAGGATCCAGACACATAAATCCTTTTATGGATTTGACCTTAACCTTGTCAAGTTCCGCATCTTATGTTTTGTCAGCTCCCAGACAAGAGGACATGTTCAGATGTGTTTATTCTCTTAATATCTGTTTTCTATGTAAGGTTTCTGTTCTAAATCAGATTATTTTGACGATGATTATTTTATTCTGTCATTTACTAGAAGAAAAAGGCTGGGTGCTTACCTGACACTGGGCTTGGTGAGTTGTCAAACTGAATAGAAAGGTCCCAAATACTTTGCAATTTTTGTCACTAGTCTGCAGAGAGGAGACCAGAGATGTCTAGGGCAAGAGTGCTAGTCCCAGAAGGTTGATGACCAGGTGTCTAAGACTGATTGGAAAAACCTTACTGCAGTCAAAAACAAGGCCAAAGGTGCAGTTAACTCAGAACCTGCTGTAATTTGTATTTCATTATTAGTTGTAAATCGATACAAATAGTCTTGCCAGACAGAGTCAATTGCATTTTTAATATAAGAAAATTAGTAATGAAAGAGAATGCAGAATGTGTGAAAAATATGTTACAAAAACCTTTTCATATTGTGTCTTATGAACCCTTAGCCTTACAAGATTTACAGGAAAAGTAAAATAAAAGGCTTCCTTTACCTTTTCTATACTTAGACAATGTGATGTTTCCATCCAAATAACTGATGTGTGTACTGATTAGTATACTTAAATTGTAAGAAGATATTCCTCGTGCACATCAGACTTCATGAACATCTGGAGCAGAAAGTAGTCTGTACTGAGAACAGCAATTAATAAAAGATCCCAGAAGAGTCAGATCATTGCAGGGATCTCCCAATCTCATAAACTACACACTGAGTAAGAAAAAAGAAAAGTTAAGCAGCTGGAGGGACCATTTTTTTAGACTCTGTTCGATTTCATGAATCAGAACCTCAGTGCACAGGAATGAGAGGGCACTTTTTCTTATGCACTGTGATCAATCATTTTAGCCAAAAAGCTGCTGGTATTCAACCAAGAAGATACTCATAACATTAGATTTTTAATTTCCTTTATATGAAGTTGTGTTAGACAAGGTATTTCTTCTCATAAAATATTCAGGAGTTTTATGTTTTTAAAATAGCCTTTTAAAAATTAAATGAAACAGCTAAACATTTTAATCACTTTTCAAGTCCTTTTGACATCTATCTCTGTCACTGCTGTAGGGCGCTGTTTGAGAATTCTGCCCTGGCTGTAACATAACCCAAGGCAGGACTGAGGTAAGAGTGTCCCTCTGATGAAGCACCTGCAGATGGGATTTGTGACACAGAGGGACAGCAATCGCAGTGACTGGAAGGAGCCTTCATGACCACCCTGCATAAACTAGCCAGTGTAAGTACTAGAAACACCCAGGACAGGGGACACATAGATACCATGGGTGACAACAACAACAACAACAACAAAGAAGAAGCTGGAGATGGAATAGTAGAAGAGCCTGAGAAACAGGTTCTCTGGAAGGAGCCCAGACAGTGCTACAGCAATTTAGAAGCACTTCTTTGTCTTCCAAAATTATAGAAGACGTTTTGTGTTCTCCATCCCTTGAGGTCTACATGCAAAAAAGTAATTAAAAACCACATTTACCTTCTTTTTATCATGTTCTACCTTAGTCATTCCAAGGGAATTTTTTTTCTCTTTTAGTGTAGAAGTGTAAATTTCTGCGATGTTGAAATAAGTTTATGAATACAGTGCTGATGTTCATAAACATTGAAAAACCACCCAGAGTTTGTTACTGCCATTGTGAAAGATGTCTCACTCTACTATTATCTTAGCTTTATGATATCATGTTTTGTGTGGGATGAGACTTTGCGCATATATTAAAGAAACAAAGACAATAATTATTGAATCAGCACGCCGAAAGCAAGAGTGGTTCTTTAATCACACTCTATTCCATGAATACTGAGTGGAATACTACAGTAAAAAACCCTGATATTTTGACTGAGACATAGCAGAGCTTTAGTGCTCATAATACTCTACTTTTATGGGGTCATATTTCTGTCTCAGATATATTAGTAGATTGTGCCAAGATTTAGGCTGCGCAGCTGCAGGAACTTGAAAAGTTGCCTCTAGTGTATCAGATACAAAACACGCAACATTAAATTTTGTGAACTATAGCAGTTAGCTAAGTGTATGATGTCTCTTTAAGGGAAGAGATTCAAATCAGATTTCGTCTAGGGCCTATTGAAGCAAATGCGGATTTTGGTTGTAAAATGACCAGAGTTTCAGGTCTTTACGAGAAAAATGACAACAAGAACAAGTTAAATAATTTGATTTTTTTCCAGCTACTCCCTGGGAGAAGACAGTGCCACAGAAAAGATGACCTCTGTCCAAAAGGAATTAACAAGATAGAAACCTATTAGGGTTCTAAGTAACAGCTGTTGATACCAATGCTATGCCATACAGCAAAAGAGATTAATAAGGAAAGAAGTTGGAGTTTTAATGGGATATTCTAAAAAGCTAATTTAATTAACTTTGCATTTTGTAGTTTAGTTCAGATATCTGTTGATAGCTGATAGAAGACCCAACAGGCAGAGATGTGCTGTAATGCAGACATTAAAATGCCCATATACTTATTGTGCTTGGTCTCTTATAGATTGAGGTCAAGGAATTTAGAAATTATCTGAGCATGCTGTAGACAGTCATAGAATAATAGAATCATATAGGTTTGGAAAGTTCTTTAAGATCATCAAGTACACCACTAAGCTGTGTCCCTACACAGTATCTACACCTCATCGACACATCTTTTAAATACCTCCAGAGATGATGTCTCAATCACTTCCCTCTGCAGCCTGTTCCAGGGCTTGACAACTCTTTCAATGAAGAAATTTTTCTAACATCCGATTGAAACCTTGCCTGGCACAACTTGAGGTTTTTCCCTCTCATCCTATCACATGTTACCTGGGAAAACAGTGTTCCATTAATTTAAGATTTTACTAATAGCATGTATTACTTCTTGTAATGATGCCAACTGCATTTGGATAGTAACACATAGGAAAGGAATTCTCAATTTCAAAACAAAAGTAACTGGTCCCAGTGGTATTTTAGGACCAAATCTTCTTAAACTGTTTTAAAAGTAGGCACCTGCAATCTTGTACAAAAGCTGATATCATTATTACTGACATTATGTGTTTCAATACCCAGGGACAAATGTGTTGAATCCATTTTGCTTTCCTAATGCAGGTTGTATTAATTCCTTTTGCCTACATCACTTAGATGAAAACTTTCACTTTCATCCACAGTGTGCAGAGGAAATGAGCACACAGCATTTTACTATCCATGGTTTTGCTGAGTGTGATGCTCAGAAAATCCTGAGAAGTGGAGTAAAAACCTAAGAAACAGAACAAGTTATAAAATGTTTGATCAGTTAATAGGAAGATACATTTAGGGAAATAATAAATCATTTGGTCTAAATGCAAGTCAGTTCTCTGGAAAGAGATGTTGACTTACTCAATGAAAGACATTATCTGGAGAACAGATCATACTGAAGATTGTCTTGTTGTGCTGTTTGTCAGATGGATTCTAACAAACTGGAGAGTGTAGAAGACACAATTTATTCAGCATAAATTCAAAAAGCAGTCAATATAAATTTTGAAGGAGCAAATGTCCAATGCACAGATTTTATGCAAAACTAGAAGCTGAGAAATGAAGGTATACAAAATTTTCATTGGACTAGGTAAATACACAATAAGGCAGAAGTTTATTTTTCATTTTGTAACCAATGAGAGGCAGCACATGGCTTCAGCTGTCAATGTCAGAAGAAAGTTCTAGAGACAGGAGTGTTAAGAGCCACAAAGCTCAAGGTGACCATTCTGGCAAGGTCCTGCTGGAAATTGATCTTGAGAATCCTGAGGAAGAAAGTGATTTTGCTCAAATCTTGATGTCTTTAGGGAAATCAGATGGACCATACATTGGTTACAAATAACAGGATCAATTTTTTAAAGTCCTGATTCTTCGACTCAGTTTCATTTCTTACCTATACAAGAAATAGTTCATATACCTTCCAATTTTGGCTAACTATTCTTGGCATAAGCAGATAAAATGGTTGAAAACATACTACACAATCTCAGTATGCTCCAGAGAGCAATGATATCTCTGAATGTTGTAAATAATGCAGAAAGGGCATAAAATGCAGAGAGGAGGTAAATATTTAGTCTGAGATTGTCAAAGAAGCATGAGGGAATTAGACTTCTAAATCCTAATAAAATTCAACTGGAGTTGGGAACCTTAATACCGTTAGGCTCCCTTGAAAATCACAATCATAATTTCATTTTAAGGTAGAACACCGATTCTACATAATATAAATTTCACTATGAAGACACTGGTCTATTTTCAACACTTTTCATTTCAAAACACTTGATTTTTAGCATTGCAAGAATACCAAACCAACTGGTCAGTGACTCAAAGTTGGAAGGGTGGTGTTACTTTCTGTATTGATTTACCCAGTGAATACCCACACTATTTTTCCATTTGCTTTTGCTAACTAACTGTATTTAGACTATTCCCCCTGGTGATTCCTAGTCAAGCACTTTAATTATGAGATAAGGACTTACTGTTTTCTGCTTTGATAGGAATTGCTCACCTCTCAGCTAAGTTGGAGTTAACATGTTTTTCTCTATTTTCACATTAAATAGTCTTCCTTTATTAACTCCTTGATTTAGTGCAGTTCAGTACATTGAGAAAAAAATTTAAATTAACTTAACTAAAAAGAAATATACTATACTAAAACAAAACTAAAAATTTTCTGTGTTATGTAGCATGTCCATGATTATTTATATCATTGAAATCTACTTATTTATTTAGTGTAGCATTTCCTGTATTTTCCTCTTTGCATTCTACACTTTTCTGATTTATAAATTAGAAATTGTTGTATTAAACATTTTAAGAAATATCAGTTCTTCTATAAAGGAGAGCAAGGTCTCTTTCCTCTCCCACCTCCCACATTTGCTTTCATTTTAGTTTTCTGGGTTGTTTCACTCAACAATGTGTCGTTTATTCCCCAAAACTGGGAAAGCAGTAGTTTGTACTTATTTGGCCCTGGTGAATGGATAAGCCAGCTGTTAGCTTCTTCCTGCATATTTTCAAGCATGGCGACAAGGCAAGCCCCAATTCTATTAGACAATACTGTTGGGGATGCAGCTGTGGACTAAATACCTTTCCAGCTTACAGGGAGAAAAATGAAAGTAATATAGTGTAGTCCATTAATTTTACAAACATTGGGACAGATCTTCAACTGATGTAAGTGGACATACCACATGGATTTACTTCTGCTGAGAATAAGGCCTCCTTTATTGACTTTTTAAAGCATTTCCAGATTTCAGGACAAGCATTGCAGTACAGTTTGATTAATTTCTCTTAGCCTGTGTAGATCTTGCCCATCTTGTCTGCTGTGGAGATTATACTCATCCCCTATCTGAAGTGTAAGGTTACTATTGTGTTTTATTTGCTGTGTTCTGTAAAGCTGCTCACTGGTTTTTAATCCATGGATCATTCTTATTCAGCATTACAAGTAGATTTGCAGGATCTTAACACAATAGCTCCAAAAAAATGAACTGCTGTCAGCTGCAAGCTTTTCAGTTTAATAGTAAAATAATTCTGTATTATTTGTATTTCAAACAACACTGAATAACCTTAGATTTTGTTATGATGGAAAGCATGCTATTCTTTTTAATGTCATTTTGGAGACTGCTGAGAATATTGAACAGTTCTTGGATACAGTCAAACCTTTCCTTTTTCCTTTTCTTTTTCCCTTGGCTGTAATGAACTAATCTTCATATGCTAAGGGCTGATTGCAAAGTGTGAGGAGGAAGGTTCATGGAAAGAAAAGGAATAATATTCATTGTTGATGTTTGCTAATTTGGAGTTGCATGAAATTCATAACTTGAAAGAGCCTTTTTAACAGTGCTACACTGAATGTGTTTCTCAGAAAGAATTTGAAATTAAAAGGACCAGCAGGGATGCTGTGTTGTGAAGAAGTATATGATAAGCCTGTCTTGAAAAGGCTCTGTAGTGAAACCCAAGCACAAAATTTCTCATCCATGTGATGCCATATAGTCACCAGAATTCAGTTTGAGTTTAGAGAAGAGGAGTGGGGGATTTTTTAATCAAGCCACATAAAGGATAGTCTAGAAAGGACTCTTCAGGCGTTGTCACAAGAAGAAGCAGTGGCAAGCTGGAGGTGACACGTGATGGCAGCCAATACCCATGGCTGACCATAAACATTCTCTGCTCTGAAATGAAGATGATCCAAAATGAAGAGGATTCACTTGAATTAGTCCCAGGAAAATCACATGAACCCTTCCAAAACTGGCCAAATAGGCATATCTTCAAGTAAGCAGCACAGACTAATATCTCACCTGGGCTAAACTGCAGCCTGGAAAAAAGGCAGGAGGAAAATTCTGGTGAAGGAAGATAGAAAGCACCAAAAGGAGTACAAAATAACCGTTTCATTATTTTTTAAAAAAATCTCTTATTATGTCCCAAAAAGGGAAGAACAGGAGAAATTTTTGTACCTCTAAGTGCCATAGAAATGGCAAAACTAATTTCTTAGATTGTCCTTTAAAAACTACTGAAAAAAGGAGATTCATTCAAACAGATAACATTTATTAAATATCCATGGAAATACAAAACAAATACATTGCCTAATCAAGATGAAAGACCAAGAATACTTCTGATGTTTTAATCTGAAAAATAAAAAGTTCAGTATATTGATAGGGCTTAATTATGTCCTTTCTTACTTAAATGACTTTCCATATTAAAACAGTAGATATTAAATTATGCTAAAGTAAAATATTCTTTATCATAATTTAACATTTATTTTATACATGTGAAACTTTTGTGAGGTTAGTTCATAAATCTACATCAAGCATTTTAATACAAAGAATGTTGACTTAAACTCATCATCTGCTTAATCAACAGTTTTAGTTTATTATCTGAAAGCATCAGTAACCTTGATGCACTTTATCTTAATTTATGCTTTCATCAAACAGAGATAGAACTAAATAATAAGTGATCGCATTAGAAATGCATTGGAAAATGTACACCAGGAAAATAATTCAACAACATTTGGCAGACTATCTTCATGAAACTAAACACTGGCAATATAGTAACACATACCTTATCAGAGCCTTTTTCTTGTGGGTCCTGATATATCTATTCCATCTCAAATTATGACTATAGTTGTACCTGCAGTAACATTAGGTTATATTTGACTATCAAAGTCGGCACTATCATTCTGAGGCATCTTTTCTGTAATATACCCTTTCCAGATTCTTCCCTGAGTCCTTGTATATGGTGACTATGAGGCAGTCCTTGAAGTGTTCCACAGCATGTCAATCAGATGAACTTGAGGGCAAATTCAAATTTATATTGGTATATCTGAAGAAAACACTCCTGTGCCAGCAGTGGGCAAGTGCTGAATCCAAAAAACTGAGGGCTACCCTACCACCATGCTCCCATGGAATAAAGAAGTATTAAGCACTCTTGGTTTGTTGTTTGGTTGTTGTGGGTTTTGACTGCACTCTTCTGAAATGCTCCTGGATGGTTTGAAAGGAGAAAAATACAAGCATTCACACAACATCCTGTTAAAGATGCCTTCTTTAAAGCTAAAAACATCCAAAGCACTGAATTAACTGTGAGAAGTGTGAGGCTTTCCCCCCCATATACCTACTCACAACAGGAACACAGGGGACCATTAGCTTACATGGTAACTTGTTTGTCTAGTTAAATCCACCATTCATCCTTATGAAATACTGAATATATCACAAACCCAGGGGATGTCACAACCAAGCACCGCACTGGTTTTGTGTTCTCTCTCAAATATGGTTGTGACAGGAGCGAATCCTGGGGGCATGGTTTATATTTGAGGTCTCTCAGCCACTTTGGATGTTTTGAAAGCCATTTCTCATAAGTGTGGTTCAAAACTCATGTACTTCAAACAAAGCATTAAAACCAGACATAACCACTGCATCCTCAGAGTAATTCATAGTCAAGAATGCATCATGGAGCCAGATGGCATTTATTTCCAAGGAAACAATTTAAATAACTATATGGAGAAAAGGTGTATTTTTACAGAACATCAGATACTAAACAATTCTTCCAAGTCCAGACATTTTCTAGAACTCATTACTTTTTTTTCTGTCATTCGGTAGTTGGCTAGAATTCTTTATCACAGATAATGTCCTTAGTTTTATCTTTCTGCTTCCATTTCCCTACTGTATTGGTATTTCTCTGTCCTAGTTTAGCAGGTGAGACCAGCTGGCACTGTGTGGGGGTGATCAAGGCCGTGTATTCTACCCCCTCTATTC
>JAWWEV010000134.1:55747718-55781746 GCA_035583235.1 Hafferia zeledoni | reverse complement strand
TAAATTGTGGCTCTGATTTATAATCTCTCTCGTGTTGAGTTAATTTCTCCTGCTGGTTTACCTTGAAACCAGCACATTCTCTTACCAGATTCCATGATGAAAAACAAAGAGTCATTTGCTGCAAATCAAATTTTAAAAATAATTAAAATTATTACAGGAAAAAACTGTATCAATTCATGGAAGAATTAAACTAATGAAGGTAGTTGTACCAAATCTTGAAGTAGGAAGAAAGATCAGACTTTGTGCTGAACTCAAGGAAGACAGACTAACACTTTGTTTGTGAGAGTCAGATGTGATGTTTGCTTTGAATAAAACCAATTTCCAGGCATAGAAATGTAGCATGGCCCAAATCTTTCTGGCCAGAAGTTGCCTTCTAAAGTCTCATTTTGGTAAAACTGCTTATTGGGGACCATAGGAGTTCCTACTCACCTAAGTGAAAATAATTTGTATGCAATATAAATTCATACTATCATTGCATGGAGATAAATAATATTTATGACCTTTTCACTAAGACTGCTTATGCTTTTTACAGGACAAAAGCCAAATGAAGAATTTAGCCAAAAATAAGCAGTAGATTTCAATTTACTCATGTTCAAGCCTTACAAAATTCCAGCCAAGAACTGGAAAAAACAAATGGAAACAAACATGTAGGCTGAACATTGGATATCCAACTCTTTCAGAAGTCAGATTCTTCTGTTTTGAAATTAAACAAAAAAGCTGATTATCTTCTGCTATGCATTGTATGGTCTCCTCGTTCCTGTGATATTTCCACAATGTAGCCTTTGCCTTTACAGTACCTTTTGCACTTCTAAATAGTGAACTCTGATGCTTTGAAGTAATTATTAACTTTTTTTGTGTCATTCTCAAAAGAATAAAGCAAGGTATTGGGTTTTGTGCGTTGTACTTGATGAATGTGTTTTTCTCCACGTTACTATCTCTTTGCACCAAGAACATTTTCAGTAAAAATCTTGTTTAGGAACAACATGAAACTGACACAAAGCATATGCATCCCCAGATTTATTTGTCTTTTTGCAAAGTGAGTTTCTATTACCATGTGTACCCTTTTAAAAGCTGCTGAAGTATAAAAGCTTTTACCATTTGGTGAGTAGCTTTTTTGCATTACGACTTTATGGAGTCACATCATAATCTGTCAAATTCCCCTTTATAATTATTAGTGAATCCTAAATGACACAGTTCATTCCTCGACACCTTGTATGACAGTGAAAAATAAGATTTTCATGTAAGTTCTTTGCAATATAGACTAATTGGCATACTAATTGACTTTTATAATTTAAGTTTATTCTTTATTGCTTTTAGATTGTTAGCTGACATTCATTTTTCTACTAGAACACAGTAGTTATTGTTTTTTTAAAGACAAATGTGCTTTATTGTACTATACTAGTGAGATGTCTGGGTTTTCCATTTGAATAACCTGTGTACCTAAGGTGATCTTTTTTCCATGGGTTTTGTCTCCAGTGAAAAACAAATTGTATTTTAACCTGGTGTGTGATCAACAGAGTATATTATCATTATACAGGTTAAAGAAATTAGTATAGACCAGATTTTACACATTCTGCTGAAAGTCCAGTCTAACCTGAGCTAGCATTATTCAAGTGTCAGGAGCCTTTACTTTCCAAGTATTTAGAGTTATCCAATTGTATGTGTGCTAAGATGCTTTATTGTCCTTCAGGCCATGCTTACCAGGTTGCTTAGATTCAGTAAGTAAAAAAGTGAGTTTAAGTGACATTAAGGATCTATACTGGGCCAGGAGACAGGAAAAAAAGTATAAATCAGGTTTGGACTAGTCCTTTGCGGACACATACGGGAGAGAAAGAGACTTGATAGCATGACTTGGAAGCACAGCCTTAGGTTTCCATCTATATTTCTAGATTTTACTATGCTGATATAGATCACTGGCTGCATTTCATTAAAAGCAAACTAATAGTTGTGATTTATACATATACTGCGTCAAGGGATCTACTTGATACATTCAAATTCCTGTAAAAAGTAACACAGATTTTTGCATGGCATATTAAATGTCAGGATGTACTGCTGACCACTGCCTGGGCTCTATTCAGACTTTTCATCAAGAAAGAGTTACATTTCTTAGATATCATCAGTAAAATGAGTCTATTTCATTTAAAGCATGTTTTATTCTATAGTGTACACAAATATTATATCATCTTTAAGAATCTCTTTTACAATAATGTTATTTCCCATAGTAAGTTCCATATTGATAGTACTGACTGCACTTAAAATTGTCTTTTCTTCATGCACACAGGCTAGAACAGTTAATTTTCTCATGCTTCAGTCCAATTTCAGTGTCATACAGATAGACATCTTGATCTGTAGCACATTTTTACATACTTGTCTGGATATCCAACAAAGTAAATTATAGTGATTACCTTTATAGAATACAAGTAGCTCCCATTTCAGAGCTCTGCTACAGCTTCTTTTCAACTTTGCAGGTTCATTTTTCCTCGGGATTAACCGAGAAGCACAAAATGACCTACCAGAACTTGCAGAAGTGTAGCAGAGCTGGGGGTAGAACTCTCAGTTGTTCCAGAAACCACAACTTCATTGCTTCTTGTGAACATCATGTAGTTTTCACAAAGAATTTCACAACTTGTGGAGGCTTTAAGTGTGAGTAAAGAGAAATACAGATGCAACTTCAGAATATGACAAATGAAAAAAAATAAATGTAACTTCCCTGTTTAGATTTTGAATATTGGACCATGAAACATTCATTCCAACTAGGAGACATATATATTGCCAATCATTTTTTAATCACTAACATTTAAAGTTTTTAAAATGGAGAAAGAATCAAGGCCTTGATGAGCAGAGCACTTTTTAGAAATGTTATATGAACCATCACTTCAAGAAATGATTGACATTGACAAAGAAATTAGATGCTCAAAACCAGACATTTTATCTTCTAGTTAAAGCCTGGAATAGCAGCAGGCAAAAACTGACTTGCCAGGGAAATGTTGAAAACTAGTTATGATAACACTCCCCAAATTTTTAGTGAAGGAAAGAACGAGAAGAAAACTCAGAACAAAGTGGAAATCTCACAGCAGTGGCTTCTGAGATTACATGCCTTTAGATGACAGACAAAGCCTTCTGCAGTGTCACATTAGTCAGAATTAAAGATATGGCTGGAGAAAGCTATGGGGGAAGTAGAATAAAGATATGAACGATTCATTCAATAGAACAAATCCATAAAAAATGACAAGATTTGCTAAGTCTGTGCAAAACAGGAGATAGAAGTGTCAAGTATCTGCCACAATAAGCATGCCATCAGGCAGCTGGTAAAACAGGGAGCAACTTACTAAAAGAGCGAACCCTCTGAATTGTTTTGAGAGGGAAGATGTGAGGATAGTTTCCTAAGTACTCATGTTGGGTAGAGATATACACAGAAATCAGTTCTGTTACTGTATCATTAATAATTCCATTCAACAACATTATTAAGTGTCCACACATTTAATGTCTTTATGGGAGCAGGAGGTTACAGGCAGGGAACTCCCACTGGGGAAGAATCAGGGTGACCAGCAAATCGGAAGAAAAAGAGAAAACTTTCTGGAGAGGAGAGAGGAAGAACCTCAGAGGCCTGGTAGACAAAGCTACAGAAGGGGGCAGATGGTGATGGAATGGGAGGGCAGAGGAGAAGAAGAAAGGAGATTTCACAGGACTTTAGGGTGCATGGTACACAGAGGCATCAGAAGGACTAAAATGGAAGCCAGAAATGCTGAATATCAGGATGGGAGTATAATCTGACTGGAGCTGGAATTCATGATAACTTTTTAGGACCAAGCAAAGATAATTGGACAGGAAGAAAAGACTGTTTGCCTTTCAGGAGGAAGGATAATAGATCTGGAGGTCAGAGAGGACATAAATAGACAGGGAAAATTGGAAAATAAGGAAAGAATGTTGAATGCAAAAAGAAAGGAGAGGAGAGGGAGAGGAGAGGGAGAGGAGTGATGCATGAGGGACTTCTGAGAGTGGAATTCTCCAGAGCAAATGAGTGAAGATGTTGATAGGGAAGATAATCTCCTCTCTCTTCAGATATGAAACACTAGGTAAATTTCTCTCTTCTGTTCAAATAAAGAGAAAATTATCCATTGTTTTCAGTGAGGAAATCACTTCAACTGTAACGATGTGGATTCTCAGTAAAATGTTGACCTGGGGATAGGAACTTGTCCAACAACTATATATTGGTTTTGGAAAATATTTATTGTGGACATATTCTAAGGATAATTCTCTTAGGGAGAGTGGGGTGTGTGTATCTGTGTGAAATTCCCCAGTTGTCTGTGACCCTAACAAAATGAGATCTGGATCCTCATGAGAGTTCATCTCTTCCAAATGTAACACCTTAGTTACTCAATTAAACTGGTTATTCTTTCCACTCCTTGTTTGTCCGTTTGCAGAAGTCTGCATCAGGATTTCAAATTCCCCTCTTAAAATTGCATTTGTGTTTAACAACATAGGTCTTGCTAATGTTAATTGAAGTTTGCTATCTAACTCTTGGAAAACTACTTCAAATTTTATTCTCATCTTTCAGTCTGTATCCTGACTTATCTTTAAACTCGCTGTGAAAGGTACTTCTGGTTGGTAGGCAAATACTTTTTATATTGAATTAAACCTTAAAATTTCTCTTTTGTTATATAACCAGAGGAATATTTAGTTAGTGTAATGCCCCACTTTTTCTGTGGGATATATGAATCATTGAGTTTCAGCTAGAGAAGAGCTCCACTGTGAAATAACATTCATGAGTGGTCTATGTGTCAGTTTAGCTTTATTAAACCTTCATTAACCTTTTACCATTCATCTAATTTCCAGTATGACATCAGCTATGTGGACTAATCTGGAGCTCCTCCTGCCATGGGACACCAACACAAAACAAGACGACATGGTATTTTTTTCCCTCCTTTTAGACCACAAATATTTGCTTATGACAACAGCTGGAATTCTTTGAGAACCATAATTTTTAGAAATCAATTCTTCCTCCAACCATAACACATGAATACTTCATGAAGGTTTTTTTATGTGAATTCTAATTTTCCCAAGCACAGGCTACATGCCTTTAACTTTTGAGCCCTGACAGTGTGGAATATTTAAAAATTCTTGTGACTTTGCATAATTTTTATCCTATAATTTTTCATCTAGCTTGTACAACTTCCCTCATATTAAACTCTTTAATCCTACTCTTGCTATCTTTAACTTTAGATTTTTCAGTCCTTTTTACCCTCAACACCCTTGACACTGAATTAACTTTTTACAGGCTTTATGAAGGACTCTTTCGCCAGCTGAAAGACTTCTTTGAATTGCCAGGTACTGACAATTTCAAAAATTGGTTTTAAATTTATTTTTGCTGCATTTATATTTGCCCTCATTAGTCATAGCTCAGGATTCTCATGTTCTCTCTTTTGAGCTGCAATCTCCTTTTCTGAATCAACTCAATTGTTCTTAAATTTTTTTGCACTTTTGTTCTAATCGTGCTTCTTAAAATACCAATTACTTAGCTGCCACAAGTTCTGATGTAGAGGTAACACACTTTTATAATATACTAAATTGGTCACCTTTTGGATGTCATGTTTTAGTACCACAGTCTGAGTGGCTTACATTAACTGTATAAATGGTGTGCTTGCTCTCAAAAATTTCACTTGACTGCCAGGTTAGCGATGGCAGCATTTTAGTCATCTCAAAAATGTATCAGAGTGTTCTAAGAGTCTCTAATTTTACTAAAAATACTTACAAAATTGAATGAGTACAAATGTCTTCCAATTTTCACTGACTAAAAATGGTTCATATGTCACAACGGCCTATCCAGGCATTCTGTAATCTGCTCACATAACATGGTATGCAAAACAAACATTTCCAATACCTGACATATGTAGTCCAAAAGCATAAAGCTAAAGAAAATAATAATATTATGTCTAGTATAAAATTTCTTTCTCGTTGGTGCCATTATGTTATTAATCTTTCTAGCTGATATTAATAGCATATTTCCTTTTTTATTGCCTTCTATGCATTTCTTTATAGTCCACCTCAATGATATCCCATTTTTATAATACTCAAAGTCCTGAATATGCCAGATTCAAAATGTCAGCTCTTAGTTCTCAAGGTACTGCCAACAAAATAATTTAACCTACACATTCATTTCACACTGCTGAGCCCTGGGTTTGCAGCTTCATTTGCAGTCACTCTTCTGTCTGAAAACATCTCCTCAGTTCCACCATTTCATCATTTTCTTCTCCCTGTCCCACTTCATTTGTGCTCATTTCATGAGGCATAGCATATCTTGTAATGCAGTATATATTCTTCTGCCCTGACTTATTTTGTGGTAAGCATGCAAATGCACTGGGTTTGGTAAGCCTTCTTGAAATCTCTTCTGAAGTTCTCATTGCAGTTGTAATCCTAGTCAATTTATGTGTGCAGAAATTAAAAATGGTAAGGAATACAAAATTTGTGGGTAATTTGTCATTTAATTGAAACCGGTAATTTTACAGAGACAGGCAAGCAATACAAATCCACACCAACACAAGCTCCCTTTTATTGCCTTAAGAGAGGTAGTCAGTTCTCACTAGCATATATTTTGTGGTTGTGGTTATTTTGGCATACAAAGACTTTTCCTATGTCACAGAGAGTATTTGTAGTAACCCTTTTTAAAATATGTATCAAATTATAAATATTTAAGTACATTTGAATAAAATTACCTGGGGTTTTTTTTGTCAGTGATAGAAAGAGGTGTGCATTTTCTTAACCTTGAGGATGAGTCCTTAGAAGTCATGCTGGTGTTATTTAGACTTAGGGAGGGTCAATTATTAGCTGTGCACTGCCATTGGACTTAGGTGTGATGCTATGTACAGAAAAAAATATGTTCTATTCTCTCTTCAGTTAATATATGCATTCTTCCATGAAATTTCCCCATTTATTTTAATAAATTTTTTTATACTTTTTTACTAGAATCAGTTGCAGCATACCAACCATCTTACTTTGTGCCCAGATTCTGTTCTGTTTTCTTATCCTCCCTAAGTTATAAACTTCTAAACCCAGTTTTTAACAAACCTGTTACAAATTTTTCTAAAGCTTTATTTGTGCCCCAGGAATTTAACTTTCATTTTGCTTTCTCTAATACACATTGCATACCTAGTCACTTCAGTTCCATTATGTCCTGTCATTTATATTATAATAAGTCATTCCTGAGTTAATCAACATCCCTACTTACAGTGCTTATTAATGTGGCACATTGTGGTGTTCCTTCTTCTGTGACCACTAAATTTTAAACTCCTCTTACACTTCTCCCTCTTTGAAAGTGATCTTTGTATTTTACTCTTTGTTTTTTCATTATTTTCCCCACCCTCCATGCTATTTTAATTTCCTTTATGTTACATACCCTTGTCAAATAATCTTAGTATCTTAGTACTTGCTTTCTATTTTTCTTTCTTTCTTTGGAGATAATTTTCTCAGATGCCTTAAAGATAATTTATCCTAATGGCATCAATAATTATTTGTATGAAGGTAAAGCCTGTGGGATCCAATCACGTGATCTGCTATTACCCTGAGTGCTGTGCAAATAACAGTCACTGCCAGAGGTCAACAGGACACAAAGTTACAATTTCAGTTGCACATTTCATCTAAGAAAATATGCAACAAAGGATCACAAGCAAGGAAAATGAAGGGCACTAGGCCAAAGCAGAAGATACACTTTTCCATGAACTTATTTTAATCTTCAACACCAATCTGGGACATTTATTTGAACCCATTTCCCGCAAGTGTCTGCAGAGTCAACAGTGAAGGACAGCTGGAATGGAGACTGTGGGAGCTATCAGCCTCCTCAGTTGAAGACTCCTATTGTCAACATGACTTGATTTACTTTGGCTCCTCAGAAGCCACAGAAATACTGGAAATTTATTCCTGGACTTGACTTAACTTCATGCCTTAGCATAGGCAAATACATGCATCAGAGCAGCAGGAAAATTTCCTTCCTGTGGCTGGTACACAACACCATTTGTAAAGCCTCCTTGTCAGTATAGATTGAACAAATCTGACATAAGCATAGGAAATAGTTACCTGGTGCTCCCATACTCCTGACTGAGATATGTGATGAGAAAAATGGGGTTTGTCATGTTTTCCTCATCTTTACAACACAATTGCCTTCAAGTTTCAGTTTAGGCTTACCTTTAACAACAAGTCATGGGGTTTTTTCTCTTCTTGTGGAGGCTTATTGTCAGGATTATTGCCTGATACTGAGATTAAACATTTGCCTGAATTATCTTGTGAACAATCACAACTATGGAGTCTACTACCAAAAATAAATCTTCCACTCTTTTCTTCTATCAATGTTCTTTAAATATCTCCCTTACACTTTACGTCTGTCTCTCACTATACAGAAGATACTTACCAAACTTTGTGTTTATAGTACTGCATGCATTTTTACCTTCTTCCTGTAGAAGAGGCAAAAAGACTTTTTGTTTGAATTTATGCTCAACCCACCTCTTTAAACCATACCAGTGCGACAACTTGCAAACATCATTAACTAAGGAGTAAAATACCATGACCATACCCACTTAGTTCTTTCTTCACAGGTTAGTCCATCCATCTTACTGGTATCTTGTTACTTATCTCTGAAATGCAAGCAACTTGATGACATAATTTTAATAATGCAGTACTTATAAATAAATATCATATTTCAGGGATTTAACAAAGCCACAAAGACTACAGTTGCATTCACCTTTTTACCGACTTATACTGTAGGTTTGCATCTACTTGAGCTGTATCTACAGGATAAGTCTGTACTTGAAAGTTTTATTGCTACAGTTTGGATGGTCTTGTGATTTAAGAAGAGTGTGCATTATATTCACTAATAGATTCACTAATAATGTGAAGAAAGAATTGTAGATGCACTTTAGATAAAGCTTGCTGATCTCCCTTACTGTGTGGACTATCTATACAATTATATAGCACCTTTATAATGGTATAATCATGAATGAACAAAGAAGATTGTAAAATTTTAAATATATATCTTGTTGTGGAAGAACTTCCTGTTTAAGTTGAGCTTCCTTGGTTCTGCAAGTCACTCAGACTTTTTCAACCCTAAAAACTTCCAAGTTATCTCTTCTACTTAAATATTTGAGCTGAAGATCATTTTTTCCTGAGGTATATTAGCTTTCTTTTTTCCCACGTTACACCTTGTGATCAGTTAGCCAGATTCTTTATTCCTCCTCCTATAATCTTTTAACACTCCCTTTATTATCTGCTTTCTGAACCCTTCATACTAGAACCAGAACAAAGTCTGGAATGTAAATACACACAGATATGTACATTTTGAATTTCTAAATGCAGGAGGTTTTTTTCCCCTGAAGAGTGTGAATAGATTTGTTTTCTGCTTAGCTTTACTCTGATGTAATATTTCAATGACATTGCTTAATGTGAGTGAAGAGTCAGGCAACAAGGTCCTGATTGGAAGTCTACTGTTGAAAAGAGCCATATTGACTTGAGTAGGCTTGAAAGTCAGCCATAAATCTGTAAAAACAAATGATAAGTTCAATGGTTTAGCACTGTATAAAATTTCACTTAATAAATGAATGCAAAATTTCATCCAAAAAGTCCTCATAAATTTATAACTCTCTTTTCTCATTCTTAAAATCAATATAAATGCAACACAAGGAATGGATTAGTGTCAAGCTATCAATAGCTTTGCCACTGTTGTCTTTTGGTTTATATGCTTTTCTCTTTAAAGCCAGGAATACAAATATCTCTACGTTGTTCATTTTTTGTATCTATATAAATTCAAATTCAGAATGATTTTTCTGGTTTCATTTCAATTATAGTTTTAAAAAATTACAGTATCAAAATCTGTCACTGAGAGAAAAAGAATCTGTCTGCAAAACTTTAACCCCATGTGATGTGACTTAATGAAACAACTGTGTTAGAAATCCAGAGAAAGGAAGCTCTGTAACAGCAGCGATGACAGTGTTAATGGTGCTATTCTATCATACAGAGCCTGCAGAGGGCAGAGAGGCCTTCTTCAGAAAGATACAGAAGGACGTTGATGGATCTCATAAAGCTGACAGGTCATTGCTATCCATTGTCTTGCAGAACAGATTAATAGATTCATTGGTTCTTACTAGACAAAACTGTTCACAGCAGATAGAATTTATCCTGAGAAGTTGGTGCATTCTGCTTGCTGATACAGAATGCTCTTTGGCTTTCTATCTTTCAGTTGCTGGCAGGTACTTAAATAAGAAACACAGAGTTTACAGTTTACAGTTATGGGTCTCTGTCCTCACTCATAATTATAGTTATTAGATAGATTTTAAAAGCTCTTTTTGTCAAGAACAGAACATTACATAGACCCCAGGGGCACAATTAATCACCCTCCAGATATGTCAGCAGCATGATACAAGAGTTGTTGAATTTAATACTATTTTTTTGTGTTGGATGGAAATCAAAAAGGAGCCATTTGGCAATACACCTCAGATCATTACAAAGCTGTCTACAGTGGCACTCCAACCTTGACAGCCACGGGTCAGCTCTGGAGGGAACATGTAGAGCCAACAGGGACCTGTAAAAACAAACTGATCCGCATTTTGTTATGCTGAATGTTTTCACCTGATGCACTCTGATGCATTTGTTATAAAAAAGAAGGGGGGAAAGGAGGAAAAAATCTGATGCCTTTTACATCAGTGAATCAAACAGAGAAGTGATTTGATGCTTACTGATATTGGTGAAAAGTTAGCATTTGTGTTAGTATTTCCTTTGATGGGATTGAATGATGGCTGATGAAGAGAATGGGTAGGTGTCATAACCTGGCTCTATGTCATCTTGGAACTGGGCTAACAACTGTTTCATTGTACTCTCTGTGTTCACTACCTTTCAAACCATGTGCAAAAAAATTGCAAAATCTGAAAAAGATGATAGAAAACATTCCTAGATTATACCCTGCTGTTATAAAACAAATGTCAGGAGAGTATCTGTGGGCTCACAAGTTAATGCTCTTTACAACTGTGATTTTGTATTATTCCAGAATACTGGGAAATGTTCTACATTAACTCTCACACAGTATTACCAGTCTCTCAGTGTTATTTGAGATAATGCCTCAAGTAGGATTGATTACTATGATTGCTTCTTATTCTTATTTGAGCTGTATCTCCATCTTCTTTCATTTAACAGAAGTGTGTTTGCAAGTTAAGAGTCTGAAACTGTTTCACCATATAGATTTTTTGATCCTTGACTAGCAAGGGCACTTCTGTTGGCTTAAATCTTCTCTTTTCAAGTCCATAGGGAATCCCACCAAGTCATGAAAACAGACATTCTTTCATTAAAGAGAAATCAAAACAGTGTCAGCTGTATTTCATTGTTTTTCCCAAGCTGAAGAAGAAACAAACGTATATTTGCAAAAGCAAAATAGTGATCTGGTTGCTGGACTTTATTGCCTATACAAATTACATCCATGAACATCATATGGGAAAGCCAGATCTTGTATTGATTACAGCAAATGGAATGATTTTGTGACAAAAGTACAGCATCAAAACATGTTGAGTCTATGGATTTCCTGGGAAAAAAAAGAATGTTCATCTTAAATTCTCCTAAGGCTATTGGCAGGTGACTAGCTAAGTGGTTGTAAGCCAGGGTGAAAAATGGATTCTGTGGAGGTAGAAGGTACTTTGATGTACTTTGTCTCTCTCAAACAGTTCCATTTTGATGTTTGCTTGTTGCATTTTTAAATGCTGTTTCTGTTTTGGTGAGAGATCATGGTCAAATTATGGGCATGCATCAATGAATTGGAATACAGTCTAGAATATTTATGAAGACAGAAAATCTTCAGACTGTGTTTTGCTATTATTCTCATGGGTGGTGGGTGTGAAGTAAAAAAGATGCCCTCAGTCATAAGGGGTTGGGGTAGAGTTAAGAGTATCACAACTGTGTACTTGCGTGTCTTCTACATTGAGACATATTTGCCTACATATTTGATATGGAAATTGGGATTAGAGTATCCCTCTGATGCATAGCTGTATTTCAATACTAAATTATGACACTCTAATGCACTGAAGTGACTTAGATAGGGACCAAATTAATGGTAATAAGCTATGCGGGTGGGGTAGAATTTCTAACTGAGGTACTTTGATACCAATATAAGTTTTAGGTCAAGCAAGCTCCAGTAAACACATACACTCTCCAATCTTCCAGTTCTGACCACTGTGCATTCTCCCTATCAAAATATACAGCACCATGACTAGTCAGAGCTCCCAGGCCTTACCTTAGGCTCTAGTGCTATTTTTAACTTGCTGTGCTGCATCTTCCTCTCTGCCTTTAGAAAAAGTGAATACGTGATAATCAGTTTGCTCTTTCAGAATTAAAGGAAAGAAAGGAAAAGATGAATATACCTTGGGGTTTCTCTAGTTCCTTCTCCTACCCAGAGACACTCTAATCTTTTAAACAAATGCAAAAACCTGAGTTTCTAATCATGGAGGGCAGGAAATCTCAATCTTACACTGTCCAAAAAAATTCTTAGACAAAATGTCTAAATCTAAAACAGAAATGTACAGTCTCCTTCTTCCTGAACTTTAGCCTTCAGTTTACGGTGAAATAGTTCAATTCCATGTAAGTGTTCTGGATGGTTTAGAGGAAACCATGTGCTCTTTGGCATATCTTGTCCATCAGGTTGGCTGCATACTTCGACCTCTCTAAATCCAGGATCAGGGAATGTAAAATAGCTCATTCTTCACATTCATTTTCGGCTTCTTGTACTTCAGTCTGTATCTGATACCTCTAAAATGCGTTGGCAGAGCCACACTTTGATAAATATCTGCGAGGAGAAGGTTTTCAGTGATCCCAGTTTGTGCATTATAACTCTACCAGAAAATATTCCCCTTGGATCCACTCCTTATGGCATTCTCGCTCACCCGTTTTGGTTACAGCGAGATAAACGAGAATTGCAATTCAAATAGTGTGAACCAACCTGGTTCATCTTCACAGAAACATGTTGGGAAGTGATTATATGAGCAACAGTCAGGAGACAAGGTCCTGAGTTAAGGGAGAGAGAGAAGAAGGAATAATCTCTAGGAGAAGGTCACACAGGCAGTGCTAGACAGCAACAGCCATCCAGTCTTCAGAGGCCACTATGCTGAGGGCTGAGACAAAAGATGTAAAACGGGTACCAAGGGATGCCAAAACGATTAACAGCACCTCTAGTTTTGATGTCAGGTACTTCAGGAAAGGCCCTGTAGTATGCTTCAGCATACTGGCAAGAAACATGATGTGAGGGCCGGCACTGCCTGCTGTGGAACAAGGTGAGGCAGCTTTAGCTTCTTGCCTTCGGTACTGCCTTGCCTCAGCTGTGTGTTCCTGGTGCTCTGCCAGGGTCTGCTGCTCACAGTACACCAGAGGGAAGGGGTTTTATGCGTGTTACTGATGCACTTAGAAAAAAAAAGGACATTTAAGCCAAATTGGTTGACTTTGCACTGAAGCACATAAGCAGTGTCTGCTGTCACTGTTACGGGTGTTGTATTCTCCTCCAGATATATAAGAACAGGAGATGACTTTTTAAATGCCATGCTGTTTCATTGTTTTGGGTTTTTTTTCAGTGAGCAGCTGACTCAAGCTTGACCCATTTATTTCTAAACTGCTTCCCAGACACCAAGTGCAGTGGTGCAGCATTTTGGTACAGACAAAACCTGAACTGATCTCTAGGGTTTTACTGCTGCATTTTAGAGTAGATTCTTTCTAGAAAGAGCTGGAAGGCAACTGGGATGCTGGCACATTTGACAGTGCCAGGCAAAATACACTTTTGCAGAGGGTGATATGAAATGAAAACATTTACTCAGAGAAGTTCTATTGCAGTTTTCTGGTTTTCCTAGTGCCAAAAGGTGAGAAAACATATTGCAGGCCTTTGGCTGGGTCTAATCCCAGGCAGGTGGAGACTCTTGGTGAGTCACAACATTCTCACATCATGAACAAAGTATTGCAATGCCAGGAGTCTGGCTACAGTATGCCAATGTTTGAGATTTCACTTTTTTTAAATACTGAATTAAAGGAAATATAAAGTCTTTCATTCTCTCTGTGTCTCACCTTTCCTACTTTTTAAGAATAGAAAAAAAAGTCAAAGCATTTCAATGTTGCAGTATTAAAATATTTGTATTTCTGTCTCATTTTCTTCAAATTCTCCCTTTGCCATATCTGTGCACTCTTATTTGTGTCCTCTTTGCTTCCTAATTTGTTTCATAAGTTCTTCTTTCCCTTTTCTCTCTTGTTACTTTGCTTGTCATTGGCACATAACATATATGGGGTGATAGCACTGATAAACTCTTGATGAGTTGAGGGAAACACTTCAGCCCCCGGGAGAGGTGCTCCCAGAACCCCTGCCAGAGGACAAAGACATCCCAGTGCCTTTCCAAAAGTGCTAAAGCCAGACTGATAAGATTAACAAAGGGTGGAGTGTTGTGGACATGACATGGCCCTCCTTTGTGACATCTTCTGGGAACACAAAGTACCTCAGGCCTATGTCATGGTCATCTGTCCATCACCCCACAACCAATTATTGACTAGAGCCACTCAAACCACCTAAATGGGAAAAAAAAAAAAAGGTATAAAAGCAATTAGGCATGAGCAAAAATTGGGGAGAAATGCCATTGTCTCTGCAGGGGTATCTGAGAGGAGCTGCCCTGTCTCCTCCCACCTCTTTGGACAATGTAGGGATGAGAAAACCATGTACTCTCTATACTTCATATTTCATATCTTATATTTTACTCCCTTACAACACCTATTACTTTATACATTCTATCTTATATCTTACACTATGCCTGTTATGTTATGCCACCCTGACTCCCAATCCCGTCAGTTCTCGGAACCTAGGCAGGGTCAGCCCCAGTTTGTACTTGGATGGGAGACCTGGGAATACCAGGGGCTGTAGGTTCTGGTCCTGAGGACTTCACTGTCACCGTCCAATCTTGATCAGCCGTGGCAGATGAACCTTAGGACTTAAACGGTGGAGCCAGTTCTGTGCACGCTGTGCCTCACCTAAAAAATCCACTGTGCAGGCTTGAAGGACACACCCACATGGGTAAAGCCCTTCCCAAATCTTTGTTCATGAAGCCTAGCCATGATGATGATGATGCCTGTTATGTTATACCTTATGCAGTACCTTATATTCTTATAATATGCTTTCACTTCTACCTCACAGCTACTTTGATGCTAATTTCACTGGGATATATCTTTACTCCAAAGGCACCTTATTTACTACCTGTGTTTTGCTACTTAAATACTAATAATTATAACTTGCCTTACACCTCTTAACTTTAATAGGTATCTATCTTACTTTGTATTGGTTGGTGTGTTCCTTTAAGGTGTGTAGTTCCTTTTTTTAACATGTGTGTTAATGGGAAACAGCTAAATTCTTTTCTTTTGTGTTACAGAGTAGGTTGTGTGCAAGTCATTTTGTTGCTCTCTGTTACTGAGGGAGATCTAGATTTGTGTGTTGTTGTGTTTCTGGTTAGTAGTTTTCTGTTGTTATTTAAGTCTGTCCTGGGGGATGTGTATTGAAACTTAGAATATGTTTTTGTGCTGGCTTCTCTTGGGGTTTTTGGACATCAATTAATTACAACCATGAAGCTAAACGTTATCACCAGCAACACAAAACCCACGATAACTGTCACATACTTGTATTAATAAAAGCTATTTTGGGAGCTGCTATAGAAAGAGTTCTTTTCTTGCTTTTAAGTGTCGTCCTCACAGCAGAGAGTTGAAGACCCTTCCAGCCTGTGTGCTGCCCAGCGTTGGGCAGGCAGTGTTGGGTTCATAAGACTTCAATGTTCTGGGACACTTAAAGATAATAAATTCTCCCTGGCTAAAGTGTGGTCCTCATAGGAAGGTCAAAAATCTTTCCAGCCTGTGTTCTGTCCAGTGTCAGGCAGGCAGTGTTGGGTTCATAAAGCTTTGATTGTTCCAAGGATGCTTATAGCTAATAACTTTATATTAATACAGGTGGGACAAGAAATCTTTGAATTTCTGCCCCTCCTTTTCACATGACAACCTATATTCCCTTTTCTTGCAATATATGAAATTCCATTTTTCAAAAAAATTCTCATATTGTGGTAGTACTATTTAAATGCAAATATTTAAGGAATAACAGAAGATAAAGCAAAGTATTCCCTCACCGAAGTGTGTCTTTAGCTGGCTTCAACATTAAGACAATAGCAGCTAACACAACATGTAAGAGTAAACCTTAGTAAAAATTTTTTTAATTACTGAGTTTTTATCAAAAAGAAAATTTTCCTTTTTATATCCCTTATGAATTGTCTTATTGCTTAAGCGAATATATTTTAATATTGTATGTATTCAAGAAGTGTCCAATGAGACAACAATAAAATACAAATCATGCATCTGTGAAGCCTCACTCCATCAGTACATTTGGAGTGGCAAAGCTCCCATTGTCTATTCCTCTACAGAACCCTCTGTTCTGGAATTTATTTATATCACCTGCTTAGGAAAGGCATTCAAAACAAAACCATCATAATTAGGCCTTTATGCCACAATTTTGAGAGAATTAAAATTCAGTTCTTCCCTATAATTTTAATCTGGCCAAAATCAGAGGTAATTGCAGAGCTGGAAGAGCTTTTTATCTTCTCAGATCTGGTTTTGTTGAACTCTTTGATAATATCATGTGAGACAACTTGATGCAAAGAGATTTCCAATACAGGACTGGTAGTGACATTGATAGGCACCTGGAATTACCTATGACAGATGGACAGATAAGTAGGAAAAGCAGTTTCAAATCAGTTTTTTCTAGGAAATGAAATCTTTCACTCCTACGATCTCCAGAGTAGTTTAATTTAGTTTCCACTGGGCAACTCATCTCTAAGGGCACCCTTTACTCCCTGAGCTGAGCTGAGATTTAGGCAGTAAGCATTTTCAGGGGAAGGACTGACACCCTTACACTTCCATTTGCAGAAGCCCTCCAACATCCTGGCTCAGCTCCCTTTGGCTCTCACTTAATTCCCAGACCAAGCAGTCACAGCCTACAAGGTTCAGAAGAGCCCTGCTCTTGTGGCACCTCCCACCTTGCTGCCACACCTTCTCCCTGACTTTATGGCATTCCTTTTTGAGCCAGTGTTGCTGAACAGCTCCCCAGGCTGCATCACTGCTACAGGAGCACCTGTGCTAGCGCAAACATCACACTGTGATAGGAAAGGCTCTCTGCACTCTAGCAATGTAGCCAGGCTCCAGAAGTTCACAGGGTAAATTGATGATGACTGTCCCTAAAAGGACAAATCTCTTATCTTTCACTCCACCTTTGACTTGGAGACTTATTTGCTTTCACAAGAATACTTCACAATATTTCCGTTCTCACATTCTTTTGAGTTTGGAAAGTGTGATGGTCCCATTTCAAATATAATGATCCAAGGCAAAGGCAGCTTCTCAAAAACTGCACCCACCCTGGTGAAGTTACTTATCTTGGCCAACGCTCCCTTGGCCAAAGGCTGTGACAGACTGTTCATTTCATATTGCTCTGGTTTAGTCTCTCTAGAACAGACTAGGCACATCCAAACTGATTAGCCAATGACTGTAAATCCTTTCTGTTCCAAATGGTAGCCTTAATGAATACTTCTTTTTTGTCTCTGTTTTTCACTTAAAAGTGACTAAACCTGAGAACAGTCACAGCTCACTAGAGTGATGTTTCTGGCATGCCCCAAAAGTTTCTATTGTCAGGCATTAGATTAATTGGATATTGGATATCCTACACAGATAAATTTAAATGATTTTGTAAAAAAGGATGAAGTAAACCTAGTAGTCTTGTCTACATTATTGCCTGTAGTGAACTGCCTCCAATGAACTGCCATTTGAGGGAAGCTGCCCCACATTTCACCCAAATTAGATCTTGGAAAGAAAAAATTGAATTAGTCCCAAGAAGTAATCCAAGGGCACAGTAATACACACGTGCAGTGTTGATGATCAATGGCCCAAGACCTGCAAGTGAACTGGGAAGTCAAGTTATTTGAAAGTGTATTTGCACTGCAGGTATTAAGACACTTTATTTTTATCATTCTCAATGGAGACCTAAATCCACATAAGGATATTGGTCTAACTTGTCTAAAGAAGTGGGCAAGTAAAGCTATTCTTAATGTGCAAAACATGACTTAGAGTCGCTACCCAGCTGAAAATTGGGTTTCTGCTAGTATTCCATTTCATTGCAAATACTAGGTCAAAGCTCAGGTTCAGAGTCCTGGTTGTTTTACATGATGCTTTGCAATCCCAAAGCTAGGCTTTGAGCTGTGCCAAAACATCATCTGAGCACACTGTACTCACATGAAGGACTGAAAATATCAGTGTCACTTCCCTCCCTGACAAACAAGTGCTTGCAAGGGACTTAGTCTTTGCCTTTCATCTTTTTCTCTTCTGATTCTGTCTATTTGAAATGGAGGCAGACAAGGAGAACCAAAGCGGGATAACACTGGGGTACTGCCTACCATCTTCCCATACTGATGTCCTATGAAGAAGATCATCTTGGGCCTTCAATGTGTGATGCTTAGACCCTCACTGAGATTGAAATGTAAGTCTTTTTCTGACACAAATAGTCTCCAAAAAAAAGAAATTTTCTTCATCTTAAACAGGGAGACTGTGATGGGGTTAAGCACATACCTAAAGCAATGGGTGGGAGAACAAACTCAGTCTAGTCCTACCTTGCCAGTTAGTCACTCTAAGAATATACCATCAACACAAGTACTTGAATTATGGTCACAAATTGTTGAAACATTTGACCCACCTATGGGCAGGGTAGAAACTAACAAATCTGTATTTTAAGCATATTCTAAATCAATAAAAAGTGCCTGAAAAAGTACACGCATAAGTGAAAAACCAAACATAAGTGGGCTGGCCTCAGGAAATCATTATTTATTGAAACATATTTTTCCTTTCCTTATGGTTTTAGAAACAAATGGCGGGTGCACTCAAAGAATAAAATTAGTCATAATTAGTTCTGCAGACTATTTTAAATCACATAGCTGAGATCTGGATAAATAATTCAGATTTTATTCAGTAAATCTAAACCCAAAATCCATTTATAAACTGCAAATGCTTATTAATCTGTAGCTCTCAGGTTAACAGTTTGTGTCAATTACCCAAGTAGTCTTGCATCACTGGTAACCACAATCATATGCCGTGTTTCTGTACTTCGGTACAACAGTAAGGATAAGAATTCATAGTTTCTGTTTCATGCCAATCAACTTCTTTATTAGAATTTTTGTGAAAATGAGAAGCTGGGAGGTGAGTTGAGACAACTTTCTTTTTAAGGTCAGCAAATTTTCAGAATTTGCTATGTGTTTTGTGATACTTGTGCTGCTGTTGTGGTTAACCAACACTTTCCCAAATGCTGCCTCAGGACCTAGTTTTCAACATTTAGACAAACTTCTGTTGTAATTTTTGGCAAGCTCTCAGAGTCTAGATCCTCATAACACTTGGAGGTGCGGGGAGTTAAGTACACTGAGAGGTCTCTGCTGAGTCAACCTGAAAGTCCTTGGAGACCACTGTGAGTGTCTAATAGAGGTGTTCTTGACTGGGGAGCATACCTTCATAGTGAAATGGTATATTAGGGGCGGGACAAGCTGTGCCAGTCTAAGCAGTCCTTTCCTCCTCTTTACAATGTATTTCTCCCTCAGAGGTGATGAGGGGATGGGATATACACAGGTCAGGTAGAATAGACAATGGCAGCAGATACACATCCACATCCAAAGCTACACCTAGATTTAGTGAGGACTACACCTTCAGAGCAGGACACTTGGTCCCACTACCTCCTTTCAGTGCTTAAACGCCTCTCCTCTTTCCAGCTGTGTATCCAGCAGCTTCCTCCAAGTCTTCATGCCTTGACATAGATCAAGTTAATCCTCACAGGCAGGCTCCATTTGCTGATTTGCTGAGCTATTTAAAGGAATCAAAATGAGTTGTTGAGCTGCTAAGAGAAAGCAAGCCAGGGAGAATGTAGCCCACTGGCAGAACCAATCAGCTCTATGATGTATACAATAAGTAGTAACTAATAATAATTTGTGATAATAAATAGATTAACATGTGAACAATTTTTCTTGGCAACTTCTGTGTAGACTTTAACTTCTTTCTCAACATTTCTTTTACCAGGAAATTTGCTCTTGGCTTTAAAATTTCAAGTGAGTGAAATTCCACCAGTTGGCAAATTATTTCACAGCCTAGTAAGCCTTGTGGTTAAAAAATCATGCAGTAACTCTACTTTGAATCTCTTTTGTTACGAGCTATAATCAGCACCTCTGCATGACATTTTGTCTAAAGATCAAAAATAACTCTTCACCTGTTACATATTTGTGAAACACTGTTAAGTCACCTGTTCATCTGAATATAGAAAATAGACTAAGCTTCCTTAATGTGTTGCTAAACATTTTGTATTTCAGATCTTTGAGTGCTTTTTTAAAACTTTATTTGATGTGTGAGTCTCTGTCTCAGACTCTTTGTTCTCCTAGAAGTTTACCCAGGTTCCAAAGTATTCACAGCAACAGGATGAGTAAGGAATAATACATTCAGTAGCAAAGCACTTCATATTACAAGCTGCTTTTACCCTGCTCCTCTACCCCAAAGCCACATTCCTATGTGCTTGCAACTTGCCACTTCAGTTTTAGTTTTACCACCAAACCATCACTAGAAATTCCACCATTAAAGATACTATTTGCAGATAATTGATAAATATACAGAAAAGCACCATAACAAATATGGAAATGTTCTTTAAATATATGTATTTAAATACCTAGATATTCAACGAAGTTTTGGATGTTTTATGGAGTAATAGACCAGGAAATCTTATAGGTAAACATAATGAATTAGTTGAAATAGTAATTTAAAATGAAGTAGCAAAACACTTGGGAGACCATAGCCAAATAGAAGCCAATAGGCACAGTTCCTGCAGAGGGAAATATTGTTGTGTTAATCTCCTAGAACTCCTTGAATATGTTAATAAAGAAGAGCAGCTGGCATAATTTATTCTAACCTCTCTGGGCCACTGACAAAATTCTTTGCGAGAAGCTACGAAGGAACCTAAGTAGTGATGGATCAAGAAGTGGTGGAGGAAAAGGAGGTGAAGGGCAGGATTAAACGGTCAATTTCATCATGTCAAAGGATAACAGCAGTGGGCCCCAAGGTTCCTGCTCATCCACTTATTTATTAATCATCTAGGAAAAGGGAATTGCTGTGAGGCAGCAAAATTTCCAAGGGATAAAAAATAGTTCAACCTAAGTTCAGAGATGTTTGTGTGCAACTTCTGAAACAAACAAAACTGCGTGACCTACGCCCTCTAACAAATGAATTATCAACGAAAGCAAAGTAAGGTACACCAGGTGGAAAAAATATGAATTACTCAACACCTCACAGAACTCTAAATTAGCGTACCAACTTTAGAAAAGGACCCAGTTATCCTTGTAAATTACTTCAGTAAAGACTTCTGCTTAATGTGCAGCTGTACCAGATAAGCAAACATATTAAGATGCATAAAGAATGGGAACTAATAGAGAAAGGATTAAACTGCAATGCTATAGTCTGATCTGAAATACTGTGTGCAGTACCAGTGACTCCGTCTTATAAACAATAATGCTGATTTAGAGAGGGTTCAGTGAAGGACAATGCGAATGATCAAGAGCATTAAAAAATGTTCTTATGAAAAATGATGGAAGTCACTGGGGATGTTGACCGTGAAAAAGTGGATGTCAAATTTACAAATTGTAATGAAGGCTAAATTGAATGTATGTCTTATAAAACACACACACACAAAGGGACAGGCAAAGCAATTAGAAAGAGCAAAATTGAAAAACCTATACTGTTCCATATAACTTGCAGTAAGAATCTGAATCTTTGGGGCCAAGAATTGAAGAGGATTCACAAAGAGGCTGCAAGACAGGCATAGGGGTACCCATAATTTTCAGGGATAACAACTAATAGAGACCGCTCTTATTTCAGCCAAACTCAGTTAGGGAGAGCTAATGTGTCACAAATTTTTGCACATCCCTAACCTTAGGTTTCTCTGAGCACTTCCCTCTGAATCATGCTAAGCACTTAGAAGACAAAGTATTAAATAAGAATAATTCAAGACAATTTCTACAGTTCTGTGAAACAGTTTCAAATGCCTTTATTTTGTATTTGATCCCACTTGTAATTCCTAATTGTGCTTTATTTATTAGCAGATTTTAAACTTATTTCACTGGTTTTTACACTGGTTTCTATTGAGCCTATATAGTGCTATTTTTAAAATTTATAATGGGACCTAAATGGGATGAAATTAACCACAGAAATCTAAGTATATTATGTCAACACTTTATCACCCAGATTTAGATGATCTTATGAAAAAATGTTAAGAGATTTTCTTGGTAAGATCTATTTTCTATAAAACCAGATTATCTAGCATTATTTATGCTAAAACCTTAACTGTTTTACTGATTGCATCCCATACAAGCCCTTCTATGATTTTAAGAGAAGCCAAAAACAGACTAAGTAGCCTATGGCTCCTCATATCCTCATATCATCTCATTTCACTCTTTTTGAAATAGCAGCACTCTTTACTAGTCCTCTGGAACTTTTTTCCCCACAAATCAAAATTTGTTCAAAATCAACATTAATATTCAGAGAGCTCCTAAGCCAATTCATTAATACTACTGGGTGCAAGTTATCGGGCACAGTAGGTTCTAAAATGCTTAATGGTTTTTGTTTCACATCTTCCCCAGTTACTAATGGAATAGAAAGTATTTAATTAATCACTGTAAGAGATGAATACATCATGCTAATGATGAATACTTCTGTTTTTCCTGCATAGTGATTGACAATTTTACAATCCTGGTCAAGTTCTGGCTCTGTGCCATTTGAAGGATTTCATTTGTTTCTGATTTAGTTAAAATATTCTTTCTCAAAGCCATAAGTAAGAAATTTTTTTTACCTGCCTTTTAGCTTTCCTTGTTAATTGCCTGCTTTTTCTGACTGCTGACTCCGTATCACAGTGAGGAGCTTCCCTGTGTTCTCCTTCTTCTGAATGTGCTGCTGGTATTGCGGCAGCTGTTTTCATCTTTCACAGAGTTCTGTAGTCTCCTGGCTACATCATGGGGAGCAAGGGAAGTGATACTACTAGAGCAGACCTATGAAGAGAAGCAGTGTGTCTGGCATTTGCATTGCATGGCTCCAGTGTCTTTCCTTAGGACTAGTTCCAACCGGGACTCCTGGATAGAGCAGGACAGAGGCAGGTTTAGTGAATGGGGACCACCAAAAGGTTAATTCCAGGAGCACACTGCTGACATGAGTTTATATACTAATGTAGATGAGCTTTGTTATAAATAAACTCTCTGTATTGTGGCTGGCTGATGGAGCTGTGCTTTGCATTGGTAGCTGGAAAGGTTTTGATAACACAACAGTGTTTTGGCTACTGCTGAGCAGAGTTTGCACAGCATCAGCGCTGTCTCCCCAGCATTGCCCCATATCCATAGGTTGGGCCTGGGAGGGGACACAATCAGGCCAACTGATCCAAACTGACCAAAGGGATATTCCATACCATATGATGTCAGCTCAGATATAAAAGCTAAGGAAAGGAGGAGAAAGTGGGGACATTTGTTGTTTATGTTTGCCTTCCAGAGAAACCATGTGCTGAAGTGTTGCTTGTGGGAAGTAGAGAATAAATGGGTTTTTTTTTTCTCTTTCTTTGTGTGGTCACAACATTTGCTTTTCCTTTTGATTTAGCAAACTGCCTTGTCTCAAACTAGGAGTCATTTTCCCTCTTACTTTCTCCCTCATGTCCAGCTGGGAAGAAGCTGGGATAGAGTGGCTTGGTGGGCACGTGACATCCAGCCAAGGGCAACCCACCACACACTCATTTATGAAATTACCATAAAAAAAAAAAAAGATAATTTATCTTTTTTTTTTTTTAGTTGCACATATGGTGAAGATGTCTTACTATTTCTTCCATGTTTATTCCTGCAGAATGAACCACTACTTTTTTTCTACTGAATCCAATAGAAAAAGAGTATCTGATGAAAGAAAGGGACAAGAGCAAGGCCAAAGGTAATCTGCAGGAAAAATCTAATACACTCTCAAAATTGCAGCTTTGGGTTTTTTATTTTTAATTAAGAAGAGTTATCAAATAGATCTAAGTGCAGAAAAACTTTTAAGAGGTTATAATAAGCAGCTTTTGAGGTAGGAAAATATTAAATAAGTAAATTTCCAATCAGGATAATTTTTAATTGACCTCTAAATCAAAAATAGTTTGATTATACACTGTTTGAAGAAAATTAATTATCTTTCTTTTCCTTCAAAGTATGGATATTTTAAGGCCAAACCAATTTCCAAGCCAAAGTTAAAAAAGGGCAAATATAGGACTTGAAAAGCTAGTCGCAACCTTAACAGTAGGGAGAGTACTGTTTTTCCATAATAAAGAGAAGGTAGACGTGACAAAACTTCCTGAGAAGGCTACAGATTTGATAATGAGAGGGGTGAAGAAAAACTTTAAATAAATCCAGCATTTACAGAGTTTAGTTGAAACTTTCTTCATGTGTTGTATTGAGTAGTCTGAACTGGGACTAGTACAGGGAGCTGCTCCTGGGATGTGCCTCATCTTCAGAGGAAACTGCAATGTGCCAGAGATAGCCAGGAAGACGGATACCCCAAAATGGAGCACTGCACTTCTTCCTCTCTGAGACACTACTCTGTAAGTAGAACAGAAAACAGAATGTTTTCTGTTATTATAAATTCAGCAATGCAAAGCTTGTTTCACACATGGAACCACTGCTTCTCAGTGCAGCATCTTAACTTACTCTGTCAGTTGGTGGTGGACCTGTTAGATAAAGATAAGATGATGAAGATTCAGTCAAGGTGAAATAGCATGTTACAGCTTAACTCAGACTTCCTGATACCATCAGGGCTGAACTTGACTATTGGTTGCACTTTACTTTCTGGATGTAGGGATGAAATACAGTCATTGAATTACCTTGAGTCACCCAGTTGCTGGGCAGTTTAGGTTTCTATAAAACTTGATTATATTACTGAAATAGTGGGGAAAGTCATATATCAGCAACAGAGCTGGGTGAATAATAGTTCATTTGTGATGAGCGGCCTTTTGCTTCATTTTCCATTTGTAATTTTCACATGCAATTATCTGAATTTTTTGTTGAATAATTTCTATAAATATTTTTCATATGCAGGTTATTGGATGGCAGTTTAATCAAAGTGTCTGGTATTAGAAATTCTGAAGGGACTCCTTCTATTGGGCATATCAGTCATGTGGCTTTTTCCTAATTGGTTGAGGATATCTCTCAGAATCTGCCTGCTAGTAAAAATAATAATAATTACAAATGCAAAGTCATCACTGCATTGATCATTCATGCCAATAAACCAATAAGCTGGAATATTTGTGGAAAGCAAACACAAAAAGGATGTGAATAGTTAATTACAGCTCATTCATCTGAGCAAGTATTTGCAAAAAGTGCTTGGGAATGTTCCATCAAACAGTAGCCACTGTTATCTTCTTTCCTCTCCTGTCTTTGAGCCTCTTTGTCTGTTGGACAGATGCTGGCATTCAGTTGTCTCTTTTTCTTTGTCAAAAAGCCATACCCAATGTGAAATCCCAGGTTATAATATTTAAACAGAAATATAAAATAATTAAATAGAAATTCACTGTAGAATACAGAATAATGATTTCTAATGCCCATTACATACTATTTGCTTGTAGAAAAACATTTTAAATGGATGTAAAATATCTGTTAGCTAATTTTGCAAGCTATAGGTATTTAACTCTGGATGGATTTTCCCCAAATCCCTGATGACTCTTTATGTGTTTCACAAAAATTGAAATGTGATTTATAGCAACAGTCTTATAGTTTGGAATTCCTAGTAGAAGACATGTATCCCTTTATTTCAGTGCATAGATACATGCCTCTTCTGATCCTTTTTACAGATGACTTCCAGTTAGCACATGGCCTAATTCAGAGAGTTATCCACTCTGCTTCAGTTATTAAAGTAGAATTGGAAGAAAAACTACTTGATCTCAATCCATGCTCAGACGGTTCTGCCTCGCCAGCAAGAATTCACTGATTCCTTCTGGATAACTGTGTTATAGACCTGACTACATTGGGCATCAAAAAAGCTGAAGATACAATCTGCATGACATTTACATATATTTGCATACATTCGCCTGGCCAGTAAATATAGCAGTTCAGATTTCCACATCATAAGAGGGCTAATGGAAGTATTCTCTGTTCCTTTGGTGTGTCTTAGCTTTTTTTTTTTTCCTTTCCAGGCATCTGTTTTACTTACAAACTTTCCACGTTGCCCTTGTGCCTCAGCTTTGCTTTTGCTCAACCATCTTCAGAGTTGATGCTTTTTTCAATTTTTGTCCTTACTTTGACTCTACCTACTCTACACAACTTTCTCATCCCAATAGGATTCTTTAAAAACGTCTTGCTTCAACATTATCGATCTAATTGAAGAATTACCGCTGCTAGCTTGTGGTAGAGTCACTCAACTTTGTCCTTCATCATCCTAGATCTCCTCTCCAGTTTTTCCTCCACACCTTCATATATGTTTTACCACCACTGTGAAAGCAGGACAGAAGAGTAGGAGGACAAGATTGCTGCTGCTCCCTCTGGGCTTAGGTTGGTGTCATTTAGGCAACTTCATCAGCTTTTCTGTTTTCTGTCAGGTTAACACAGCTATCAAATTGTGAGTTCAGTGATGTTCAGCTACCACCCCAGTTTCTTGGGCTCAGCACAAAAGCTACTGAATTTTTCAGAGGGAAAGAGATTGTGGAGAACTGAGATAGAGCTTCCAAGTCTATCTGTGTAGTCAAATACATTTTGTGCGGTTTTCACCTCCTAAATTTCCTAGTTACATTGTAGTCAGATGAAGAGATTACTCCAAGAGAACAAACCACGAGGACTACCATATTAAAGGAGAAAAAATTGAGAAAGGTTTTTTCCTTAAAAATAAAAGAATTTTTTTTTAAAAAGCCAAGATTTAGATATCACTGAAATCTACCCCGCATGTAGTCAGTGCTAAAATAAAGAGAATTGTTAATAGGTGATTGTGATTACTGTAACCCTCATAGGATCAGAAAAGTAAAAATCAACCCCTGAGCCCTCTTCCTTGGACTCAAAATTACACTGGATAAGATTCACTGCTTTCTGCAGGGATGTCCATACCACAGTTAGAGGTGAGCTCTGATTAGCCCAATAGGCAGCAACATTCTTTAAGGGAATCTGTTTACTTATTCAGACTTTTAGCTGAACCTAACTGCCAAAGCTAATCATGTTGTTTTTCCCCTAGAGCCTTGATTCAGTCAATTCAGGGGCAAAGATTTTGTATACAATTTCTTCTCCAATTAGAGATTTCCAGAGACTGGTTTCAAGTGGCTAATGAGAATGTACAGGGATTATAAACACACTTTCTTCTGGGTATTTTGGGTATGATTAATCCTGTTTCCTGACTTTGGAACACTAATATGTATATAATGAATTCTTTCTACTGTTGTCCTCATTTTCTTTAGACTTCAGGTATGAGAAAGGGGGTAAAAAAGGAAGTTGATTAGAACTGTTTTTGGCATTAAACAATTGGGCTGGAGTTAGGAAAATGGTTTTTAAGGGATTTTTCTGCCACTGTTCACAAACTCCGTGAACTTACAAAATAGCCAATGAAGGCTTAAGGACCTTGTGGCAAATTCTCTGCTAAAAGCAGGTTTATATATTCCATTTCTCATAGTGTCACCAAAAGCGAATGTATGTATTCTTGCATTAACAGTTTAAAGGTAGATTGAAGCACAGCTGCAGGAGAAGCAGTTATCAAAGTTATGGTGAAGTGTTCCATTGCTGCTAGCTGTGCAAAAGAGGTTGTGCACAGTCTTTGTTCTTCTTTTATTTTAAACGTATTTCTTGATGAATTTAGGGGAAATCTAACAACAGAATCCTGCACATAATCTTCATCTAAAGAAATAAAACCTCATAAAATTGTTATTTCTGCTAGCCGAGAACCTCTGAGCAAATAATTATTATGAAATAACTGAACAATGTATAATGAGTTAATCAGGTCAACAGAAGTATTGGATGAGTGTCATATATTCTGCTAGTAGTGAATGTATCACCTAAGCATATATCTGCCTAGGAAAAGATTAAAAGATAGATTTTCAGTGCCTATATACAGACACTTCCTCCTTTTGGGTGATAGGCTTCCCTAAGGATAATGTAGAAGGAAGGGTGTAGGATTAAAAGAGATGTTTTCCTTTGAGGAAATAGCTTATATTCTTTTTTCTTTAGGAAGAAAAAGCAAACAAACAAACAAACCCCCAAAAACCTGTACCAAAAAAACCCCAAAACAAACACATTTTCTGTTTGTATGAATATGGTGTGCACTGAGTCAAAACAAGAGAAGGTTCTCTGCCGTCTAGTCTACCTGATTTTTTCCTCCACTGAGCTATAACATCAGTTTATATCTTTTCTCAGTCTCTAGTCAGGACTAAGTGAAGGAGAAAGATGTTGTAAAATACCTTACTAGCTATAGATGTTAACTTTTGTTCAAGGCAACTGCTTTAGCAGGTCTGAGACAACTGTTCTGTTTCTGTGCACATATGTTTCTATTCTTCTCTGTATATTCAATACTACAATTATGATCCTCAATTACTGTCACTTTAAAAAGTTAAACTGAGTCCATGAATGTTCTCCAATTTTGCTATGTCTAAAACTGTCAGCCAGTGCTTAAATTGCAAGCTCTACCTGAAACAAGTGCCTATTTATGAGTTACATTACACAGTGGTTCACATCCACTTTCAGAGAAACAGAGTAAGAGAATTTAACTGATTGCAGAGGTTAAATTGGTCCATATTCTTTGTCAATAGCAGGTCTAAGTAAAATTAGCACCAAAAATTATAATACTGGTGTAAGTCATGGATCTAATTAAAGTGATTTTTAGCAATTTAAGGACAGAAGGATCATGAATATCAGGGCTTCAGTAATATCCTTGGCTTTTAATAAATGGCAAACGCTGTTAGAATTTAGGATCTTTCTGCTTTCAAACTTAATCACTATCCAAGAACATAAAACACACAACTATAATTTTCAAACCAGTGTTACAAAATTAAGAGATTCAAGCCAAATTGTACATGGATATTATTAGACTATATTTATTATAAAAGGCACGTGTACTGATTATCTCAGTCAGAAATAATTTTCTTTTGTTTTCCTCTTGAAAGACATTCAAGCATATGTGTACTAGGTCTGGCTGAGGCGGAGTTAGTTTACTCCACATCAGCCCCCACAGCTCTGTACTGCGTACTGGTATCTAGGAAGGTGTTGGTAATGCATCAGTGTTTTGGCAACTGCTGAGCAGTGCCTGCACAGCATCAGCACTGTCTCTCCAACATTTCTTCCTCACCAGTAGGCTGGAAGTGGGCAAGATCCTGGGAGGACATGTAGCCAGGACAGCTGACCCACACAGACCAAAGGGATATTCCATAACATATGCCTGCTCAGATATAAAATCTAAAAGAAGGGAGGAGGAAGAGGGGCATTCATTATTATGATGTTTCTCTTCCAGAGGAACCATTAGGTGCAGTGAAGCCATTCTTCCCAGGAAGGATCTGGACATCTGCTCTGCACTGGTGTGGCCTCACCTTGAATATTGTGTGCAGTTTTGTGTACTGCAAATATAAGAAAGATATTAAGCCATTAGAATGTCCAGAGGGCAACAAAGACAGAGAAGGACCTTGAGAAGATGCCACATGAGGAGCAGCTGAGGGCATTTGGTCTGTTCAGCCTGGAGAAGAGAAGACTGAGGGGAGACCTCATTGCAGTTACAACCCTTGTGAGGGGAAGAGGAGGGGCAGGCACTGATCTCTTCTCTGTGGTGACCAGTGACAGGACCTGAGGGAATGGCCTGAAATTGTGTCAGGGGAGGTTTAGGTTGGATTTTAAAAAAAGGTTCTTCACCCAGAGCATGGCTGGGCACTGGAACAGGCTCCCTAGGGAAATGGTCACAGCACTAAGCCTCAGAGAGCTCAAGAAGCATTTGGATGATACTCTCAGGCACATGATGTGACTCTTGGGAATGGTCTCGTGCAGGGCTGAGGGTTGGAGTTGATGATCCTCATGGGTCTCTTCCAACAGCATATTCTGTGATTCTGTGATCACTTGCTGGTGGGAAGTAGAGAATAAATCCTTTGCTTTCTTCTGCTTCTGCACAGCAGACCTTGCTTTTGTTGTATTAAACTGCCTTTATCCCCACCCATCCCATGAAGTGGAGATATTTTCTCTTCCTCCATCCATCCTGCTGAGGAGGGCATCTGGCATCTAGGCAAGGTCAATCCACAGCAATATGCTACCAAGGCCATGGGTCTGTTGCTTCTAGGCCCATAGACAAAAATGTTAATTTTTATTATAGCATAACATAGAAGTAGTAGGTGATTCAACTACCCAAGTATCTATTGCTAAACTAGTGTGTCAGAACACAAGCTGTCTATCTCATGCAAGTCCATGAGATAATTTTCTACATGGAAAAATAATGGGGTGGATGCACTTTCTGAAAATGCTTCAACCAACAGAGAACTGAGATAAGCATTAGCATGGAGTGGTAGAGTTTAAAATGCTTGGGATGGGTTAGCACAAATAAAATCTACACATTTCAAAATTATGAGGTATCTAGTGTGCTGGTCTCAGAGAATGAAGCTCAAGGAGAACCAGCAGATGCTTCAGACAGAGCATTACTAGCACAGAGGAAAGCTAGCAAGGGCCCTATGACATAAATTTGACTGAAATATAAATTTGAATGTGAGATTTCAAATCCAATATACAGCAGGAGAATTTATTTAGAAAGTCAGCGTAACTATAAAAGTGCAGCATAAATTTTGGGCCAAAAATGAAAAAAAGTGTAGGAACAAACTGAAATGTAGATAATAAGAACATGTTACCACTCCCAAGTAACAAGGAATAGGACAAGAGGAAATGGCCTAAAATTGCACCAGAGGAAGTTTAGATTGCATATTAGGAAAAATTTCTTCACTAAAAAGGCTGTCAAGCACTGGAACAGACTGCACAGGAAAGTGGTGGAGTGACTATCCCTGGAGGTATTTAAAAGATGTGTAGATGGGGTACTTCGGGATATAGGTCAGTGGTGGACTTGGCAGGGCTGGTGTTGGTACTGAGAAATGAAATGTGAGCAATTCAGATCTATATGGACCCTGTGGGACTGAAAGAGCTGCCAGCTAAGAATAAACAGGGCCACGGCTGCTGCTGACCAGTAAAGGAGAAATCACTCCCTAGGAGCTCTCAGCTACTCCCCGGAAGTTTCACATGAGAACTCTTCAAGCTTCCCACAGGATTCTGGAGATGTACCTGAAAACAGTCAGGATGAGTTCACCAAAACATTGGACTTGTGAGATATGGATTATAACCAATTGGGATTTGCAAATAGATGGTGTGAGGTTCAATTTAGCCAATGGAGCATAGCCTTAACCCTATATAAATCGTGTGCAGTGTGTAATAAATGGCATTCACTTGTTTCCATTGGTCTGGTGCGTGGTGTCCTTATTCCTCCCCTTATTAATGTTTACTTTAGTCTGGCTTACTGGTTTGACTCAATGATGTTAGAGGTCTTTTCCAACCTAAACATTCTATGATTCTTTGTGGTGTAAGAAGATAGAATTCATTAAAGACATGAGTATTCAAGGGTAAGCCAGGAGAAAAAAGCAGTCTCTCACTGAGCGTAATACAAAAGCTACTAGTTGGAGATACCAAAGAGACTGAACATAGTTTTTCAGCTTCTTCTACTTATTTCCAGGGATAAAGGTATTCACAGAACCTCGGTAAGATGGGTATTTTTGAGAAAATGTCCACAGCTTATTGCCATATTAGTGTTATACTTCTGCAAAGGTTTGTCTTCAGTCCAATAACAGTCAACATTTGTACTACTAGTGACTAGAAGACTATAAAAATTACTATTATATTTATATGCCACCAACTGAGGAAAGATTTGCAGCATGCTGATGTCTTTTTTAGAATCCAAAATAGATTAGACCTGACTTGAATAGAATAGAAAAGTTCTAAAATATTGTTTTAATAAATTAAATGTTCTAGATAAATATGAAACTTTTTGTGAAACCGGGTTTCACAAAATTAGCATGTTGGAGTTGCCAGCACTGTAAGTTCTCATGAATAGATCAGACTAATCACTACCCAAAACAACCGACAGGTACCACTGATCCTTCCATGCAGTGGCAAAAAATGCTCATGAAGTCTTTTTCATGTATGTAATTTGTTTTAGTTTCAACCATGGACTTATGAATACAAGAATGGAATAAAGATGCTCAGTTCCTCTTCTTGGTGCCAGAAGAATCCTTGCAGGCTTTATAGAGTTCTGCTAAACATAATAAACATCTTTAACTTTTCCAACATCAGTCCTTCGGGTACAAATGGTTCATTAGTATACTAGCATTTACCTTCATCAGATATCTATGGAGCCTGCCTCAGTCTCACAGCAGGGCCCTTGCATTTCCTCTACACTGCCAGGATTTCAATCTGTTAAAGGCCAACAAAGCTGATTTATTTTTATTCTGAGTTTCAGGCTTCTATCTTACTGGCTTCTCTAGCTTACTGTTGCAATTTATAGATGAATATTCTGTTTCTAAACACAGAAGAAACAGTATTGTAGACACATTGAACTAAAATTTACAGGTACATGTGATGTCAAACATTGGCTTTGATCTGTCCACAGCAGATGGATTTATTAGTTTCATTTGCACACACAAGATTTACAATAGTACCTTGCCCTGCCCATAAATTCTATATTCTTACAATTGAAAGTTTGATTTAGTGTTACAGTTGAATTTCTTCTTGCTTTTCTTTTCTATATACATTGACTCTTTGAATACAGTGAAGTCAAATTTTCCCAAACAATGTTGTCTCACATATGGCTATGATACATAATATACTTTTCTGGTATACAAACCCTAAATTTTGACTCTTGTCTTTGTGTTTCTCTTGCATTGTCTTAGTCTTACAGAATTTGGGCTTATCCAATTTACACCTACCTTTCAAGGATTTGTATTTCTTTTACTTCCCAATACAGATTTGATGTTATCTCTAATTTGATCTTTGGCTGATGTAGGATCTTTTCTCAACAGCTGCAGAATATATCTACAGTCATTACAGTTCAGAGCTATCTCTTATAGATAAGACATTGAATTCTTTAGCTCTGTGATTTGACTGGACTCAGAAGTGTTTCAATAACTAGTAATATTAAGCTTTAGTGTGATTTCTTGAAACAAAAAGCATTCCTTAGACAGACAAACCCTTTTATGTGTATGAAACCAGAATGAAGTGCTTTTTTGATATTTGGTGCAGTCGTAGGAATTACAGAAGCAAAAATGGAGACAGTGAATCATCTGGCTGTAATCTATGATGTAACCAGCATCAGACAAACATTTAAACCCCCCTCTTTTTCTATTTATTTCTATTTTTCTTCCAAACAATACAGTTTATTCCAGACTTACAGATCTTAGTTTAAAAGGTTCCCTATCAAAGACTTTCACCTGTACTGGGAAGTCACCCTGCACTAAAATTTTGTGGGAGTATTAATGCCCTGATTTTACAGGTGTTTCTGCAGTTACATTGAAATACCTGTAGTAAGAAGAAATGAGATAAATAAAGAAAAGGAAGGAAAGCAAAAAAAGCCAAAAAATGAAGGGAAGGAACAATGAGAGGGAAGAAAAGGAAGGGAAGAAGGAAGAGAAGGAAGGGAAGGAACAGAAAGAAGGGAAGGGGAAGGAGGAAGGGAGTGAGGAAGGCAGGCAGGCAGGAAGGCAGGCAGGAAGGAAAGAAGGCAGGCAGGCAAGAAGGCAGGAAGGAAGGCAGGCAGGAAGGCAGGAAGGCAGGCAGGAAGGGAGTGAGGAAGGCAGGCAGGCAGGCAGGAAGGAAGGCAGGCAGGAAGGAAGGCAGGCAGGAAGGAAGGAAGGCAGGCAGGAAGGCAGGCAGGAAGGCAGGCAGGAAGGAAGGAAGGCAGGAAGGAAGGAA
>JAWWEV010000134.1:55726423-55737483 GCA_035583235.1 Hafferia zeledoni | reverse complement strand
ATAGAGGGGGTAGAATACACGGCCTTGATCACCCCCACACAGTGCCAGCTGGTCTCACCTGCTAAACTAGGACACCAAGCTAACTCTCACTCTGAAAGAATACATTTCATCCTGTTTTCTATACTAAATTATTCCAGAATACTGCCAAGAGATGGCTATGCTTTGGCTGAAAACTAGCAAACAAAAGGCTAACAGCTAAACTACACGTTCAGACTGGGTTGTAAAATGGCATCTGAAAGAAAATCTCAACCAAAACCAACCACCCAAACATCAGAAGCTTGCTCTAAATCCAGCTGCCTACATCCAGGCTCTTGAACCATGATAAACGTGAAATCCTTCAGGGTTCACACTAACTTTCAAGTCCAGAATGACCCCTGCTTTTTAAGTATATATCAAATGGAATAAAGGGCATCTTATACTTCAGCAGAAATTATGTAAGTTCTCTCTTGCCTTATACTTCATGCTGTTATCACATAATAATTTTTCACTTCCTGGGGCTGGTAGTGGTTAATTCAAATTTTTTTTTCCATGTCTGTCTTTTTCCCCCTTTGTTCCAAGGGGCTCATTCACCACAGGCAATGCCACTATTGAGTCAAAGTGTCGTTCAAGCTCACAAAGTCACACATTTTCAGCTGGGAGGTGGGTGTGATTATCCAATTACCTTTTGACATTTCCATCATCTCCTTTGGCCCCTAAGTACAATAAGTTGGGCATTTCAATATCTGCTCATCCTCAATTTAAACCTGTTTTGAAAATACAAAAGAATCTTAAGTGATCTGTCCACAGCATTGAAATACCAACTCTAGTGGATACTTTGAAAACTCAAAGGCTTTACGAGATGAATAGCAAACTGTGGATGACAGCTCCTGTGGAGCCATTATTGAATTGCAGCAGTGATGACTGCATTGCTTTGGATTTAGATAAAAGACTCCATGCAAGACAAATGGTAGGAGGACATCAAACAAGACTCTGTCCATGCAGTGACAGAAGCAATCCAATTGAAGAAGCTGTTGATTTCCCCAAAGTAACTTACATTTCTTCTTGAGTAATTTATATTAAGGAACTAAAGATTGTATATTCATCTTCTATTTACAGTTTTCTCTAAAAATACTGCTTCTAGTTGTCAAATATAAGACTTGCTTAAACTGTTTGCCAGAAAGGAAATACCAGTATTGGACCTTGTTAATTATTTTTCATCTGTATTTTATTTAGCCACAATATCACTGTGTCTAAAGGTTATGGACTAAGAGTTACAATCAATACTGATTAGGTAAAGAGATTAGTCAGCAAATCAATAACATACATACCAGCAGGAAGCTCTGTACACTCAAAACAACAATGGGCATAAAGGGTTCAGATAAACATCATCACCTTTATTTAGATGAAAGCTGATTTTAGAGCATTTCGACTCTGTCATTAATAATGAAACAACCTTTTGGAGTCTTAGTTTGCTACACAAGTGTAATGTAGATCTAGAATAAGTTTCAAGATATGCCATGAAGTAGTTTTGTACAAAACTCTAGGATTTGGGGTTTAATGACAGCTATACAGGCATTGCCTTGGAAAGGATCAAGAATGTTTGGGGTTTTTTTGACTTCTTGCAGAAAGTCTCCATTGGCATTTCAGTCTTGCCATTCACACTTAGTGTGCCTCACTGGTTTACAACATTCACAGACCTGGATCACTCAAACCACCTTGATTCATAGGAATTTAAGGAGGGAGATGTATCCTGTAAGAACACATTGTGTGCTCCAGCTGGGCATGGTCATTCAGCCCACAGGACTGGATTACAACTTTTCCTGTCAGATCTGACTGAAGTGTGTTTAATGCTGTCAATGGGTCTTTAATGCACACTGGTTCATTCCACAGATCCACTTGTATTTTTCTATCATAACAACTAACAGAGACAAAGACTTACTCTTTTAGAGCACAGCCACAAATGAAGATTAGCATTTAGTGTACTGTAGCCTCTTAAATGTGTAGAATTGCAAAATGTGGGCATTTTAGGCATGAGATTAAATGGAAGAGATTAAATATATGGACACACATAGAATGGCATAGAAGCATAAAGCATTCCTGGTAATTCAGGTAATTCTATCTGCCCTTTTTCTATCCTATTTTGTACAACTTCACAACCTGCTATTCTTGCTTTCTATTTTGGATCAGATCTAGTTGTCATCCTCATATTTTCCCTAACACATCTCAGCACATTTTTCTCACTGCCTGTATTTTGTCTTCTACCTTCCTAATACCTTTTTTTTCCCAGGCCCTTCTTATCAAACCTAGAGTAGGCTAAATTAAGATTAAAAAAAATAACCTTCAAAAAACATGTGCCTCTTTTTCTGATCCTTCCACTTACCTCACCCACACAAACTGCATGACAGACAGACCATGGTCAGCTGTCATGAGAAATTTTAGCTTTGATGCCACCTTGCCAGGAGGCAGGGTCCAAAATCCCTTCTCACCTGATACAGCATTTTCTTGATGAAAATTTAATCTAAATGCCCAGGCATCTAATTTCCTAAAACCATACCCAGGTTCAAAAGACATTAGAGCAGAAGATGTCTTTAGCCTGTCATCCCCTCCCAATGAGGAAAAGGACTCCCACATCCAAAGAGTTTTGGAGAAAAACCCTGAGCAGCAAATTTTTTGAAAAATCAGGAAACAGATCCCTTCCATCCCACCTTCAAATTCTTGACTATTTTAATATGTGCATATGAGTCTCTGAACTCCCTGCAATGATCTTGGTCCCAGGAGGAATTATCTGCATCTGCTTCTTTCCTTTCAGGATACTATGAGCAATATAGCAGAGAATCTGAAAGCTAAGTTTGTTCTGAGCAGATTCATTGAAAAGAACAGGTTTTAATAAGCTAAACGTAAAAATAGCTTCCATGGTGTCTAATCTGTGATTCCTGCTTGGCACTGATAATTAGGACAAAAAAAAGGACAGAAACTAACACGATTGATCTCAGTGAAAACAGTTTTGTTTTGTTCTCTTGAAACTACCCTCAGAATTCTACTTTGCATGATTACTTGCAGTACTTTTCCATCTTCATTTTTACTTTTCAGAATTGGAGAGTTTGTCTGACACCCAAAGAACATGCAAGTTCAACTGCCAGCTTAGGGATAAGATTCAAATGAAATTATTCTCACTCTTTTTCACCCAGGTCCTGATGAGAGCAAGACGACCTTTCTCATTACAGAGTTTTTATTTTTAATTATCTTTTTCCTCTGGCTGACACGGGCAGCACTTTACCCTGGTTGGCACCTCCATGGTGCATCCCTTGGTGAGCCAGTTGAAGAATGGAGAACCAAACCAACTCCTGCTCTGAAAACATGGCATTAGTACATACGGCTCCCCCAGCTTCATCTGAATTTAGGGCTGCTCAGTATCTCAAGAAAGCAGGCCACAACAGCCTTCAGGCTTAAGGTGATTTCTGCCCTGTAGGAAACTATATGTGCAGAACACTGTATGTGGGAAACCCCATGGTTTTCCTTAACATCCATACTGCTCCTCAAACATGAGAAACTCCAAGGAGTGTAAGAACAGGTTCCCTCTGAATCCTTTTTCAAATAATCATTTGAAAAGCAGAAATTTGTTTTATTTCACACTGCAGACAAATCCATCTCTTTTCCCTCCCATTTTTATTGCTCATTTTATTGGCAACATTCCTTTTTCTCCTAAAGTAAATTTCTGATGTGGATTTTGTCTTTTGGATTCATGCTTCCTGCAGACTTTTACCTGATTAAGTTCTTCTGATCCAAAGAACTGAACAGAAACTCCCTGGTGGTGACAGGCTGAAATTCCTCTGCAGTTTTCTCTGGGGGGAGGGGAAAAAAAAAAGGAAAAAAATAACCACCAAACCAACACCACCCCAATCACCCCCAACTCTGAAAATAAAATAGAAAGAAAGGAGAAGAAACAGACCACCTCAAAGCCAGAGTCAAATGCAGGTCTCAAAAACATGTGTTGATTCCACATTACAAAGTTACTTTAAATCCCCAAGTCTCTCATTTCCACTCCCCAAGAGGAATCAAACCAAACAGAGAACAGCTTACATTGTCAAGACCTGGGAGCTTGTTGTAAGAATAACTAGTTCTTGACATTTGAAATTACTGTGGTTCAAACATTTTTTGATCTTTCTTATTAGCCCCGTGTCTTGAGAAATAAAAATATTATAATCAGAAAGTACATAATTGGGTTCAGGATATTCTGTGGTCACCCTTGCTGGCTCTGGAGATAAAGGCACTTTGAAAGATTATGCGAGGATATCTGGAATTTATTCTGCACGGTCTGTGAAATGACAGATCTTTTTTCTTAATTACACCAGTATCAGTGTAACACCTGTAGTTAACATTCTGTCCTGAGGAATGTCTTCTGATACCTTTTATAGTTCCACTATACACATGGCAGCAAAATGACACATGGATGCTGAGATGTTTATTACCACAGACTCGAAGGCTGCCTCAATCCTGCCCCAGCTGTCTTACCCCACCGTGTCTCGCTGCTGCCAGGCTCAGAGTGGCTGTCGCACAAGTTGCCACCACACTTCACAAGCATTATGGACCGGAAGCAACAGTTTCATGAAGTGTTTGGACACAAATATGTGCACATTAGTCAACCCTCACAACTTGTAATTAGATGCTTTGGGAGCTGCACTTTATGGCCAGGCCGTCCCTGTGTGTCCTCAGAGCTGCCAGTGCAGTGGGGTGACACCAGTCCCCACTCCATGCTGCCCACTCTTCCATAAACCTCCATCCGTCCCTTGCTGCAGCAAGGAATCACATGCAGAGGGTTTTCCACAAGCTGGGTTTATTGAGCTGCATTATACAAAAATATAGCTCAGACAGCCCCTCTGCAGCCAAAACAATCTGTCATTTTTAATTCTTCCTGTCACCTCATTAGGTATTTAGCTACAGTGAAAGTAAAAAACCCAAACAAACAACCAAAAAAAAAAAAACAAAACCAAAAAACAAACCAAAACCAAAACAAAACACCAACAGCAAAACCCAGAACACAATGTTTCCAGAACTCCTGCTCAGATTTTAGCATAAATATCAAGGCACCAAAAGATTCATTGACCAAACATATGTGACTCAGTGCTATATATAACAAAGTGACATGCAGAATGGTCTCAATAGACATATAAAGCAATTAAAATAACTGTGCTTCAAAGCATTGTACTATAACATAAAAGGTCATCCCTATAAACATGAAAAATATGACTGTTTTTTTCTTATATACAGGCACACCAATACCTAGCTGGAGGTTCCATTCTAAAAGATAATTTCTAAAAATTTCTGCAAACATGCCATGTCCTGTGTCATTCTGCCTTAGATCGTGTTTTCATCAATGGTAGTATTTTAAATGGACACAACAGGAAATGTCATTGAGGCCAGCTACGTGTCAGAAGACAATACTGTACTAAGTACAAAATATTTACCCCATGCATACATATGATGGTGAAGGAAGCCCTGGATAACCTTCTGAAAAAATGAAAAGCCTGTCTTTTTTTCCTCCTAGAGCTTGTTTGTTTTCACATTAACTTATTGAAGTTGTATTCCAATGGAGACTGCAGAATGTACATTTTGAGGACTCTGATAATTTTTGCAGTAACTTTCTGAGTTTGTGATAATAATGTTTATGCACAGATGTAAAGAATGTGCTGACAGATTAAAAAGGAGTCAGCCGGTGTTTGCACAGTGTTCATTTTTATTTAAGGGGAGAAAGAAAAAAAAAAAAGAAAAAAGAAAAAAAAGTACTGCACCTGGTTGTGAACAAACAGCTTTTACAGAAGTTGAAGTAGTTTGGTATATTGCAATTCCCTAAGCCCTCCCTGCATTAATTCAAAAATTCGAGTTATGGGGATATCAGAGAATCACCAGCTTTTATTTTTACTGCAATTACAGAGTTCACTTTGACTGGTTTTCCTACTAATGTTAAAAGGAATCTTAGCCCAGACAGCAGTAATAAGTAAGGAAGTGTTAAAAAAATGTTAATTTATTGCAAAGACGATCCTTGCTATGGAGATCCTTCTTCCTTATGTATTTAGGCTACACATACTTTCTAATTGTACTTGGAATGCTGTAATGCCCCCAGAGGTGTCTTGAAGGATAGTGAAGGTATAAATGTAGCATATGGCAATAGGTATCTGCTGTTTCTTAATATGCAGCTATAGTATTTTAATGCTAATTGATGTACTGAAACCTCATATTTTACAATGCCATAGCATGGGAAGAGATGACAGGTAATGTCATTTTCTCTCCAGCTGATCAGAGAGACTGCCCTGATCAATACCTGCAGAAGGATGCAGCAGCTACTGCTGGAGGAAGCATACTGATTCAGGTAGAAAAAAAAGAAAACACTCACAAAAAGAAAAGGAGAAGCAGCAAAAATATTCAGTTGGAAGAAATATTAATTTGGAAAGGTGAAGCATGCAGAAACCTGCAACTTCAGAACAGGCTCCACAACTACAATGGGTAACCTCAAGCCATGCCTGCCTTTTCTGAAGGATTTGCCTTTCAACCTAATTAGAGCAGGAGCAGAGAGATCATATGTTCCTTGCTCTTTTTGAAAAATTACTGGGAAAAGTCCATGTAATCAGGAGGTATTTATGATTTCCATTGACTTTCAATTTTCTTGGTTCATCTGTTCCCTTTCAGAACGTTTGATGCTAGTCTGTTCTAAACTGTATGTTGAATTTGCTTTAATCAGGTGTCTTTGTAACAGACATTAGGTCATTTACTGTTTGATTTTTTTCTTTGAAAATACAGGTTTTCTTAGTTTCAAAAGTGTCCTTTGAAGAAACCTGTCATATCCCAGACAGATTTAAAAAAAAAAAAAAAAAAAAAAAAAAAGAGAGAGAGAGAGAGAAAGAGAGAGAAAGATTGGAGGACCAGGGAGGAAAGCGGGGCAGGGAGCAAACCTCAGATTCTGATCTTTCCCCACAACAGTACTGGGGAATTGTGCACAGTTGTGAGCAGCACCCTTTGTACCCATAATTGCCCCCCTCAAGTTCCTTTCTCTGGTGATCTGGGCTCATGCACTGAAGCTGATTATCAAAGGCAGAGCTTAATATTCAAGTAGACAACCACATACACTGACAGGTGCTGGCTCAACCATGGGTTTACACCTTCTGTCCCTGGAGCCTCCTCGCATCTTTGCTGCCCTGAAATTCCCAAGTCCCTTTCCTCCTGTCCTGTAGCTGGTTTTGGGGTTAGAAACCCAAAGTTAATATCATTTCAGTCCCTCTCACAAATTTGAGTTCCTCATACAACCTCACTTTTCTGTTGGCCGTTGCAGCCACTTGAAACTCCTCCCTCTTGAACTCTTTCCATAAAACCAAAAGCCCTGCTTCTCACAAGGGTATTCTAAGTGGCACATTTAATGAAAAGCCACTTAACTGAGGCTCTGTGGTGAGCAGAGTCTCACATGATCAGTGGGTATAGTTTGGCTCAGGTAGGCTGAATTTCCATTTGGAAGGGCAAGTCTGTCTCCACTGCCCATAGAAAAAGCCCAGCGTAAATATGCTCCTTAGCTCCTAGCCTAGCAAGCCTCAGTGAGGTGACTACGTCACTGTTTATTTACTTTCAAAGGTTATCTTAAAAGAGTATGGTAAACTAGAAAAGTTTGCTGATATACTTGGCAGTGAAAATTTCTATGGAAAGTCTCTGTCAAAGAAAAATATAGTCCCCTCTAATAGACATATGTCTGCTTTTTAGAGGGAACTCTCCCCTACATTTAAGATTCAAAAATAGTAATAGGTTCTGAACAGCATTGAAAAACAAGCCATAAACCATCTTGAAAACCTATTTTAATTGTTCTAATACACATTTTAAAGATTAATATCTCCTTACTTTCATAATGAAGTGGTACTATTTGGGATATAGAAAGAATAAATTGTGTAATGCCAACAGAAAAGGTGCTGAGGTAGCTGGTAATTGACAGAGTTAATGAAGTATGTTAAGCAGGTACAATATAGATGAAGTTGTCCCCTGCAGGGTGATTGGCCACTGGGGAAATAATGTGACAGTTGTCTTTGTGTTAAAATAATGTGGTACTCCTTCTTTGCCAGATCCTATCTGCAATGAGAGATGAAAGAGGTCTTGCAAGGATAAGGATACCTAGGATCCTCCTATAGCAAATACTGTGCTTGAATTTGGCAGGTAAAGGACAAGATAAAGAGAGGGTAAAGAGTGTAATGGCTGTCTGTAAAGCCATTAGGCTATTTCCTACAACCCACACATGAATTATTCACTATTGAAAAGTAATAATTTGACACTGTTTTCTGTAATCCTCCCTCATACATTACAATGCACTGGTGCTGCCTGGGGATGAATGGGAGCTGAACTGGGCCTGCCAATTTTTCTGGAAGTTGATTATTTTTAGATATTGTTTTAATAATTAGCTAACTAGCTTCCAAACTGCACAATGGATTTAGACAGCAAAGGATGGTTTTTGAGAGTAATATAGATTTTGTCTTATTATCTCCTCCTAATGTATGTGATTATTACCATTGAAACAGCAGGGGAAATATCAAATAGAAATAGAGCTCAACCTCTCAATTATACTAAGCTCTGTGGTCAGCACTGGTTCCAAAAGAGGCGTGTAGAGCATGGAGTAATGAAAAATCATTGATAGCATCAATTTGGTGTCTAAATAGTCTATTGTGCTATTCCAGCATTGTTCTTACTAAAACCATCTCAGAAAGCTAGTCTTTCTTGACCATCAGATCTCAAAATATCCTGAAGCTTTCTTGATTCACCCAGGTGCTGACAGCATGTTCATGTCACAGACACATGAAAATTATGTAGTATTTTAATTCTTGAAGTTGTGGCTGTTGACGTTTTCGTCGTTGATATTTATTTGCTTATAACAAAGGTGAGTTATTATTGGCCACAGAGACCTTTGAGCTTTTCAATATGGTGCGAAAGATTAAATGGAAACATTTGTTCATTGTAGGATTTAGGTTTACAAAAATCATAATCTCTTTCCCCGGTCTTTCTTATGGCTGTAAGATTTGTATAACTGTTTTTATTATATTTTCCAGAACAACAACCTGAACATTCTCAATAGAACTTCTTACTATGGGAATTTGAAAAGCATTCCCTTAAAATTTATCACAGACCACAGTTTAAAATATTTTTGTGCCCAAAGAATCTCAGACAACATAAAATACTACAAAATACTAGGAGATCAAAGCAAATAGCAATTATCTAAAGCATTTTTCTGGTATCCACCCAGATTTGCCTTTTGAGAATGCTAACTCAATAAATAATCACTATCCATATGCAAAGTATTGGCTATAACTCTCAAAAGAACTTAGAATTGTCTTTAAGGTATTTTGCTTTGTTTGACAAAATACTCTTTGGAGGTGTACTAATGGGCAAAGCCTAAGAGCCAAAGAAAGAGAACCTGATCCATCTGAAAGAGAAGACAAGAGAAGAGAAGGCCGAAGGAAACAAATGCAAAAATATGCTGGTACTCACTAAAAAAGTGCTGACTTCCTGCTGTAGGTCACCTCACCAGCCTACCTTGTACAACAAAATAGTGGAATTAAAAAGTGCTGATTCTCTGTGCTAGCAAGACTTTTTTCTTTTCAACCCCTGTTTAGGGTTGAAAGAATATGAGAAGACAAGATAGACAAGACAGAATACGTTATATATGGGGTAGAGACTTTGTGTCTGACAGGCTGCCTTAAGAAAAAAAGATACCATAAACGCCTACAAAATCAGATCAATCAGAGCACTCCTAATCTAGCAGTAATAATTAATAAACTCTTAAATTATATTTTATATCTCAAGGCTTTGTATATATATCCACATGACACCACTGTCAGCAACTACAGCTGACACAATTGCAAACAGCATGTGCATGAATAAGACACCCAGATGCTCAGGCTATCCTATGTATATATCCTATATATATGTATATCCTATATATATATATATATATATATATATATCTCCCATATAACAGTATATCATATGCAATGCATAAAATTGTCCAGTATAATGATTTTACAAATCCAGCCAAAGCAAGAGACATCTCTCCCTCCCTTTTGTCTCCTCATTAAATATACTACTTTTCTAAATCTCTGTGCAAGTATTTGAAGGACAGCATTTCTGAGCCAGTTGTGAGGGATTAATTGAACTTACAAGGGGATTGTGCTGAGTGCGACATCTCAATTAACTTACTTGTTAAATAGGTAATGGCACTTGACTGTTAAGTTGTGAAGGAACTTGTTAAATGGATATTGCTACTTATTTAAAGGATATGGTCTATGGTCTGGCTAAATAATGAGGACTACAAAGTGTGTGGAAATCTAAACAATATAACAAGAGAGGCTAGATGACAAAACAGAGCCCTTCCTCCTCATTCAGATACTTTCATCTATTTCACAGTATTTGAATGAGAACATGTTTTCTCTGACTTGAAGCACTGCTAGCCAAAGATATGCAGAGAAGGAACCAACCACAGTCAGATGAAATTGACAACTGTGATGTCCTATGAAATCTGGAAAATTTGCTTTGGGTTTGAGATATGTTTGCTTTGCATTAGGGTGTGGGGTTTGGGGTGACCTTTTTGTTGATTTTCTTCCTTCTCTTTCTCAAGTTAATAACTTTTCAGATTTCTGCTGAGCCAAGGAAGAACAGAGCTAAAATATCAAATATATTTCTCAAAAGAATTAACAGCTTCATGCTCCTCCTAAAAGGTACTCCTTTGTTTGTCCTTTCATTCCAAGTTTCCTTACATCAGTAGCTTCCTTAACAACAGGGATAACTGAGCTTGAAAGGGTTCTGCTCTGAAATGTCAATGTTGTTTACTTCCTCTGCTCTTCATTTCAGCATTTTGGTCTGATTTTTTAGATCTTGGTCTGTGAGAATCATAAATCATGGGGAATAGATGCATACAAAATGAAATAGTTTGGTCCATCTACTTAGCTTTGAAGGAACTTTGAGTCTATAGCTCCCCAGCTGTCAGCACCAAGTCTTTGTGCAACCAATTCCTTTATTTTTAAAGGAATCTGGTTGGGGGGGGGGGGGGGGGGGGGGCGGCG
>JAWWEV010000134.1:55711473-55726323 GCA_035583235.1 Hafferia zeledoni | reverse complement strand
GGGAGGGCGGCGGGGAGGAGTATCACTCCATTATCTGGTTTTCCCCATATTTTGATTTGGAGTTCTGCTTAAGAACATGTCTAATTTTCATTAAAGCAAGCTATTACAGAATGCACAGGCTGCAAGTTTCAGTTTGCTTCTCCCTTGGCACAAACCATCTTATAAAAACAGTGGCATCTCTCTGAAGGTGAGAGAGACTCTCTAACCTCTTACAGGATTCATAAAATCCTGCACATATGTCATGTGGCTGCCACCTTAACTTCTTATGGGACAAAAACTCCTGGCAATCATTTCAGAACTTCAAGGAATTGGGTTTTTTTACAAAGGTTTATCAAATGAAAACAAAACTTTACATTGTTTAAAGCATCATCCAAGATGGTAAGTCCTTTCCTTAGTACTGAACTTATGCTTCTCAGCTCAATACTGGTAAACTAAGTGTAAGGAAAGGAAAGGAAGAAGTATTTTCCCTGTAGACTGTAAGAAAGACAACTCTTCTGCTTAAAAAATTACACTGCTTTAGTGGCTTCTGCTCACTATCTTCACATGAAAAGTATCAAGGAAGGGTTTTGCAAAGTTATTGGGGCAGTTTCATTTGGAACTCGAAAATGCCTTTGAAGAAGGTGAAGGCTGCATTTTCAACAGGTGATAGAGCAGCAGGAGGTCTGCATCCCAGGGCAGCATGAGCCTGTAAGCAAGGGCAGCCCTCGACGCTGCACATATTTCACTGAAGCCAACAAAGCTGCACCTAAGGCCAGGAACTCCCATAGATCTGGTTTTAGGGCAGTTTGGCTGCTATTTTAGGAAGGGTCTGACATACTTTCCTGTGTGGGTTATATTCATCTACATTTTTTCATGTGCAATCAACACAAGGGGAGTGGAAAAAGAAAATTTCTTTCTCGCATAGAAGCAGAGGCAAGCATTGCAAACAGAGTGCATTTCAATAAACCATAATTACACATACAAATTCATCAACTTGGGCATGCAATTAGTACACTAATTACACTATAATTGTAACTGAATACCCAAACAGATGACCATGGGCCAACCTCCATCCCACCCAGTTGTCTTAGTGTCATCGCTCTTATGCACAGCAGTGTCAATGCTCTTGTATATCTCCTGCTGAAAATAGGAATTCAGCAGATGGGTAAATACCATCAGTTTCACAATTCAGCCATGAATTCATCCAATTCTATATTTACAATCAACTTACTGTCTTAATAACTTTAACTGAGACCCTGCTGTGATGTGTTGTCTTGGTAGATAGTCAGAGACGGTCCCAGCCCAAAGGCTTAGTCAAAGAGGACACACTTTGCAGAAGTGCTGCTGTCCTTGTCTGTATACAAGAACCTGATCTATGGATAGATAAGAGATGTAATGATATCCAATGATATCGAGGTGCCTAATTCTCTCTTACAATGACAGGCTTTGCAATACCAGCTACTAATGACGATTTCACCAAACTTGGACTACTTTGTTGAAATGGCCATGTTGGTTGAATAATCAATGTAAAGAATCACCTCCTCCAGCAATTGCACAAAGAGCACTTCTGAGCAGAGAGGTGCCTGGCTTATCGTCCTGGTGTCAGCTGGCAAGTCCAGGCCTAAATTAGTCCTCAAGTACTTCACCTAAGATCAGATGAATAGTTTGTAGCAAAAAGAAGGAATCAACCCTGAGCCCTCTTTTGCTTCACTTCCAGTAAATTAGCTCCCTGTGTTATATGGCTTTATGTAAGTTTGCCTCAAGTTTTCCAAATGTCCTGATGCCATCAGCAGTGTCTAAATATCAGTATTTTGATTACTGTTAATATGCATATGTTTCAATAAAATGAATTTAGCTAAGAATAAAAATACCTTTTATACAAGATATCACAGGTTTTGGCGATGTATTGATTTAATGTACTTAGTTCAGTGAAAAATCTGTTGGTTAAAGCTATCTGCCATTAGTTTCAATTAAAATATATTGATCTGAGTAAACATTGGTTAGATTAAGTGTTGCCTGTCTGTGAAAAAAATATTTGCTTAAGCAAAAATTGTATGCGTATTTAGACATTTATTTTAGGTGTGGGACTCTCCTAGCATCAGTAGAACTGTTCAGGTATCAATAAATTTCTCTAAACATAAATGGAAATATTCTTTCTTAAATTAAAAAAAAAAGCTGACTACAGTAATATTGGGACTTGCATGCATATTAATTCAAGCAAAATTGGTTTTGAAAGAGTAAGCATTCAGGCCAGAATATTGCAACTTGAAAACACTGAAAACTCAAGCTCTCTGTGAAGAAAAACAAGCTTTCCCATGGAAACACTTTCTTCTTTAACCACAAAGCTAAGATTTCCTGATATCCTCTGAAATTAATTTTTTTTAAAAATAAAATCTTGGTAGGACAACACAGGCACAGGCTAGGACATGCAGCTGTTTTAAAGTACTATATGTACATTATTCATGGGATTAATTTTAATTCAAAGCATAAAAAAATATACATAGAAATAAAAAGCATGTAAGCAATAAGGCTGACACACCAGTCCTTTATTAGTTCTATAAAGACTGGAAGCTCTTGGGACTCTGATCTGAAAGCAGAAGAGCATCTTCACCTTGGGATAAAAGATGGACATGCCTGCCTGACTCTGTTCTCAGCTACCTGCACTTGTACCTAAATGATAACTCCCCAGCACTGCCAGCGAGAGAGCAGGTTGAATCTATCCCACAGTGGTTTTCTCACAGCCATGCAGCAATTCAGCTTTAGGGTTCAGATTACAACACTCAGGAAACTGGAATGGTAGTTGTACATTTATTGTTCAAAGATGTCATTAGTTCTTCAAAGACATACATTCTTCCCATTTGTGCTGCTTACACTAGAGCTGACTATTTTAGAGATGTGTTGTTTGTTTTAATCTCATGTATTCAGGTTTAAAAAAAAAAAAAAAAATCCCTGAGTAGAAAGTAGGGGGGGGTTATGCTTCTGGTTTTGTCTGGGAGAAAGGTACTTCCCGGTTTCCCTCTTCTTTCCACGTGGATGTGTGCAGAGAAGAAATATTGTATTTCATAGGGTTTTGTACCTGCCACCTCTCTCATATTGCCATGGCACACTTTGTCTAGCAGAACTGCATTGACTGTGACAGTGTGTCTATGCATACACTCCATTCACAAGCACCAGGAGACTGACAAAGGCACTGGCTCTGCAGTGAGGCACTCTCTGGATGGCAAGGGCAGTACCAGTGCCACAACAGCACAAAGCTATGGTGTAGTGTTCAGGGAGATCACAGTGCAGGCAGGCACACACCATGCAGTTTTGGGAAGTCCACAGAGAACAGACATACACACAAAGAGCACTTGTGGGCATATTTTCAGTGCAGTGTATGAGGAGCATACAACCTCCACTAGCTACAGCAGGATTCACAAAGACATGTCTTGTACTGAAATCACAATCTCCACGTCTTGTACCAAAAATGTCCCCTGACTGTCAAAACTTTGCTTTGCTTTCCAGGACTACCTCTAGAACTGCTAAGGTTTGAAATGTACTGAATTTTATAGTAAAAGCTGAGATTTTCATGTTTTAAAGGCCTGTGGTGGTAAAAAAAAAAAAAAGGCATCAGATCTTGAAGTCTCATGATCATTTTGTGAATACAAACAACTATACATGCCTGAAGTATGTTTCTGTCCTCTTAATGACTCAGATATAAAATTTTTATTTTTAGCAGCGCCTGATTTCCACTGAAGAAGAAATAGATGAAGGTGCGAGATACTGTTAGATCTCTTATAAGACAATCCTAGGTGCAGAGAATCTGCAAAGTCCTTTGTCTGAACACAGTGAATTTTAAGCAATTGGGTAATTTATTTGATTACGGCTTTACTGTCAGACAGGACTTTCTTGAACACCTCTTTCCATTTAGTCATTACCTTTTTCAAGCTGCGATTTGGTCTACCAGTTACATGTAAATAGTCCTACAATTTCTGGTTTTGTTGTTTCCTTTGCTTGTAAAGGTACATGCAGTTGTCATTCTCATTTCTTCTATCTTTTTGATTGTTAATTGGAGATGTGAAAAAAAAATAATTCTTTAGCTGTGTGGTCATGGCTCTTGTTTGGCCAGAGGTTCCTATAGTGTTGGCATGCTGTTTCCATAAAGTTGTGGATTTAGACTTTTTTAACTGAAGAACCTGTACTCACTGCCTTCTACAAGTTGTTCTTTTTTCTTCTTTTTTAATCCTGTATTAACAATAGTTAAAGCCCACTACTACATCCTTGCATAGCAGAAATAGAAAGTCACCTGAAAATGTGATGTACATAACTTTCACATTGGGGTAGACCTCTCAGACTGTATGTCACATAGTAATTATAACAGCCATTATCATCCAAAAGGAAAAACTATGCAAGTGTGAAAATGAGAGATGAAATCCAGGTGCATTCCTACAAAGGAAAGTATGGATCAGTGAGCAAGTCTTGGGGCAAGACAGGGCATGAAAATCAGCCACAGCACTGAGCAGTCAGCATCCTACATAGTACTTGATTACCCACTGTTAAACAGAAGTAAGCTGTGAGCTTCACAAAGAAAAACCCAAATAAAAGTATGATACAAGGCACCCCAAAATTCAACACCTTTTCTAAGGCTGGGACACTCACAAATCTCTTTGTTGATTTCTTTCAACTCTAATTTGCATTAATCAGCACAGAGTGGAAAAGAAGGAAGAATCAATTCTCTTCCTTGATGTTCATGTTTGCTTTTATTTATTAATGTTCTTAGACATTGCCAGTCTCGCTAAACTGGCAGAGGGATTTGCATCGGAACAAATCTCTGCTGGCTTTTTAACCCAAGAATGGTAAGAGATTACTTCTTTCCCATTTAAATACGTATTTACCCTGAGTGCATTAACACTGTGAAAACAGAAAACTTTCTACCAAACAGGCATTTTTGATTTAAAATATACAGGGACCTTCCCCCTTCTCCCCCTATTCACCTCAGTGGGAGTTTCTGACTGAATAATTAAAGACAAAGTTATCTTTGGTTGAAGAATTAAGTCTGCTTTTGAAGCAATGAGATAATGCCTACCCAAGAACTCGAAGAACAAAGTTGCTTACAGCATGATCACAGTCACTTAGAGGGTAAATCTCAGGGACGCAAAAGCTCCCTCAACCAAAGCCAGCCCCAGTATCCAAAATCCCAGCAAAACACAGATAGCAGGACAGAATACAGAAAAGAAAGAATACTTACATTATAGGATTTACTTCAAGCCATATCATAAAACTAGGTCAGATGACTATCTACACAGGTAAGAATGAAATGAAGAACAATAAGTGCAACAAATAAGAAAGAAAGGAATCAGTAAAAGATAAGGTGAAAGAGCAAGGCAAAAATATTGTACTAGGCCTAAGCAGCAAAAGCTTAGGAGGTTTAATACAGTACTATATGTATGAGCATAATACTCAAGGAAAGGAATCCAGAAAACTATAGAGATGATTTTTATGTGACAGATTTAATGTATTTAATTTTTTCATGTCAACAGTAATAATACTTTGATGTCATCTATACCAGTTTCAGATCAGGAATACCATATTCCCTGACACTACTCCAAGTAATTCATGGGTTGTGTTCTGCCCAGGAAGCTGAGGTGATGTGGAGGAGTTTAATGTCCCATTTGCTGAACAAGGTTAGGGCACAGGACTCCTGCAAGGTAAATCAGTTGTGGAATCATCCTGACTGTGTGCATGAAAGGAATGTATTTTACCAGAACCTCAGCCTTTATTTATTTGCACACATTCTTTTATATTTCCTAAAATTTCAAATTCTAGGAAAGTTTTTCAAAAAATGGAGATAGCAGAGGGTGGGCCAACATTCATGAGAAAGGAGAAAAGTTGTTTACAGTGAAGCTGAACTCCGTCAGATTAGTGACTATTCTAATAAATGTTTGACTTTTCTCACCCACTTCCTGGAGAGAGATTCAGGCTTAAGAAATAAAGTCTCTAAATTAAGAAGCTTAATAATTTCTGCATTTAAGATGACTTGTTGGCTTTTGGGAGTGCTTAAGGTTTATGCTAGAAATTCCCTTGCATCCTAGGGATCAAGAGTAGAAGCTGATAAGATAACTTGAGGCACGAGAGCAGCATGTCTCACTCCACTGGTTCTGTCTTCAAAGAACGTTAGTAGCTGGCATGAGGATGAGACTAGCTCTCTTTCAAAAGAATAAGAGAATGCAGACAGCTACACTATACTGCCTATAGTTACTAGCACACACTCCCCTAAACACAGGAACTAATTTTCATTGCTTCAGTGGTCTTCTTGAGGTTTCTTCACCATGGTATATTCATTGTCAAGAAAAGGAAAAAAAAACCTTTGTCTTAATTAGTATCAATCATCAAATAACAACACACCTGTGATGGAGTTACAGACCCCACACTGAGAACTGGAAAAGTCCCAGAGGCTTGCTAAAGGGGGTATAAGCATATGTTTTGTCTTCCTGGTCTTCTATACTCACTCCTAACAAGCAGTGAGAAGTGACCAGGAGAGAGTAATTGGCTTCAAGGCAGCTTCACTGTGATTGAATAAGTAGGATCATGCTTTTCCTGTGCAAACCTCAACCCAAGAACCCACCCAGCCGAACAGACTTATTCTGTTCTGTGATGATATCTTGGTATGATATTCTTTCGTTTACGTAATTTAACCTCATTGACTTGTATTATTCTTGTCATCTGTTATAACCCCTAAATCCTTCCTGAAAGCCCAAACAAACAAGAAACTCACACAGCAGTATCCCTTGTTTTAGGACTTTTTCTGAAGAAGGGAAGAAGAAAAGAGGCAGGAGATTTCAAAGGTTTCTTGCACCTGTTAGGCCACCCTGCATTGCACCTGTGAAGTTGCTTTTCACACAGCCTCTCTGCACACATGTGGAAACAATATGGTAAGAGCAAAGTAGCAGCGTGTATTGTACAGCTCAGTTCCTTAGATGCTGCATTTAACTAGAGACACTTATTCCCATCAATTAAGGGTTAGCCAGTGTGACTGAACACCACAAAATACTCTCTGTGAGCATTTGTTTCAATTTCTAGTGAAATTTGCCTGCAATCACATTCCTTCTGCCTACAGGTCTCACAAATGGTCTGTTCATTAGTTTTATGCTAGGCCAGGAATATGCACTGAAAATGGAGCTACTCAAAACAATTTCCAGTTCAACATTTAAAAAAATAAAAGGAAAGCGGGGGTGGAAATTTTGTCTGTGCTCTCAGATATGAAAAGAAAAGGAGTGAGAAATAAAAATTGAAAGTGATTTTCAAAGTTGTAACTAAGGCAATGGCAAGTCTCCAATGGGCAGAGACTATGCATCATTGCAGATGTTTAATAAACTGACCCCAAAAGGTGTATGAGGCCATCCAGGATGCTACAGGTTTAAGGGAAAGGCTTGAAGTTCTAAGGTGAACCACAGGCATGCCAAAAAGGAAGTACAGAAATTATATTCCCTCTATTGTCTTCCATCATTTTCTGTCTAAAGACTGTAAGTGCTTCAGGATATAACTGTACATATGCACATTTCCAGATAAAAGCAGCAGAGGCACGCAAAAATTATAGCGTGGATGAAAAGAGTTGATCAAAATGATTGAACAAATACAATTATAAGCATATTTTTATCTTCAAATTACTCACAAAATGTCTGGGAAGGAACGCCAAGTTCCCTTCAAAGGGTTTTGTAACCAAAACTTACCTTAAGAGTTGGGAATATGTGTCAAGAGAGAGATGAGGGAGGAGCATGACAGCAGCCCAAGGGTTAAGACAGCTGCAAAAAACTTCTAGGAAGATGGTAACACAGCAAACACCTACTCAGCAGAGTGTTTAATGCCAAAGATCAAGTTATGGCATGTAGCTGGTAATATTGCTAAGGTCAAGAGGCTGCAAACTGTTTTATGATGGTTATCTCTATCTCTCAGCTTCCTTTATTTTGACTTTACACTCCATTTTTCTTTCACCGGCCCTGGAAAGTGCCTAGTTGATGGCTATTCTGCTTAGCCTTTAAGAAAGAAGGGTAAGCCCCAGCCAGCATTTCTGTGGTTTCTGTTTCCTTTGTCAGCAAATAACTCTGAGTAACAAATGCAATCCGGAAAATTAGGGTCTATTCATGAACAATTTGCAAACATAAAAAGACTCAAAAACTGAATTAATAGCCGACTTATAAAGAATTATTATCTCCACCTCTTCTACTTGCTGCTCAGCAACTTGTGTGTGGCCAGTCAGGTCGACATACACCCCCAAAAACATGAGATGAGCCACTTCTGACCTTGTTCTGCCTGTGACCTTATAGCACTGACTTGCAAAAAGAATATGTGTATACAAATATCTTGGCATAACTTCAAGAGCAGTTCAGTAAGTAGTTCACAACTTCTGACCATCTGGCTGTTAGATATAAGAGGGATCTATTAATGTTAGAACAGTGCCAAGATGCAGCAAAAACTGCATGACCAAAGAGCATACAGACCATCCTTAAAACCCTGATAGAAATCATTGCAATTGTTTATCCACCCATTTACTCAAGTAATGTCACATTATTTCTTGTGCCATCACATCCAGAAGCACTTCCCAGGCGGGAGATCCAGTGTTTGAGAGTACAGTAATAGGTAACCTCTAACAGCTTAAATCTCCATTTATATGTCTGTCATATGCTGGAAAAGACAAATTTTTGGGTGTTCTTTTGGTTCTTCCTGCCTTTTGAGATGATGAAAAGCAATGGAATAGATAAATGTAGCTGCTCTTAACACAGTGACAAGCCTCAGTTACAGGCAACGTAAATTAAATGGGGCTCTGCATTGTAGGATGGTTTTGCACTGCCCCTGCTCAGCTTAAAGCCTGATAGAATGTTTGCATCATCCAGCAGTTTATTGCATTGGCAAAATATACAATAAGCAAAGAACAAAGAGCAGGGAGAGGGAGGCAAATAAATGTATACAGTTTATGGGTCAATTTATATAGCATGAGGGCTGATGTACAAAATCTCAAAATCTATACTCAGATATCTCTACACTTCTATTTTGTCAGTGTCACAAAAGAAATGATCTTGAGGGATTTGGCAGTATCATCATGTGTGTCAGTTTAGGAAGGTCTTTTCATTTACAGAAAGCAATAAGAAGTAAAAGCCATGAGAAGAATTAAAAATGTATTGACATTGTTACTAATTTTACAAAACACTAAGTAATTTTGAAAACAATAAAATGTAATAATAAATTTTGCGTTTTCCATTGAATAATATTTTGAAAACTGTCTGAACACCAATTCTTTCCCTTATAGATATATTTAAATGTATTTAGGATGTGTATTGAATCTCAGGCCCAAGATTAAAATGCATTCTCTAAACAGTTTCTCTTTTTTTCCCCACTGGGCCGATTGGTCTAACTTAAAATATTGCCTTAAGGTTTTTTCCCCTCTTATGTATGCTTCCAATGATTGGATCAGTCTATGAAATTTAGGAAGTTGATCTGAACTGAACCCAGTACAAAAACCTTCTGAGGTTTGCCCATCTCTGCTTACAATGCTATTTTGAAAAATAACCTCAAGGCTATTTAATTAATTGTTCATTCCTTTAGTCTCCCAGCCCAGGTAGATTAATACCTATGCTGCCCATGGATCAATGAGTTCTGGAGTCTCCTACAGATTAGCACATCTGTAGTTTAAAGCTATTTTGCCTTAGAAGGAAAGAAAGAAGGAAAGAAAGAAAGAACAAACACATTCCCTTGAGGAACCTTTCAGGGATCAATTCATAAGCGAAGGAAAACATGCTATTCTCAGCAAGGAAACAATGTATTTTTTGTCTGCTACAGTGATTAATAACAGGCTGTAGCTGGAGCCTATTTAAAGGTCTGTATCAATCCATGTAGTCCAAAAGCTGACCAACTTTAAATTCTTAAAATATGAGGAGAATTGCCCCCACCTTTTTTTTTTTTTTTTTTTTTTTTTTTTAAATTATGGAAGTAAGTGGAAACTATAGAATTGCCATCAACAATTTCCTTCACCAAGAAAACTGATTATCACTGTTGAGGGCACTCAGAAATTGTGACAAAAATTCAGCAGTACAGCACTATGAATAAAATCCTAGGGCTCTAGAGGAATCATGTTAAGAATTTCCAAAACTCAGGACAAATGTGGACCACGAGGTAGCATGCTGTTATTTTTTTCTGCATACAACAATTCAGAAGAGGAAGGATTTTTTTTTTTCCCAGTCCAAATTTCAAAATCCCCAACAACATTCTGCCTGTCTTCTGGCTTCAAGATCCATAAACACGGATGAAAAAGCAGTTTTGTCTGCCTGTTTCTGCTAACAGAGGTGGTAATGTTTTTCTGGGACTGATGAGAGAAGTTCTATGTTTATAAAGATTCAGGATCGCAGAGATTGTGTTTTAGGTTACAGTTAGAAGACTAGATTCTCAGGCATAAACCTTCCCTCTGCATTAGCTGGAGTAGAATATTTACTGGACTTCTTGAGCTGTGACTCTGACAACCAAATCCCTACAGGTGATGTTTAGTCAGTAGCCCAGAGAGTGTTTGATCTTTAAGGATCAGACCCTTGAGCTCTCCTTTAGCAAAATACACATACAGCTTCTCAGATGGTGAGTAATCTTGATGATATTAGTAGAACTACTCATATACACAAAGTCACATTGGGACTTCAGTGGACAGGGGACCTTCTGAATAAATAAATTCATAAATCCTCAAAGCACAAGAAGGCTGAAAACAAATTTTTAAAAATCATCAAGATCTTCAGTCAAACTAGATAAGAATCTTGGTTTTTGTATCTAGTGAAAAAGTACATTTCATTGAAGACAAAAGCTGAACTACTAATATACAGCCAATAACAAAACATAAGATAGAGTGTATTCTAATTTCAGAGTTCAAATAGGCATATATGATCCTAAATTTATCCTCCTATTAAAAGAAATACCTTAGCCAAGTTGTTTAAAAATACATCAAACCTATTAAGAGTGAAGCATGAAAAACTAGGGTAATATCTTCAGTCCAAGACAACCAGGCATTGCTATCAGGCAATGCTTCCACCCTCACCATTACATGGATAGTGTGCAGTAGAAACAGTCAGCCACCCATCCCACCAGGTGGGGTGACTACTATAACCAGTAAAGTTAGCAGGGCTGATGACAAAATCCTTGATATAATATGGAATGGATAAATATTCAGACAAATTCTTGAGGTCAAAATATCCTGCCATTAAAAAGTCTGTGAACTAATGGATGAGGAAGTGCAATGCAATTCTGCAGCCTGGGTGTGCATCTGGGCTATACCTCTTGTTGTCAGGCTGGGACTGAGGGAGAGAAGCAAGTGAGGTAGCAAACAAGGGCTGCTTGTCTCTGTGCTCCAAGATGCATCAGTCTGGTCCCTTTGATTCATGAGTGTCTCAGATTTGGCTTTTCCACCATCTTGTGAGCTAAAACTTCATGCTCCCTTTGCTCTTTCTTTCATGTGAAACTAATGTGGTGCTATAGGACTCTAGCTGTTTTCAAAGGATTTAGGGCAGTTTGCAGCATCTATATATCAGCCCCATAGCACTTTGAAAAGTGGGGAGCTTAGGATTATATGACCTTAAAGTTCTCCCCAGATCTGGTCCTAGACTCACAAAATGCACTGAGTTGACATCATTTGCCTGTAGTACATAATGAAATTCATTCTTGAATGAAAAGTACTTTAAGTGCTTTTTTCGTGGTATATCACCAATGATTTTCTCACTCTAGTTATTACTTATTTCTAAAACCTTCATTACAGAAGCAGTTAAAGAATAACTTTCTCCTTTTAAAATGTTGATTTGTTTTTCTTGCAGAGAATGTGTTGCGAAATGTCAAGGTAAGCATTAGTTAAAGGGCTACTACACCATGCCAGCAGGAGCAATTTACTTCTTATGCATATATTCCTGAACATTATTTTGTTCCCTTTCTCGTTGTGAATGGGAACCACTTCTTTACAGCAGCTAAGGGCTTTCCTCCCCCCTCTCCAGCCCTTTCTTCACCAGCTCAACAACAGGGGCACACTGAGGGCATGGGCAGTGAAGGCACAAATAACAGGTCTGTACATTTACAGATACAGTTGCCCCAAATAAATGCAGTCAACAGACATCATTTCAGGCTGAAAACTCAACATTTTCTGTGTGTTAAAACTGTATTAAACCATTTAATTGTTTTGTGATTACCAGAGCACTTACCTTGTGAGGATATTAATTATCCAGGTATAAAAAGACCAGATTTTTCAGCGAGGGAAGCACCATTCTTTTTTTGTTTTTTAAGTTATTCAAGTTTATTTTACTCATTGCAGCTAAATTGATCTTGTCCGGGAAAGAGGAAAAAAATAGGTCTAAATGCAAATTAACATTACTGTTTAAATATCACAGACCATTTTCTCTGAGCCCAGTTACAATAACTAGTAATTATAAAAATTGCTTGCCTTGGGCTTCTAGCTAAGCCAATGCTAAACTTGTCCTTTTATTAGATCTGTCAGACTGAGTTAATTATCTTTATGATAATAGATGTGCCTTACCTCAAACAAAACAAATACCCTTATAATTAGCTTTTTAGTTAGAATTTTAATTTATTTATAAAGACTATTTGTTTTGTTTCATTTTCTGTTTTACAAAGAAGTTTGCCTTTTAACAGATTACTAGTCAGCTTAGTCATGTTTAAGAAAAAACAGATTCATTAGATTGACCAAAATGTTTAGTGGCTAACATCGTTTCTTACCTAGCCATTGTGAAATTTACTGGCTTATGTGAACTTGTAGAAGAGCCAAGGAGGGGGAGAGAGGTAGAAACAAGACATGTTCTTTTATTCCAGAAAGTTTTCTCTGAGCTATTTGAAACAGTGCATTAACTGAATTTAATAGTGAAGGGTGCTAGCAAACACTAATCCTGGCTGCATGTTTTCTTTTGAATCATTTTTCTGAAGTCAGAGATGAACTTTCCTTAGACTACTGAAAATAGAAAGCACAGTCTAGTTTAATATATCTCTGTCTCCACAAAATCCCTTTCAATCTCTCTCTCTTTCTCCCCTCTTTTTTTCCTTCTTATCTTCCTCACATATTCTCTGAACCAATTCTGCAAGCCCTCCAAGCAGAGCTCCCAGTAAGAATTGAGGGCTTGCAGAATGGGGTCTGTACTTTATTCAGGATTTCAAATGCATTTCTTCTACTAAATAAAATTATGTTCCTTGTGCAGCAGGATCATCTCTCATTTAAAAAAAAAAAAAAATTCACATTCAGGGTTGGTGGAAAATGCAATCTACAGATTAATGAATTAAAGACCATGGTTAGGAAACAAGTGCCTTGTGTCTTATTTTAGTTTAGTCACACTGATAACATCCAGATTGGATTTGTCAGATGAAGGCTGTTTAAACCAGAGTCAAGGTTCAACTTCTCTTGATCTGAGTGTCCCCATGTGAGTAAGGCAGTCCTATCTGACAACACTGTCAGGGTCTCAGGTCATTAAGATTTCTGTCAGAATTTGAGATTACTTGAGGTTAACTAACATCAGTTTATCATCTTATTCCCTCTCTATCATGTCTTACTCCCTCTCTACTGAAGTAGTAAAACAGGCTTGATATGCAACAAATGTAAGGTGAATGTGGATAAAAATGTGGTAGCAATTACAGTAGGAGGAGACACTACCAATATTTACAAGTTTTTCAATTAATGAAGTAATTTGAAAAGTAAACAGCTTTGCAATGAAATGAACACAAATGCAGCTGTTTGGTAATGAAAAAACCCCAAGCCATTGCTGTGCACCTTGCTTGAGCATGCAAAAGGAAAAAAGGACACACTTGAAATCAGCACACATATGTCTTTTTACTCTCCGTAACTTCTACATAAAGAACAACTACACTTAGAAGTTCCTCAGAATCACAGGAAATAATACTTAACATTGAAAATGTACTATTAAATGAAAAGAGTAGCGATAGCTAACAATGAAAGCAACTCAATGCTGATGTATTTCTGTTTGCAATTAAAATTATCTTCATTTATTTTTCATAAGTAAAAGTTCTTTGGTGAAAACAAATATTTCTGTGGCTAATAATTAAAATTAATGTGATAAAAGGTTATATTTTCCTAACTTTGTACAGTCTATTTGACTGTTCTAAATAATCATTAAAGACAGGATAGTTATTCTTTTTTTGAGAGATGGCAGGAGAAATGGATCAAGGAGAAAATCAAAATAGAAATATAAGAAAGTTAGTGAAATATAATGGCCCTCTAACAGACATTCTCAGAAAGAAGGTTTTGTTGACAGACATATTTGCATGCAGTTCTATAAATGGGGTAAAATCTACTGTTTCGGAAGATCAAGATTATACCTTTTTGAGTCCTTCTGTAGTCTTCCACTAGGTCCCTGGCAATTAATAGGGCTGTGTCTCCACTTCTTTTTCTGTCCAAGCAGAGAGGTGAAGAGACACCCATGACACAGCTTTCTGAAGAAGCCAGAACCCCTGAATCCAGGTCTGTGCTGAGTTCCCATGCTACCTGACAGCCCCACAGGCAGGGTTTCTACATACAGAAAGTCTTAGTGTTCCTTCTCAAAACTGAGAATGATTTGTTTGCCTGCACTTGTACTGCAGCTAGAAAAAGAAATTAGAACTATAGATAACCTTCAGGATGGACAAGGGATTAGACCCAGCCAGCATGGGTTTAGGAGGGGCAGGTCCTGTCTGACCAACCTGATCCCTTTTTATGATCAGGTGACCCACTTGGTGGATGAGGGGAAGGCTGTAGATGTGGTCTATCTGGACTTCAGCAAGGCCTTTGACACTGTCTCCTATAATATACTCCTGGAAAAGCTGGTAGCCCATGGCTTGGACAAGTGTACCCTCTCCTGGATTAGGAGCTGGCTGGAG
>JAWWEV010000134.1:55690291-55711373 GCA_035583235.1 Hafferia zeledoni | reverse complement strand
AGAGGTGGTGGATTCCCCATCCCTGGAGATTTTTAAACTGAGCTTGGCCATGGCACTGAGTGCCATGATCTGGTAAATGGACTGGAGTTGGACCAAGAGTTGGACTTGATGACCTCGGAGGTCTTTTCCAACCCAATCGATTCTATGATTCTATGGTAACTTCTCTCCCTACCCCTCCATCGTACCCAACCTTGGCATGGTGTTCTTGCCCATAGAGGAAAAGAATACTGGCTCAGTACTTCTCCTGGAGTCTTAGAAAACTTTTTGCTGTTGAAAACAAAAAGCTGATCTGCACTTTTTCTTAGCAAGCAGAGGTACAATACCATAACAACATTAGCCAAACCGAGTTGGTGCTTCTTCAGCCAACCCTCATTCTAACCTCAGAGTTTTCTGGTCCTTTACAGCAGACCTGGTGCCTTTCTGACCCTTTACTGAGATAGTTCAAGGAGCTGAACTAGCAGCAACTTATTTTCTCATCTAGTCTTCTGCTAGCGTCACTCTCTGACCCACCTCTCTGTGGCATCAAATGAATGCTGGTTCCAGGACAGGTGGGACTGTGAGGCTGGAGGCAAGCTTTAATCGCTGCTGCTCACAGGACTGTGACGCCAGACATTGCTGCTACACAGCTAAGCACCAGCTGGGGTTTTTCGGTGATTGCTGGGATTCTCTTTATCCAAGCCAACATTTTAACTCTCCTTAAAGAAAACATTTTGATCTATCTCTTTGTCAAGGAGCATAACAGAAAACACAAAGCACAAAATACTTTCAATAGATCCCAGCTTTCTGTACATTTTGATTTTGGTTTGTTTGTTTCTTCTTCCTTTCTGATGAACTGGTTAAATGGGAAGAATGTCATGTGTAAAGAGAGAGAAACTGGGATTAAATCACATTGTTGCCATTTTCATTTATGCTTGTATTAGAGTAGAATTCTGAATTTCCTGTGGCCACATTTGAGCTTTCTTGTACAAAAGCATAAAATAACAGTTCCTGTTCAAGACATTGGTATTATAAATGAACATGCAATATTTCAGTACTATAGAAACTGACCTGAGATTTAGGTATTCTATATATAACCCATAATATTAATAGACACTATAATATGCAGTCTGTTTTTAATGGTCCCAGGGACCTCCACATAAATAGAAAAGTATGCTATGAATTCTCTATCAAAGCAGGTAAAATCTTCTGCCTCTGCAAAATTTTCCAAAATTCTCAATAGTCATGTACACATATAAAATATAGAGATTCTAACTGGAAAAGAAAAAAAAACAAATTTCCCTACAAACTAATGCAAAATGCCCTAGAATAATCTATTCTTACTTTTATGTGACCAATTATATAAAACAGAAAGCTTCTTACCATTGAGCAGACATCTTCAGGAGAGGTCAAAGCTGCGCTTGATTCTGTTCTGCATTATAACAGCTCATACAGGTCTGATGCTCTGTCACTGTCCTGCAATGTGGGCAACACAGGGTTATCTCATAAAAAAAACTTTACTTTGGCACTTTCATCTTTTAATATTTTACAGTGAACTTCAAAATGGAAAGCAGACATCTGTTTCATATTTGCTTTACAAATTATGAATGGGTCCCTCCAAATGTGGATGTTCACTAAACCAATGGGAAAAGTGCATTACTACGGTTGCAAAGTTAGGTCTTCCAAAGTTAAGAAATGTTGCAGTTAATGCTGCAACTTGAGCGCAACCCACTCAGACGTATACATCATAATAAAAGTTTTAATTAGTTTCTGATCTCTTTTTTTCCACAGGACTGCTGCTTTGCAGGATGGCAGCACAGTATACATCACTGCTGGCGGCCCATAAAATATAAAATTATGAAAAACATTTTTACACAGGCTAAACATTATTACTGAAACATCTCGGTGAAAGGTGGTGTATATAAATTCTTTGCATTTGTATGTACTACTGTACATTATTGTGAAAATTACTCTTCTCATGAGATTAATAGTGTCAATTACGCTGTCAAGGATGAGTGAGCCTGTCATGTGAGCTTTGACAGAATGCTTGGGTTGATTAGCTTCATGCAGTTATCTAAGCTTAATATTTACATTTGAGTAACTAAAATTTTACAAACTCTTTTTGAATTTTTTTCTGCATTCATAAATATTATTTGTCTTGCAAAAACCATCATCACATGCTGTACATCACTTGAATATGTTCATTTAAATAGGCTGAAGGAATAATTATCAAACCAAGATTAAAGCACCATTTTGCGTTACCATATGAACAGGCTAAAAATTAAGCAATTCAATCACTCTGTTTAGGATTGTTGGTGACAAGGCCAGATTTCTCATTCCTGTATGTAGTTTCTAGGACCCATCAAGGCTGAGTGTTTATACCACTGGTAAAGGGAAAACCTCTACTTGTGGAGTTAAAAGGGCAGACAGCGTCCTGTTGGATAGACTGCATATTGGCCTCAACAGTTGGTCTAACTTTGACAAGAAAGTAAAGGATCCACGAATCCATCTCTTGGGTGTCATTTGTCTTTTCTTGGTGGACCCTCTTTTCCAAGCAGTAGTCTTCCAGCTTGGGAACTGGACAGGAACCGATCTTCCCCCATCATGCAGTAGTAATGGTATGAGGTGAGCATGCGAGGTGTGTTATTTACAGGAGCTGGCAGCATAGCTCTGGCTTTGCTCTGCAATCCAAATGCAGAGCAGAGACCAGCAGGATCTGGAGTGTGGGTTTTTTTCCAATTTATAAAAGAGATCTTAATTTTTTTAAATAATAGTACAAGGTGTCAAAGACAGATTTCCTTCAGAAAGTCATATATTGCTCTCAGCAGGGCTTTTAGTTTTCAATGATTTTTGTTATATATGCCATCTGCTTTCGGTTGTGCCCTGACCAAATCTCCTCTTGGATGCTATTTCAGTGCTGCATATCTTGGACATTGCAAGGTCAGAATTCCAGGCAAGGTACTATCACTGTGCCAAAAGATAAACACCTTCTCAATTTTCATTTGGTCTCTAGTCAAATTAACCTCTCATTGACTTCAACTAAGAACTCTGGAATATGGCCCAAAATAATAGTTCTAATACAATGAATGAAAATCCAGTATGAAAGTGAATTCACAGATATAATCACAAATATATGTAGTGTTTTAAAACATTGAATAAAACATATTTTATCCCAAGTACCTCCTCCAGATGGTGGCAAACACACAGACTGGGTTTTCTGTTTTGTAGCAAGAGTTTTCCAAATTCTGTTTCTGCTTGGGTCATGTGTGTTCTCCCGTGAGACTGGACAGATGCTGAGCATCTGACAGGGTGTTATAACTTCAGTATACACTTCTATCTTTCCTTACCTGCCTCTGCCAATAGCATAAGTGAGAATAGCCAATGGGCTAATCTAAATCAAAGAAGTCATTTACCCTCACACTGTGACATTGAAGGACATGTCATGGGCTCAGTAAGCAAAGCAGGGTGAAGGCTAGTGGCTCCTATGTTGAGTTTTCACCACATCAAATCCTGCTGTGTCAGGGATACTAGATCACTGTTATGGGAATTAGTAACTATGTGGGAAAAGACAGGAAGGAGAAGTGTATTTTAAAAGAAGATTGAAAGAAACACCAAGAGAGCAAATGAATAAAACATGACAGAGGCAGAGAGGTAAAGGAGACAAAGGAAGCATTAAAGTGAAAATATTAAGTGAATGATAGGGAGGAAAAGATGCATGGAAAGTAAAAATGAAGATGTAGGATATGGTAAGGTTGTCAGGGACTTTGCATGTTCAAGTCAATGGCTTGAATTTCCTCATTATGCGTTTGCATTTCAGCCATGCCAGGAGCACAGACAGTGAGCAGCAAGATGGCATGTGACAAAACATTTGGAAGTGAAAGAAAAAATAGACCTGTCTGGCACCTTTAGAAAAAACAGTCAGGAGAGTACCTCTCTGATAAACTGTTCTTGAATATACTGCCAGAAATGTAAACATAGCAGTGATTGATCTGAACTTCTCATTTTTCACACAAAACCTCTTTCCACTTATCAGCTATTGGGGTCACTAGAGTGATGGTAGAGGAGAGAGAGAAAGGCTCCCATTAATTACAGATTTACTATGTCAACTTCATTTTAATATGAAAGAACAAAAGCCAATGCTGTGAGACAGGTAGGGAGAGCACATGTGAAAACTGGAAAGGTCTGAGAAGTGGCTTCTCAACCTCCATATCCCTTACTGTTCCCTTTGCCAAACAGTAACCAGGACAAAGCTCCAGTGAACTGGAGGCTATAGCTGGGAATAAAAAATTAGCGAATAATGTTCTCTCTGCTCTTACTTGTAAATGTGAACCATACTAAAGTAGAAGATAACCAGAAGAGAATCATTGTAAAGAACAATAGCTGCATTAAATTCACTCATACATTCTCAGGTCTGGCAATGTGTGTAACCTGGTATGTGTACAAGGGGCATATCAGTGGAAAGTATCTAAAGATATTACAGTTCAAGATCTCCTTGCTCAATTCCCAAGCTGAAGAATTACCTACAATTCACAAATTACTTCAGCCTGTCTTTACTGATCAAAGATGTTTTCCAGGAAAAAAAAAAAAATGGAAGTCAATGGATTATAGTTATCACAAAGTCAGAGGGGGAAATTGCACAGTAAAGCACTATATTTATATCTACAGAACCATAGAGAGCAAGCAAAACAAAATAAAAATAAAATACCCCTAAGCAGTCTAAATTGCATTGCAAATAAAACTTTATATTAAGAGATACATTTGCATACTAGAAAAATTAGATCTGAAACTTAAAGTAACCAAAGCTCAAACCATTAAAAGTAAAAAGGGGTCTGCAGAAATCTTGATGGGGTGATGATTTAGAAAATACTTTATTGAGGACTTCAAAATTTGACCTAATAATAGGATTTGCATGTCTGGTTTTAGAATGAAACCCCATGGAAGTAATTTTCTCTTGATACATACACATACTTCAGTCTGATAGTAAAGGGAGAAACATGAACGCATTAAGGATGGAATATACCATGTAAGTATCCCAGAAGGACTTAACTGAGTTTAATTTAGATTAATAGGATACTATATAAATACTTCTTGCTTGTTAAGCATTTTTTATTAAGATATAACCACTGTCTAATACTTTTCCATCATTCACACTGTAAAAGCATAAAGAGAATAACAATTTCAAAAGTAATGAAATTCCATTTTCAGAAAACTAAGACATTCAAAGCCGGGTTTGGTTTTAAGAGTGTAGAAGTGATATTCATCTCTTAGTTTTAGCTCTTGAAAGGACTATTTAATCTTGTCATTTAATCTAGTCTTAACTAGCTTTCTATTTTCTCCCGCAGTCAGTGAAGAGCAACAAATACCTCCAACAAACAGTTCATCCATTGTAAAAGAGGAGAATAGAATAAGTGGATTATGTCACTCTGGCATTTATGAATGTCTCCTCATTAATGCTGAAGTTGTGCAGATGTCAATTTTAAACCAGACCTGAACTTCTACACAGCTGGAAGGAAGCTAGATGATCCTCTGCCCACAGTGCAGTTTACAAAATCTCCAATCTCACACTATTAATTATTTCAATATTGTAGGTACGTTTGGCCCTTAAGCACCTTTGGATGGCACATTGGTTCTCTTAGAATCTAATTGGTTTAGATTGTGTATTTCCTACTGTTTAGAAAAACTATTAAATGAGCATGAGGAGGGAGACATGTTTGGGAAAGCAAATCAGGTCCTAACTTGTCACTGGTTTATGTTAAAAGAAAAATATTAGCATACTCAGTTTCACCAATTATAGTGACAAGATATATATGATTATTACTCTACAGAAGGAGTACACTCTATTTCCTTTACCTTGAGCCATGAGAGGACTGATCACTTCCCTTAGAAAATAGTGAAAGCTACATATAGTGGGACCCTAGTTTCCAATTCATATTTCATGCATATTTGAGAAATAGCTACTATGAACCGGAGCACACAGGTGATGAAAGATAGAAAGCAAAACACAAATATTTAAGTACAGAGAGAAGTGTAAAGCAGCAGTATTGCTACAGGCAGAGAGAACTATTTGCATATGCATTTATGTCTTCTAGAACTGCTTTATCTGAATGTTTTTTCCAAAATTAAGTGGTATATCTGTAACACTATATTCTGGGATAAAGAACTATTATTTGTATGACGAAAACTGAGGTTCAGAGAGGTTAGAGTCTTCAGTCAGAAAAACATTGATTAGTGTGCTAGAATTTACTGTCAATGGGAACCAAAAGTGTGACACATGCTTGGAATTTTGCTAAATCCAGACCATAATTCTCAATTCTTCAAAGTAGCTAGTAACTAAGGTGAATAAAAGTTGCTGTTTAATTGTGTACAATTTATAGCATGTCTATAGGACTTGATTTATTATGTATATAATCCTATCAATTACACCTTTATTTAACTCCATTACAATGCTATTGAGAATTAAAGAAGTCAAACTCAGCTTGTTCTTACATATAAAATTCACATCAAAGCAGATTATTTTTGACACTTGTAAAATGTGATATAAAGACCTAAAAATACATTTTTTAATATCTCTACAGGTATCAATTGTCACCTTGGATAGAGAGAATAACAGAAAACAAAGAGTCATAGTGATATTTCTGACATAGCAAAAAGTCAGGGAAACTTAATGAATGTCCTTTTCCAAACCTCTGCTCCCAAGAAATAACATGGAAACTGCTAAAACATCTTTCAGATCGTAGAAGTTTCCTATGCAGCTGTGAAAACAACCTGGTTATGCAACCTTGTTGAAAATATACTGTTTATTTCTTCTATTTTTACTGATCCATAAACAAAGTATCCACTAAAGTGCGTAACAGACCCTTAGTCCTGCCAGAAGAAAACATGGTGAGAACTGCTTGCAAACACTGTGCCTCACTAGCTTGCCAAAACTAAACGTTTTCAGAAGAGGATCCACACATCTGGATGACTAAATAGTTTGAAACATCAGACATTATGATATTCACCTATTACTCATTTCTTTTCTTTCTATTTGTTCTGAGGGTTGTGGGTTGTTATGGGGGTTTTCTGAAGCAATGAAAATTCTCGAAAGAGGATCTTCCTGAATAGTAGGCTGATATTAAGCATTTGATTAAAAAATTACATTTTATCCAAAATAAGGGGTTAAATTCTGATTTCAAAGAGGGAAATAGTGTGCATGAAGCCACTCATGAGCCCAATGTAATCAATGTGAAGATAATGAAACCTTCATTGTTTATCACAGTTCCCAATACCATGGGTCCCCTCTTTACATATACCCACCTACGTTTAGGCACAGCCCTATCGCGTAAGAAGACTTTCTGCTGTGCCTTTTGCGACTGGACTTGCCTATCCCGCATTGGCCTGTTTAGCCACCAGCACACTTGCAGCAAGAGTGGGTAGTGCCCTTCCCATATCTTCGTTCGTGAAGCCTAGCCGTGATGATTATGATGATGATGATGATGATTGTTAAGCATTGAGGGCTGTTTTTCTCTAATGAGTTTTGGTGATATCCTTCCAGTTAAACAAATGTCAGTGATTACAGTAAACAGAATATGCTGAAAGCTTCTTTGAATCTTTTGCAATCTTCAACATCAAAATATTGTAATTACCATCTTTCCTAAGGCTCATTCTCCTGCTCAATACCTTAATGGCATGTGTTTTAATCCTTCCATTTTCAGTTTGTGACAGAGTTCGGCTAGCCACAGTGTCGTCAATTCAACACCACCCACGGTTTCTATCCATTTTGTACTGTCAGAAGCACATCAAGCAGCCTCTGAGAGTAATCACATCAAAATCGATTTTCATGGCTGAGAGAAAAATAATGGAAATTTCTCTAATGTAGAAAATGTATGTGTTCCTTTTGGTTAACCAAAATAGACTATATATCAGGACTGTCAAAATTAAGTTTTCTTAATTCAGTGTTCTTCCCCAGACTTGTGTACAAATGACAAGCCCTCACTACAGAATGCCTTTAACATAATATTCTCTTGGACTGCCTCAATATGGTTCCGACATAATGAGCACTACATAAGAGATGGAGTACAGATCATTCCCCATATCAGATCCACAAGCAAATTAATCCAAGAGCTATAAACAGAATACCTCAACCTATACTGAAATGGCCATCCAGGACTTCATACTTTCATGGAGTCTCATGATGTTACTGACTCTTGCACAAAGTCTACTGCAGGGTATAGAGGCCACATGTGAAATCATCAGCCAGCTCTGTTCACCTATAACTCCTCAAGAAATGTGATATTCTATGCAATTTTGTGCAAGCAAAGCTCAACAAAACTTTCAGGAAGAATAATTCAACAAGGGTATGCTCTAAAGAAATGAACCTCTTAAATATAATAATTGTTTTTAATTGTTTGACAGCATTGCTGGAGAATCATGTTCAAATGTTAGTTCTGGAGATGCTGATCATCTGAGACTGCTATAATCAGTTGTGCAATACTATGTTCCCAAGCTAGATTTGGTCACCTCGTTTGAACAGATTTGACATGTTGAAGTGAATGGACATGAGCTTACTTGTAGGAGCCAGAAAAAGAGCAAAACAAACCTTTTGTTCAAATAGTTCATCTCCTAGGGTTATCATAGAATTAAGTGCTAAAGAAGAGACAGGCAGCAGTTACAGCGAGGCACATGTATTTGGGATGCAGCAAAGATATTTTGTGTGGAAATACACATGAATCTTCTGAAAGTAGCTACAGATGGCCATAAATATTTATTAAACTTTGAAAATGGATATGGTAGTGACCTACATTTTAAAAACAGGATTAGTTCATTAATCTGAAAAGTGCCTTTTCTGGTGCATATGGAAAAAAATGGGAGTGGCAGGTTTGGATTTAGAAAGCCTTTTGTTTTTCCTTTGCTAAGGAGACACTATAGTCTAAATGAAGCCACAATGTCATGAGTGAAAACTTGGGTTAGAGAACTTTATCCAGAAAGTGGTTCTCAGATGACATTCTACACTAGTCTCTTTGTCCATTGCCACTAACAATTCAGACAATGCAATAGAGAATGTGTTTATTAAATCTGCAGCTGCTGCAAAGCTAGGAGAGATTCACACACATTTAAGAACAGAATTAGACATCAAGGTGATTTTCACAAATTGAAGAAATAATTTGAAAAATATATAATGCTATTTGGTAAGTGTAAGTTAATGACAGGTAGGAATGAGCAGTTGTATAATACAAGAATCAGAGCAGCTGATGTGGTCAGGAATTATTCAAGATGTATAGAGGGCTACAAGGGGAGCATCAGCAGCAGTACCAAGCTGATATCAAAAAGGTTAATAACACCTTAGGATACATAAAATATAACAGTAAGAGATGGGGAAGGGTTCTTCCTGCAAACCTTGTCCTAGTCAAGCTTAGTTAAAAGAATACATCCAGATTTGAGTGCTGTGCTTCAGCAATAAGAGATACTTGGAGAGACATCCAGAGCAGAGCAATCAGAATGAGCAGAGCCCTAGGAAACATGATCTATCAGAAAAGATTGAAAGACTGAGTTATTAAACTTAAGAAAAACTGTCAGGAGACCTGACAAGGCTGTTGCACAGTGGAATGGAACAATAAATTCTCCATGATATCTCACAGCCTAAGAAGAGATGACTGTAAATTACAACACTGAAGACTCAAGTTACAACTTAAGAATTATTTTCTAAATATAAGGCAGTGAGGAGATGACTGAGCTTCTACTGTCAGGGACCTTTAAAACAGACTGAGCAAGAATGGCGCAGATTTAGAAGATCTCACCCATGACCAAAGAGGTGGACCAGAGGAAGCTTTTTCCAACTCTCTTTTTCATATGAGGTGATGACTGTGCACTTAAGCATCTGTGCACAGGTATTTGGACAGGTCTAACCAATTAACTTGGTCATGATGGTATGTAGCATCTCGTAGTGACAGAAGCACCTGGAAAAAACATCAGGTGGTGTTGTCAGCTCCTGCGGTTTTACATTGGCTCAGCTCCCGAATTCATATGATAACAAGAAAACCTTTCTTCTCATAGAGAGGGAAAAAAGTATATTTTTAATCTTGCCTTTGCAAATAAGAACTAGAAAACTTGTCTCCAAATAGCTTAAAAAATCAGATGACAAAGAAAAAGGGACAATGTTTCTACACCATTAAATTCTCATGGTTTGGGGGGGGCCTGACTCATGGTTTTTCAATGGAGTTGGCATTAATGGTAATGGGCTAATTTGAATAGACAAATTTAGAAATTGATATTCCTGAACTTCCTATTATAGAGAAGGCAATACTGCCTGAACAGCAGGTCTATTTCAGGAAATTAAAACCTCCCCATATCCTTTCAGATGACTTGATCGTTTCTACATTTCAGTCAATGTTACACAGGGGACATTGCACAATGCTTAACATGGTGGCAGAAAATTCACCTAGCAGAGAATTGTGAAGGCACAGTGTGACTAGTGAAAGACTCTCCAGCTGGGAACAGACATAATGGGGGCACAAGGAATTCATTCTTGGGCAATCTCTGCTGGGAAGTTGTTGCCTCAACAGTGCTTCTCCCACAGGGGGAGTCTAGGTAGAAATTGCCTGCAGAAGAGCATCTCTCTCCTGCACCAAGCAGGTCCAGACATCTGCATTCTCAAAAGACACATAAGTTAAAACATATTATAGATGTCAAATGTGAGTTTTGTTTAAGGGAGTTTCAGAAACAGAGAGAGAACAGGACAATGTTTTAAAAAACCCAAAACAACCAACATTCAAAATCTCTTTCTCTTGAATAGTTGTTATCTTCATTTATAAATTTTGTTTTCCTTCTTCCACCATATGTCTTTGCCGAATGTTTCTATTTCTACTTTCCTGGAAATAGGCATTTTCTGACCTCCCTTCCCTCCTCACAGAGGGAAAGAGGCAGAAAAACTGGTTCTTTGACAGATCACTTTCACAAGATGAAAAGAAAAATAGCAGAAAATACCTTTCTGATCAAGTAATCAATCTCCTGCAGCACTTCCCTCATTATGACCTGGAATAAATGGCATGCATGTTTTACAAAGCTTTGATTATATTATTATAGCTTTGATTATATTATATCATGGTTGGGGCACTTTAAAATGCTATTTAGACTCCACTGGACTTGGTCAACCTTTGTATTGTCAAAGCACTTCTATGGGATCTCCTCTTTCCACTTTCACAAACTTCTATGAGACTCCAAATGCAGACACACCACAGGGATGTCTTGACTACCTGCCAGCTTCTACCTTCTGAGACTTGATTTTTTTCTGTACCCTTATCTCTGCATTTAAAAGGTCTTCCTGAATCTCCTATCTTCCCCAGGCATTGGTAATCAACTTGTCCTTTGGCTTCTTCTTTGCCAAGATGAAAAAATGAGTACTGTAATTCTGTCTAAGTGAGCAGTATTTTTCCTACTCTGAAGCATTTTTTGTAGCACATTTTCTGAAATCTCACCCAGTTTTTGTTATCCTTCTGAAACCCCAAACTTCTCAGAAGACTCCAGCTGAGATAGCCTTTCCATTTTGCTCCTCTTGCTCCAACTACTATCAATAAGGCCAGAAGCCACTGAAACTTCACTGACAAGCAATAGCTGTCCTGCTGCTTCCACTGCAATTGCTTGTTTCTTGAACTATTCAGTGCACCAGAGAAAAGCAAGAGAATCTCTGGAGCATTCAGAAATGCAGAGAAAGGGAAAGAGTGTTCTTTTTCCTTTGATGGAGCAAAGAAGCTTTGTACATCCACACTATCTCTTAGCTTAGAGTCTTCTTAGAAACAGCGGTGATCTGAATTCCTGACAGGGAAGGTATGACAGTGGGAGTTTGGGTTCCACAGCTGCAGGGGGGAAATTCTTCCTGGAAATCCTTGGAGCACAGTACTGTGCTCCCAGAGCTGCATTTAACCCACTGAATGCAAATATGCCTTCAAGTTACTTCTAAAAAGGAGGATCCTCCTTGCAAATGTTAAGCACAGTTATAATGATTCGTACATAAAGAGTAGAGACCACAGAGAAAAATCTATTATTGTTGCTGCAAAACACAGTAGCAACTCATGAGAGTTTTACTTTTATTATTCATGTTGCTATTAGGAGTTGCATTATTACTAGATCCTAGCTGGCACAGATGGCTGCTGTGCTTTGAGGTCTGCTTTAGTCATGTTTTTAGCTGCTTTTTTCTGCAGATTTTATAGGGTTTGGGCTGATTTTAGCTTCCTTCATTTGCTTGATAATTGTTTTGGGTTTTGTTTTAGTTTTTTCTTAATTAGCAGGAATATGTTCATGTTTATAGTGTGCTTTATTCACTCTTTTTGAACTTGTGGTAACCAGAATCAGCAATGCAATTATACCTTCTGTTGTTTATGTGGGATTGGCTCGGGCCAGATGCTTTGATGGTGGCAGCAGTTCTCCTGGAAGGTCAGTATCAATTTGCTGGCACTGCTGGACTGGTATTTCTCACCTGTTGATAACTTTATACCTTATAAAACCATCTCTCTCAGCATCACTTCTGTTTACTGCTAGAGCGAGGGGAAGCCTCTCCCCTGAATATTTCCATTTCCCTGAGATCCTCTGTCAAATCGCTGCCTGACCACTGGTGAGGGTTTCTGCCGCCTGGGCTCCTCCACAGGTGTACGTACTCTCATCTCAGCCATCATCTCCACTGCTGCTATATTTTTCTTGTCTATCAGGTTATCTACTTGCACTGATTCCACATGCCTCCCAGTTACTATCTTACTAACAATAAGAAACACCTGGAGAGGGTTACTTGCACTGCTGTACCTGCTCAGCTCTTGTTGCAGGTGTGACTGAGCAGAACCTACTGATAAATGTTTACGGTCTGTTAGGCAGAAATTCAGGCTCAGCCATAAAGAGCAGGGCCTACCCTGCAGTTTGTTTTGGCTACATCATCACAGCACAGTGATAAGAGATCTGGTGCGAGTTTCAGCTTTTCTCTGAAGTGGAGCACGTGAGCTAAGAGACGAGGTGTGGTGCGTTCCCATATGCTTCCTGTTCTGCAAGGTGAATTCATGGCCCTCAAAGTCAGACTCAGACTGACTTCTAGACCTGAAATGCATTTTTTAGTCTCCATCATGCAAGGAGTCCCCACACTTACATGCCAAACTGTAATCTTCACTAATTTCCCATAGTCCTGTTCTTTAATTGCTAAATGTGTTAGGAGGTTCTGATTAGGAGGATTCACAAAAAGGTTCAAGTACTGCCCGTGGTTGCACTTCGTCTTCTCTTGCTTCCTCTGAACACCACCACTCATTTTTGACAGGTAAAGAAAAGGTTTAAAGTATAAAGCTTGAGATTGAAATGTTCATTTTTTAAAAAAAATAAGGGCTTTTCAGGTGTCTTGTGTTAAAAATTAATTTTGAAAATCTGTGGATATCAACTCTCCAACTGCAGGAGGCAAGAAATTAATTACTATTGTCTCAATGTCATAGGATAGTTTTCAGTGTTGTGACCAAAGGGAAAATATCTTGAAAAGGATGCACTAACTTACTGTAATTGGTTCTTAATCTTCTTCCATAGGATTTGAGTAACTGTGTTTAAAGTCCATGGCAGTGGTTTGCATGCTGTGGCAGAGGGCCGGGTCCCTTAGCTTTTACCTGCTCTTCACATTAGCCTGACTGAAAGTCTATGAGCCAAAACTATAATCCCAGCTCCAGATGCCCCCATAATTTGGATCTGGATAAGAATTTAGCAGATCAGGCCCATGTCTAATTACATCAGACAAATTATTGGATAATTTCTTCTGCTTTATCTTTGCAATTCACTGGAGCAGTTAATTCCTCCAAAAGCAGGCACATCCTTTCTCATTAGAAATTCCTCTTTAGCCTTTTTAATGTGAGTTTCTTATTATTAAACACACACACATGCACACACACAGAGTTTTGCTTTTATTGTATCAATGCCACTTAAGAGAATATGAGATGTATAACAGAAACTTGGCTTTAGCCACTAGATAATCCATCACTTCATGGAAGCAAAAGAACTACATTAGTCCGTATGCTTCGAGGACAGAGCTGGTGGGCAGCAAGGAAGAGCTGGAAGAGGAAAGGACTCAAGGCAACTGATTTGAATATCCACTTTGTGGTGTCATGAAACACACACTCTTAGTTTCCATTTTTGAAGTTCCTGCTTCTTTCCTGCCTATGATGGAAGTGAGGTATTGATCAGTTGCTAACTCTGATATTTAAATTACCTTTTCTTTCTCTTTTGTATCTCTGTTTACTACAGGTACACCCCAACTCATTATTTCTAAGACCCTAACTGAAACATATTTCAGCCATCCCTAAGGGTACAAAGACATGCACAAGAAGAGTTACAGTCTGGTACAGACTACACAGAAACAGGAGCAGGATGTTTGTGCTAGGTGGAAGTGCCAGGCTATGGTTCTATGGTCATCCAGAAGCATGGTCAGATATAAAGCTCTGGATTCTTGCTTCTTCTCTGCAGAAAAAAAAGTCATGTTTACACAAAATATCCCAGAAAAAGAAATTGTAAATATTATTCTGCTTTGCTTTGTATTGCTTGAGCATTGCATTTTTCAGTTTGAAGTAAGGAATCCCAGGGATTTAGTCTGAGACTTTCAGGAGACTAACAATGGCACCTATACATTTTGAAGTTGTTGATTGTGATTTTTTCCCAAGTTTCAACTATTTTATCAGCATTATTACTTAGGAAGTTCTGGTGTCTTAACTGAGCTGCAGAACTGCATGCCTCTCAGTTGTATAATATTTTGGAAATGCATGCTTCATTGAAATGTCATTGATTTTCAACTAAAGTGAAAATGCCCTCATTTAATGCATTCTTGAGAGAATTACAAAGGAGGCTGGAGAGGATTTGGACAAAGTCATTATTAATTGCACATCACAAAATTTGGATTTATATATTTTTAATGTAGAAATTCTTCACAGCTTCTAAATCAAAACACTGTTCTAAATTTATGTCTAATTTTATAAATGGAAAACCCTATTTTGTTCGAGACTTTCAAATTCCTTTGCTTTGTTCAACAAACCCTCTACTTGCTGTGAGGGGATTGCTGATTGCTTTGTCAGCAAGACCAATGATATTCAATCTTTGATTTCTGATTCATTTGCTTCTTCCTTTCCTTTGATGAACAGAATAAACGTCTGGCTTTTTCCTTTCCTTTCAAAAAAACTTCTCTTGCCTCTCACTTCCTTAATAGTGAGAGCATTTTATGTGAAGTATTCTGCCTGTCTTTTAGACTGTCTCTTCCTCTTCACTGAGCTCAGAGCTGGGTAAGTACTTTACAGTCTTTCATTAAAGAAAACAAATTTTTCTCTCCTATCATTGACTCTGATGTCAGGGTGCTCCCTGGCTTCCCTTTGGCTGTTTCCTCAGGCCTCTGTGTTGGCTTTACTCTTGGAAGTGGCCAGGTCCTGTTCTGGTAGCCTGTAATGGATAAGAAATTCTGAAGCAGGTTGAACATGAAGGGTACTGTGAGATTATGGAGGGATTCTCGGACAAGGGCTTAGCAGTTACCATAAAGTAGACTCAGTTGTCCTAGGTGTTGTCATATAAGCTTCAGCTAGTCCCTCAGGATAAGGACAGAGCTTAGTTATGAGCACAAAGAGTATCTTAAGGGTAAAAACCCCACCAAACAGTGTGAAAGTGGTGACAGTGCCCTTAAGAGGGGTAGGTGGTGAGCAAAAGCAACAGCAGCATTCAGCTGTCAGGTGTGGCAGCAACTAAAAAAAAGCCAACCAAGAATGGCTGTTTTCTACCTGCTGCAATGACTGTCAGCAGGTAGAGAGCCTGGGGATGCCCCAGCTTGGCCCTGGGACAGACACCATGTGGTCCCAGGCCCTACACTGTCCCTGTGGCTTTACTCCTAGACCACAAAGGGACTGCGAAGATGGTGAAAGGGTTAGAGAACTTGCCCCATGAGAAAAGACTGAAAGAGTAAGGTCCTTTCTCACTGTAGAAGAGAGGGCTCATCACAATATTCATGCAGTTCAAGGCCAGTTAAGAGGAGAACAGAAGTTCTCTTTTCACAGGTGTCTTAGTTTGAGGGAAAAACCAAAATGTTTACCAAAAAACAGAGGAGAGGATTCCTCCACAATAATCACATCACTCCTTATTAAATTTAAGAAAAAGGAACTTTAATTAGAAAATGGATATAAGAAGGATAACTGTTCTTAACGACTATATATATGCATATATATGTAGATATAGATAAAACTGTAAACAGACCAGAGCAAACTACTCCCCCAGCACCAAAAGTAAAAAACAAAAGAGAACAACCCTCAAATAGTAGATTCCTCCTGGAGCAGTTATATTTATGGACAGTGTCAGTGTCACACCTTGGCTGGCTGAGAGGTGAATTCTCAGTCTTTCCCCAGCCAGGCAGAGACAAAGAGTGGACACTCACGTGGAAACTCTCTCTCTCTCCTTGTCCTTTTGTTCCAAATGAAGAAGGGAAGGCTGAGAGTGGAGGAGTGGTGATAATCCCCAGGAATCTCCTTGCAGTCTAAGTCGGTCCCCAGGAAAGAAAACTAAAGTCTGCAGCATTTCTCTAAGCAGGTGTGACTCTCCTCTCTCTCTCTCAAGCTCAGGGTGCCCAGAGATAGAGGGGGAAAAGCAAAGAGCAGAGCCAGAAAAAGAGCTCTCACCAGCAAGCCATGGCTCTTTTTCTGCAGCTGCCCAAAGAAAAAGCCCAAAAATCAAGCCAGCACACAGGGAAAAAAAACTCTCCCCACCCCCAGGTGCTGGGGTTTTGTTTTCTCACCTCCATCCCACCATTCAGCTGGAATCTGAAAGTCATCAGCCATCCTTTGTCCTCAGTCCTGGCACTTCAACCCCAAATCTTTTGTGTTGGTAAGGTGAGAAAAATTTTCTGAGGGACTCCTCCCAACACCACCTTCCTGTGTTTGAACCGTTTACAACAGGCAACTACATGGAGAAGACAAGAGTTGCAATAGGTACAAACTGCACCACGAGAGGTTTCATCCTGACACAAGAAAGGAATTTTTTACATTAAGAATAATCATCCACTGAAACAACCTCCACAAAGTTTCTGGAGGCAGAGGAGCTGTGTCTGCCCCATCCCTGTAAGTGTTCAAGGCCAGCTTGGATGGGGCTTAGAGCAACCTGGTCTAATGGAAGATGTCCCTGTCCATGGCAGGGGGGTGGAAATAGACGATCTTTAAGGTCTCTTCCCACCCAAACTATTCTATGAATCTATGAAAATTCATAAATCACCTGTATCTGTCATTGAAGTGTTTGGTGTCTGAGTCCATGTAGTCTCCACACTGTCATTTGGCTTAAACTGTGACTCGGGCTCCTGAAGTTATATCTTAGCATTTCAGAAAGGGCCCAACACACATCAGACTCATTGCCGAACATACCCATGGCAAAAGACAGTTCTTGTCTTCCTGGACATTATTTAAGTGGATATCAAATGGGAGAAGTGTGCCACCAGCATCTCTGTTTAAAGGTGGAGAATGGATGTTTTGCAAAATCACAGAATCATTTAGGTTGGAATAGCCTCCAAGATCATCAAGTTCAACTTTGACTGATCACCACCTTGTAAACCAGACCATGGCACTAAGTGCCAAGTCCAGTTGTTTTTTGAACACCTCCAGAGATGGTGCCTCCACCACCTCCCTGTATAGTCCATTCCAGCCTGAACCTTCCCTGACACAGCTTGAGGCTATGTCCTCTTGTCCTGTCACCTATGAGAGGTCTGACCACCACCTAGCTACAAACTCCTTTCACATAGTTGTAGGGAGTGATAAGGCCACCCCAAACCTCCTTTTCTTCAAGCTGAACCACTCAGCTCCCTCAGCTGCTACTCATAGGACTTACTCTTTAGAACCCTCACCAGCTTCATTGCCCTTCTCTGGCCTTGCTTCAGCATTTCAGTGTCTTCCTTGTACTGAGCAGCCCAGATCTGGACAGGAGTGGCCTCACCATTGCTGAGTACAGACAAAAATGGGCAAACTTATTAAGGATTGGGCAGCATGTATAAGAAATCAAGAGTTAAAGCTCTACAATGGGATCACAACCATCTTACCATGTTACAATTGTTAAAACTAGTCCTATTTGGCTAAAGTATGTTAAAAGCAGATTTTATATGATCTGTAAAAGAGTTATAGTATAATTCAGCTAATGTGAACTCCCAAACACTAACAGTTTAGCTAATAATAAAATTTTTCAACTGTGAATTCTTGACCACTGTGTTTACTTGCTTTGAAAGATGTGTGCTTCCTCTGAAATACTGAGTATAGCTGTGTGCTACCCACCTCAGTAACTACTGACCTCAACAGAAAAAAAATCATGGCTCATTTCAGAGGGAACACCTTGCCGGATTTGAGTTTGCACCATCTCTGGACGATGAAGAAGTGTGAGAAGGCCTATTTGTAATGCACTTCATTGGACAACAGAAATAGCAAGCTTTAGGCACAGTACTTGCACAAGAACTCATTAGTTCTGCTCCTAGAAAATTTGTTTATATCATTTGGGTCTATAGAAATGTGAAGGAATATGTACTCAGAGGTCTGCAGATGAGGCTGACATTGCAGGTGTATCATAACTGTGGTATGAGCTTTATAAAAATCTCTGCAGTGTGAGGAAGAAAAATCTAAATATTGATTGCAAGGTTTGATCAGTTGCGCTTTTCAGAAGAAATTTCAATCTGATTTGTCATGTTATTGATTTTTTTTTTCTTGCTCTTTGAGTAATTATTTTCAGTTATTCTTAGGTGATTGCCTCACTTTGAACTAGTATCAGATATCAGACTTAGGGGGGGTTATTTAAATGTGAGAAAATATTCAATTTAAGAAGGATTTTAAAGTCATATTTGAAAGAGAAAGCTTGTATGTGTCCTTCTGGGGAAAAAAGAAAACAGAAGCACTTTCTACTTCCCAATGTGGCAAGTAAGGGCCGTTCAAAAGTGTGAGAAAAGTAGAACATGTTTTATTATGTTCAAAGGTGCAAGATAGCTTATCAAGTCTTTAATTCATCACATGCTTTACAGTGCTATTTACCTAGATATCATTTCATAGCCAGAACATTTGTAAATATGTAATGACATATCTTTATTGCAATAGGTATTCTACATGATTCAGCAGGATATTGAGTAGTGTATTCAAAGTTTGCAGTTATATCAGTAATGGTTGGTAAATCTGGACAGATGACATAGTGAAATCAGAACTTTCTCTCCTTGCTGTTTATATTTTTTGTTGTTCTTTCTTAAAAAGATAGATAAGCTTAAATGCCTCCTAATTATTGCCTCATTAAGGTGGACTTGTTCTGAAATCTGTCTATTGCCTCTTGTGCCATAGCACACCTACAAGAAGAGATTTGCTCCATCTTCTCTACACCTCCCAAACAAGTAGCTAAATACAACAGTAAGGTCCCCCCTTGTCTTCTCTTCTTAAGGCTGAACAGGCGAAATTCCCAGTGTTTGTCTCAAAACCCTCAACTCCCTGAATAATTTGACTTTAGAACTCCTCAGGATTATGAGGACAAAAATGATAAAGTTATATTTCATGATGACATAACTGGGATTTCTTAAATGATGTTACAGAAACTGATAAACATGATTGTGTTAGGAGAATTGAGAAAAAAATCTTATATTATGCTCCTCTGATTAATTACAGAACTGGAAAAAATAGCAGTTTAAAAAAGATTTAAGGTATTTGCTTGCACAAGCATTACTCACAGCCAGCTTTATTTTTTAAGTATGCAATTTTTCTGTCAGTCTATAATGTGGTACTGTGACTGGGTAATATATCTTCAGGCTTTACAGAGTCTTGGCATGACATACTCTTTGAGACAGTAGATCTTAATAGATCCTTCTGCATTAATCCTGACTAATGAGCAGATGAATAGTTAATTAAAAATGCTCCACACAGACTTAGTCGACCATTGCAGCTTCACTGTTTCTTGCTTTCTCATAGATGAACAGCACTTGCATTTTTTCTATTAGATCATGATAGTTCAAAAAGCTCCATTACAGTTTACCAGATCACTGATCTATGAACTAAACAGTATTTAAATATTTCTTGATTTGATTTACTCAATGATCTCCTGTGCCTCCACTGAAACAATATAGTAGAAGAGCCATTATGTCATTTCTTAAGTCACTGATCTAGCAGATCATTAAGAAGTTTTTCTCTCAGTAGAAATTAGGCTTTAAGGGCTTTATTTTTTCTAGGGTGTTCTGCAGAGAGGGAAGCCCTTTGACATGGACAGTGCTTCAAGTGTAATATATACAACATGAAACCATAGGCAGCAGTCCATATCAAGTTAAAATGAGGTCTTTTTCTGTCTAAGGAGAATCCTGTTTTTATCTCTGGGATTATACATTCACCAGATTCTGATGGCACAGCACATTTAAAAAGCACTGGCAGGTGCAAAAGGATGCAAAATTACAAGAGTTTTCAGCCATACCAGAAAGGCAAGTAGCCTTCCCCTCCTTAGTGAACTCTTAATAAGGCTCACTTGGGGCTAAAATTTCTTCTTATGACCCATGGAAAACAAAGAAAGAACTCTAAACAGCCCTAAGACCCCAGGGCAGGAGCTGGGAGCTCACCCAGGAGTTCTACTTTTAAAAATATGCAAGGCTCCAAAAATTCACCCACCAAATGTTTTTTAAGAGCCCTTAGTTCTTTAATACCTTGGAGGTAGCATAAAGAGAACATGCTACTCATGTTTACTCAGGAGATACTTTTACTCAGTTTTAGAAAATATAGGAGAAAATCTTGGCAAAATTTTAAAAGGGTAACATACAACCAAAACAAAACATTTCACAAAGCTCTGACTGCGTATGCTAACCCACATGATCTAGCAAACTCCAACCAACTCGCGTTTAAGTTATCCAAAACATTAAGAAAAGATATTAATAGAACAAAAAGGAGTAAAGAAAGAGAAGAATAAGAAAAATAGCTAGCTCCAGTGTCTTGGGTTGAGCTGGCAAAATGTCAACTGTCTGAGACAGAGTGAAAAGGGTTCTTCCCTCCCCAGCTAGCTAAAGGAGAAAGCAGAGGGAGAGGGAAAAAAACTTTAAAACTCAGGTTTATGCTTAAAACTAACTACATGTATTTATACAGAAAAGAGAACATTAAAACTACAATATAAC
>JAWWEV010000134.1:55639389-55690191 GCA_035583235.1 Hafferia zeledoni | reverse complement strand
ATATCATTGGCTAGAAGAGGTCAGCTGTTAGCTAGCTCAGCCCAGCTCAAGTCACCTGACAATTTTCAGGCCTAGTCTAAACTTTAAAACCCAAATTTAGGCTCCACCTGGCTGAAACCATATCACTCCAGAGAGTTCCATGAGACTCCAGCTTTCACGTGGTGGAGGTAGGTCTGGAGAGAAATGGGGTCCCTCTGCTGCTGTTTTTATGTTCTCTGGCCCCCCTGTGGCCACCCTGCCTAGGCAGGGCTTCTGGCCCCCTGGCCACCTGGGGCCTCAGGCTGGAGCGAAGGGAGGTGCAGACAGTCAGGAGGTTGGATTTAGGGGTCCCAGGGGCCATGATGTGGGATGCTCCCAGGCTGCCTTTGACTGACAGCTGTCCCTGGGCTGCCCCCTGAGCTTGCAGGGGCTGCCGTGTGAAATAGAGCCTGACCTCCCAGCCCTGAGATTCGGCCTGACCTTTTCCCCAGGACACAGACCCACCTGAGTTGATGCCAACACAGTAATTAAAAAATCCTGTGTCTCACAACAAGTGTGACTGGTCTCAGACCCCTACAAAATTCAGATTCAATCACATCAAGATCTCAGTCATTGTGAAGCTGATTTTTTGCAATTCAGTGTTTAAGACATTTAGTCTTCAGTAGCAAAGGAATGGTCAAGTCTTCACAGAGGAATAGATCAAACTCTTATTTGCCTTTAGAGAAACCCACTCTCTTAGGGAATAATTGTTGATCTGATCAGTACAATTTCCATCTTGTTTCATTTAATCAAAAGCACATTATCCTTTCTTCAGCTATGCGATTTTAGGCTACTTCTTTAAAAGACAATATATTTTAAGAGATTTTTCTCTAACCCTTCAAATTGCTATGCATAAATTCTGCACACAAACAACAGATCCTAGCAAAGATTATGGTTATTTTTGAACTAACAAGGTTGTATTACCAAAAAATGCATCAAGACAGTGTCCTTGGTCAAGCCAGTCACTTTGGATCAGATCATTTGCCATGATAATGCAATGTGACATTTGCCAAAAGTAATGATCAATTTCAGCGTTCATGGTTTTGAACAAAAATTTAACAAAGTCTTTTTACCTTCAAAATTTTATATGGCTAGAAACAAATACCAGGTACTCAAAGGAAATTATGAGAAATTACAAGGAGGATGACTGAGGAAAAACATGCCCATGCTAGAAAATTCTTTATATAAAACATTGCTTGGATCAAGTATGTACTTTAAGTGCCAAAATTTCCTTCCCTTTTGGTTTAAAAATATGTTCTATCTAATATAATGATATTTTGTGGCATATCTTGCTATAGTTTAGATGCTTCTCAGTGGAATCAAATGCACTGCTTAGATTAGGTGAGAGTTTCTTGAGAGATACTTGCTCAATTGTAAAAAGTAACATTGTAGACAGAATTACCAAACCATTAGAAATTAGGAAGAAATGAGTCATGGAAATTAGCTTCCTTTAGGACTCTCATGTGTCACAACCTAAATGTTACTCCTTCATAGATTTACCTAAGGTATAATATCATACATACAGTTAATAGGAACAAATGCTCTATGAGTAAAGCAGAACTTTTATAAATATGATGAAGTTAATACTCAAGAGACCTGAACACCTGCTAGGACTGATTGCTTACTACTTTGATGTCCAAGTCTAAGACACCTATACAGTTACATTCTGCTTTATTTTGTTACTCATTAAAAAAAAAAAAAAAATCAAAAGCATGTGGTATTATCTATCTTCCTGTATAAAAAAATACCACATTGGAAAACTACAGGGACACTGACCAAAGAGCAATAAAGAAAGATCAGGAGAACTTCTGAAACATTAATGATGTCCTTCTGCCAAAGCTTGTAAAAATGTACTAAAACTTTGAGTATTCATGAACATGGCAGCTTGATATTTACCTTAGCTCATCAACTCCCTGGGCTAAGTTTTCACTTACCCAATATTTTTCCCAGACGGGATCTCTGTAGGATTATGAGAGAGAGGAGGGAAAGACATACATTCCTTAGCCAAGAGATAATTAAACAGAGTCATCAAGGCCAGACCTCTGACTGGGCTGTGAAATCTACTGCCAGATGTTGCAGATACATCTGTCTAAGTACTAACAGGATCCCTTTCATCACTATATCTAAGCATTTCACAAATATTAATGGATTTTCTCGTTAGGAAAGGACTATGTTTTCATACTATCCAGTACAGGACAGGGTGGACAAATAACAGTAACAAAGTGGGCATTTTTGAGTTTTGCATTTTGCTTTTTAACATTTTCTATTTGACTTTTTTTTTGTACATAGGGGAAAAAAGCACCTTAAACTCTATGAAGCTTGAAAATTTATAGACATCTAGTTGCTCTCACACAGCAGACTCTTTCCTCCATTTTTCTGTAGCTATTGAACAACACAGCATTGGCAAATGGCAAACCATAAGCTCATCATTCACATCAATATTTTTTTGTTCTACAAGTCTCACAGAGTGTAGTGCTAGTAACTGTGGCCTAAAGACTGAATGTATATCTGATTACACACATAGGTATCTTATGTTTCATCTGTTTCATAACACATGGGAGTTTTCTCACATTTTTTGTGTAGTTTGGGTTGTCCATCCTGAACTTCCTGCACTACACTGAACATAATGTGTGTGAGAAAGAAACTTCTGCTTCTTACATTACTTCAGGTTTTATATATTGCTGTGGGTTATCATCTTCACTGTGCACAGGACAGAGATAACTGGAAAGAAAAGGTGGGAAGTAGCATCAAACCTTGTACTTTGTGTTAGAAAACTGCACTCTTCTCTGCAAAGATCCAAACAGGCTTTCCTTAGACCTCCCAGACCCATGAAGAAGAGCTTGTATGCACATATGAGAGCAAAAATGGGGCATTTCCATCAAGTTTGGCATTAAATAACCAATAAATGAAATACCACCTGTTAGAGATCACTAAATATAAACACCAAGGAGCTGAAACAAAATGAAAAAAAATTTGTTTAAATGCCTTTAACATTGCATTTCAGTATATTAGTACATCATAATTACTGAGATTGTACCAAGGGAATGTGTTGGTAAGTGGGCTGTGAAGTCCATTCTTGCTGACAGTGAAAGATGTCCAGGTCACAGCTGGTTGTTATTGTGAATAAATAGATACATGTTTTCTGTCAGCTTCTGATGTCCAAAAGAGAGGGAAATTTTCATGCATTTACAGAGTAAATTAGTCTTGGTCAGACTCCACCTCAGACATGAAAGCTTTCTCCAATGACTAACAAGGGAACTCAAATGGTCCTGTAGAAAGAGCATAAGTTACCTTTGAAAGCTAAAGAGAAGGGGTAGGGAAACTTCACCATCTCGGTCAAATCTGATATAAACCATTTGAGGGGGAGTCAGGACACCCTTCTGCTCCCCTTGGGGCCACACACTGAGCTAGTCCCAGGGTCGCCTATGTGTGTACTGAGGTCAGCAGTGTGATGGATATGCTGACTTGGGATGTCTCCCCACTGACTGATAGCCTTGGCAGTTGTCAATCTCTGCCAGGTTTCATCCTCTAAACTCTGAGCAGGGAAGGTCAGTTTACAGTATAAGAAGACTAAAGTATATTAATCCATTATGTGTTTTCCTAAGTATTGCTTGCCAGATTCAATGATGGCATCACATATATCACATACAGGTGCCTGATATTGATTGAGCTGGCATTTCTGCTGCCAGCTGAAGGTGTAAGTTCACATTAATTAATGATGCTACACAAATACTTCTGTTTTAATAAAATTGGTATAGCTGCATACAGTGTTAGGATGACTTTTTGAAGATTCTAGATAAATTACTGTTTGTTATTAATAATTTGTTAGGTGTACACTATATATAACTGTACACATAATTATTATACTCCTGATGAGCTCTGTATTTTACCCCTGTATTCTTATTGGTAAAATAATCCATTTACTTTTTTGATCCTGTCCCAAGGGTTTGGTTAGACCTTGCTGGAACTTGAGAGATTATTGAAAATATGGGGTTTCTTTTTACATTTGAGCTCAAGTTTTACCTTACATTATGTTTTTTTCTCTTAGTGATTTTTTCTTTTTAATTCACTTTAGAAGATGAATTATTTTCTGGCCAGGAAATATATTTACAGTTGCTAAGCATTTCCCTAACAAGTGAAAAAAACCCCTGTTCTAGGTCCATTTAGCTGTCAGCAAACTCTGATGCTGTCACCAGAATAATATTGATATACTTGTGATATTGATATATTTGAAAAGTATATGTTCTTTGGACCTTGTGGCTTTTTTAAATACACTTCCCAAGATTAGTTAAGTGTTTCCTGTCATGATATGTAATACAATTGATGCTATTAAGTACTTTACCAGGCCCTGTGGGGACCTGCAAGGACTTTTAGCACCAGTATTTTCTGACCATGCGCTGCCTCCATGCTCTCTACTCTTTTCAAATCAGAAGAGGGAAAACAGCCCATGCAGAACTGCAAGTTCTGGGAATTACATTAAAGCCTTATTCTTTGTACGCTTGAAGGCAGAGGTAGAATTTTGTTTGGTGCGTGCAGAATTAGTTGCCAATTACTTATTTGAAACTTGTAATTAGTGCCAGAGAGGTTGAAGGCCTTGGCTACATTCCCCAGCAAAGCAGACACATAAAAACAAAGTGTGGTTTGAAGTATATTCTGTGCTTTGGAGGAAATTATGCCCTACTTTAATCCTGATCTTTGGTTCCCAAAACTGTTCAATTCCACGAGGAGCAGAAGTTTGCCCACATAAAAGGCTGTTAACTGTCCTTTTGGTATTCATGTTATTTACTGATGAAAAAAAAAAAATTCCTCATTAATACCAGTATTTTAGAACCTGTGTTAGATCTAACCATCCACTGTGATGCAATGCCTTTGACCTGCTGGAAGCCAAATCAGCTCCATCAGGTTGCTGGAGCAATGCACTGGAAGACTTGGGTTGCTGGTAAATACTTCTTTACCCAGACAGAGTGCTCCAAACTCAGCAGTACAGATCAGTTTCAAAAAAATTACATGCAGTACTAACTTGTTCACCTCTTAACACCCTCTTCATTTTTGTGCAGAGATAACTCAGATAAATCAGAGGTTTCACTAATATTTTCTTCATTCAGAAAACTTCAAAATGGGATTCAAAAAGCATTTTATTGGCTAAATTAAACTCTGCCAGGACACATTACTTACAGATTATTCTTTTGTGCAATCAGTAATAGGCCTTTTATTATGTTCCTTGGGAAACTTTATAACAGTTTAGTGAGTTTTATCATTAACAAACTTGTTCTGCTTGTAAATATTACTTTTTTCGCTGCACAACTTCACTCTGTTACACTTAGTTGTATCTTGCTGCGTTTTAGGAAACAATTTTTTCTACCCTTCATAAATATATCTAAAAAACCACTTAAAAATCCTTTTCAAAATGGTTTACAAATATTTTAAATGAAACAGGTGGATCTCAAGCACTCCTCTTTCACATCTCTTACCTATGTGTTTTTATAAAAATTTCTGTATTAAATGGATCTGGTAGTGTGTTCTATTCTCCTTTTTAAATTGCTTCATCTTTGCAGATAGAAGACATATTAATTTCAGATCAGAGCAGTCATCAACAAAAAGCTCTTATTCTTATGAAGTTCCTTTTTTCTGTGTATCCCAGAGTTTATGACGAATATTTTACAGTCAGTTCCTTCTTTGCATCATTGGCAAAGGTGTGTAATGCTTCACAGATAGAGCTGGAAAATGAAGCATCTCTTAGGACTACAAGATTCTGCTCTGACTTGAAGTAGCTTAGTTCAAAAACCTTTGAAAATCAGGCCACATGGTTTTCAAGTTGGATATTCAAAAATGCAGGTCAAAGAAAAGGAATTCATAATTTGGTTGCATTCATCTGCTGCATTCCCACATATAAAATCAGGCAGGCACATGCTTACACTTTAAAAAGTGTTTATAACCCATTGACTTCAACAGGACATAAACTCAAAAACACATTCATAAAGCAAAAGTGCATTAGAACTCCACTTAGATGGGAAATGAGCTTTAAGATCAGCCAGTAACCCAGCACTGCCACGCCCACAACTAAACCATGCTCCTAAGTGCCACATTTACCTCCAGGAATGGTGACTCGACCAATTCCTGACCGCATAGACTCCTTGGATACTAACTGGGTACATACTATACCAAGTCACACATTACTGCCACTTGAATAAAATTAAAACATTTCTTGTTCACAGAAACATGGGTGTCCCTTCTTTTCTGGTACTAAATAGGAATTGAAAGGGACTAAAACAATGGCCAGAAGACTCATTACAAAAGCGTCTTTTCATTCATGACATCAGTGACCCAGAAGTCTGAAAGCAAGAATTCAGAACAAAGTGGTCAAGGTTTCAAGGCTAACTACATTAATCCTTGGTGAATGACAAGCATAAAGTCTCATAACTTCTAGCTGACAAACAAGAGAAATTAGGGTGATCCATGTCTGATTTTAAGAAAGCATCCCTCACCATTGTAATTGATGCCCCGTAGTTATTATCTCTCTTATTTTAAGAGATATTCCTTAATTCATTTAGTTGTGGTGGGGTCACTACAAAGGTTAAAGTCTTGTGGATGTTGCTTACTTTCACTGCAATACTCCAGTCTCAAAAGAGCTAGGGATTTTTGACAATGTAAACCAAAACCATAAAAATGACAATTCCTTTTCCTAGCTCTTCTGAAGAATTAAACAACCAAAATACAAAGTCTTGCCCTTAGCTCACAATTCCTGCAATTGCTTCCCCATTTGAAACAGAGCTCTGTCTGCAGGGGAATGGCTAGAAGGTGCCCATAGTGTACTCCTACCTGTTCATTCATTAGGTTACAGGATTATATATCACATGGCACAGACTGTGGACCATCCTTGAAGAGCCTTAGCTACAGTGTGATGATGATTTTTCTGAGGCATTTATGAGAGAGACAGAGCTTTACAAGTGAGTTCAGGTAACAGCAGTTATGCGGTACATTTAAAGCCAGAAGACACTAAAAGATGTGCTTGCAGAAACTGTAGAGATATGCTATCAGCTGCTGCAGAAATGGAAGAAGACAGCTTTGAGACACATTTCCAGAAGAGCCACTAGCATCCTGCACAGTAAACTATTTGTTATCTGAAGATTATTTTGTCTCATGGATTTTTCACAGGCTGAATACTGGCTATAAGGGTATTTAGTGTCTACTGCTCTGTTCCATATACATACAGAGTAATCAGTGAGCATGATCTTACACAGCAAAATTATTTATATGTTTTTAATTGACTGAATTACAGCCCAGTACATGGCTTACAGCCATGACAGCAATCCTGAGGGAACAGTCCTTCAACAAATCAAGATGCAACCTGCAGGCTGTCTCATACAGATAGGTCTACCTGCTCCTTTATTCATTTCATGCCTCTGAAGACATTATTAGAAAAACATTCCACCCTTTTTGTAGATGTGCACAGCAGAAGTCAAACAACACCTGAGCTAGGTTTTTCATTCTTAAACCAACTGAAACATAAAAACAAACAAAACCTCTTAACCGGTTGGTATCACAAAACCTTCAGCTTGGCAGGACAGGATGAAGAACAGGAACCAAAGATGCCATCTTTAGAAAGCAGACTAAAAACACTGTCTTTTAAATATGTCTTCACACTTCATTCACTTCATATCTTCATTTTCCTAAACCATACCTGAACATGTGCCCCACATCTTATTTGTTCACTTCAATCCTGTATTAAGATCATGAAATGGATTCATTATTATTTTAATAGCCTAACCTTGCAGGTTTCTTAGCATATATAACAGATAACCTTATTTTTATTGTCTATTTCCTAATTAATAGAAAGTATCATTACTTTTTCTGGGTAAAAATCTATCTGTACAGTCTTACCCAGATTTCATTCACTTCTGCCATGCAGCAAAACTTCTAATTAACCAGGCCTCTCAGGGGCCTGGTTAACTTCTACTTGCACAGCTATATTGCTGCAAACTGTAATATGGTCAACAACTCCCTAAAAAGAAGAGGCTTTGCACTTTCTGGAATGAGAGAAGAAATGGTTTTGCATGGATCAGTAAAGATGGCAATAATTGCCATAAGGCTTACTGCAATTTATGCAGAAGAAGTTTCTCAATTGCTCATAGTGGACTGTCAGATGTGAGACAGCATGCAAATGGAGCAGATCATAAAAATAATTTCTAGCCTGAATTCTTAGTACAAAAAACTTGAAACCTTCCTTTATTGCTAAGAAAAGTAGGAATAGAGAAAACAGTGTGATTGCTGGAAACGTAAGAGAACTGCATATTGTATTATTCATACTCTTTTACAGAGCTGCAACAAGCTAAACAATACAGATTCCCAAGATTTATGCATAGCTATATCTTGGTAGAACAAAAGGTTCATAAATTGCCAGCAGTGTATTAGTCTTCTTTCAGTTTAGGAACAATTAAAGTCTTGGTTGAAAGGGTATGTCTTTTCCTGTGGCCACTGGTGCCCTAAGCCATGGAAATACAGAAAAGTTTCTGGTAGTTTGTTGGTTACTATACAGTTTAAAACTAAATAAAGCATTGTCTTTTTGATTAATTTCAAGATAACAATGAAAATACATTAGGATTATTTGGAAAAGTAAAAATTATACTGACATAACATAGTTTGAACTTTGACAGTTATGGTAGATGCTATCATATAATTTTTGCAAAGCAGAGAATAGTTGCTGACAGCTAATTGTATATCTTTTTCAGTGTGCACCTCAGCAGAGTATGGTATATACAATATTGAATACCATGTTTCAAACACTCTCAGTCATTTCGTGTCAACTTCCCAGTGGCATTCAGTTTTCCAAGATGTAGTTCACTTAGGTAACTTTGAACATGCAGAAATACTGCAGTATATCCTCCCAAAGTGGTTATCTCCTACTTGGCACTTGAAAAGATCTTAAAATGTTTTTTAACTAGCAGTAATTATCTATATGCATTAGATGTGAGAGTCATCTCACCTAAGTTTATTGGTATGAAATTATACAATTTCTGATCTAAACTAGTTGTCTTATGCAAACTCTGACTACAAAAAAAGAGGAGAGATCCAAACTGTACACCTGCTAGAGACCTGTCTACCTTTTTTTTTAATGTACATTACTGAGTGACAGTAGACATCCCTCTTTTTTTCTCTTAGGAAAATAAATTGCTGCTTCACCTGTTCCTCGTCTTGTTTTACTTTACTTATCTTTAGGAATTATGTCTTGGAGGGATTTTCTGTGCTATTCAGTTCTTGACTGCTGAAGATCAGTGGCTTTAACATTTGCCTGTCAATGGCAGATGTTTTTGTAATCTCATGTTCCATACTCAGATTGCTGGACGCTACAGTCTTGACATTTGGCCTAAGATTGAGGATTTGCTATTAGTATTTCCCCAGGAAACTGACACTTGATGGACAGGTTACATAATCCATGCTTGGATACATTTCTTAGTGAATTGATCTCCATTTCAAATTGACATAGGCAAAGACACAAATGTAGTAGAGCACCATCTATTCCTCACCCACAGTGTATTTTAATAAAATGCAGCATGCATCACAGCATAAGCTATGAAGCATATAAATCTGCAACATGCAGTTTGAAACTTGCTTACAAAATACCATGAATGTCTTCCACATTTCCCTAGTGTTTGTTTACTTATGCAGGAAGTCTAGAAAAATATTTTGATGTATTGCATGCCATAATTTTTAACATTACTCAAAATGTTCCAAAAGACTTTTAGTGAAAGTTAACCCACATCAATCATGACCTTGACATGAAAAATTACTGCCAACCTTTAAATAAAAGAAGAAGAAGGAACAAGCATTCTAATACTCCTGGCTGATGCCAAATTGTTGAAAACATTTAAAGTGTTATACGCATATTCTGTCTACACTGGAACAATACAAAAGGAAGCCAATCATTTATTAACTTGACAAACATATTAAAGATCTTTTATCTTCTCAACTTATAGGATCCCAGAATGTGCATTTTATATAGTGAGAATTACATAATACATTATATTAGTAACTATAGTAACTCTACTTTAGATTAACATAGATTCCAATGAATTCCCTGGGAGCTTTTCAAAGTTAGTGAAAATGTGCTTTCAGGCTATGACTTTGTACCATACATTGTTCCTTCCCTATTGTATTTCTCCTATTGTATTGTTATCCAATCAAAAGGTGACGCTAGACTAAGCAGGTTGACCTGATTTTCTGGTGTTCTTCCTATGAAGGAACAACAAGGAACTACATGCCAAGATCTGATTGTTTCACTGAATCTTGATACAGAAACCTTTGTATTCAGAAAGCACAAATAGCATTGTCTCCAGCTCTGTGCCAAAAATTCAATAGTGTGCCTACAAGGATGGCATAGGTCCTGTAATTTCTCCAGGAAAAGTAAACTTTATCAGAAGTCTCAGACTTACGTCATTGTGTCAAATTCCCTGTATCTCTGGAGAGGTTTGCTCAATCTGATATACTTGGACACAGAATTAAATATGATTCAAATGAAGAAATGCTCCTTTTCTCTGTTATTATGGAAAACTTCAGCCTTGAAATATTTTACCTGTGTATTCCTCTAGACTGTATGCTTTATAAAGCCTTGTTATTACAAATCCAGCTTATTTCAAAGCCTTGATCCGCAAAGCCTCTATATATACAGATTCTGATGGTTTTTGCACACATCTAAATCATATCATCTAATTTATTCAAAGTTCTGACTGTGGTTTTCAGTCTCTTACAACATTTCAAGAAGTTGTGCAAGCTATGAAATTTTATGAAAATATGGCCTTTACCTGAGGGTATCAAAGCTGCTCTTCTGCTCCATCTGACTTGTTATTCTACTCTTGCAATGGTCAGATTCACCTATAAATGTTCTATCACACTTTTAAATCACGCAGTTCTGTATCTCATAGGGATGAAGGCAATTTCCTTCTGCTCACAGTGGTAGCTTTATATGCCTAACTTGAACTCTTACTGTCAATGAACTAGAAGCATTTTAACTGAGCTAGTAAAAAAAACATGGAAATGGCCAGTATACTTGAAATAGCTACCCCAGGGCAGGAATAAATTGTACTGTTAATTTGAGAAAATCAGTTTCCAGAAAATATGAACAATGATCACAAATAAAATAAATGTAACCAAAAGCAGATGCAATTAATCAAGGAGTTCTTTTCTGTAATGTCTTCTTACTGCCTGAAACACAAATACAAATTTAGTATATGTCAGCTGTATTAATGAGAAGTCCAAGACGGAATTTTTGACTATGAAACTTCAATACAACTAGCAAATTGAAAATGTTAAAGGAAAAAACCTTATGATGAAGAAGATGAGATCTGTGTGAACACATGTTTCTCCTTGTTTTATTTCTCACCAGCAGTTGCTGGTTCAACTGAATAACAGCTCCTTCCCAGCATCTTAAAGAACTGATCAACCTTACAGCTCTCTTTTTTGAATGAAAAATAAATACTGGTAGCACAGCTACTAACACTTTTCAGTCACTCTTAGGGTTGATCACCTTTGCTTTAAAGAAGTCCAAAGCCTCTCATGAGTTTTAGTTTTTTGATTTGTCTGTTTTGCGAAAGATGCTTGTGCTGGTTTTGACTGGAGTAGATATATTTCCTCATAGTAGCTGGTATGGGGATATGTTTTCAATTTGTGCTGAAAACAGTGTTGATAATGCAGAGTTTATATAATAGATTATACTATTTTTAATTATATATAATCTACATTACATATCATATAGAATTTATATAGTTTTTGTTATTGCTCAGCAGTGCTTATATAGAGCCAAGGCATTTTTTGCCTCCTACTCGACTCCACCACTGAGGAGATTGGGGGTGCAACAAGAAGCTGGGAGGGGACACAGCCAGGGCAGCTGACTGCAATCAACCCATGGGATATTCCATACCATATGGCATCACGATCTACATATAAAGCTGGGAGAAGAAGGAGGAAATGGGGGATGTTCAGAGTGATGGCATCTTTCTTCTTAAGTCAGTGTTATGAGTGATGGAGCCCTGCTCTCCTGGGTATGGCCAAACACCTGTCTGACCATGGGAAGGGGTGAATGAATTGCTTGTTTTGCTTTGCTTGTGTACACAGCTTTTGCTTTGCCTGTCTTTGTCTCAACCCACAAGTTTTCTAGCTTTCACCCTTCCAATTCTCTTCTTGATCCCATCAGTGGGTGAATGAGCGAATGACTGTGGGGCTTGGTTGCCAGCTGGGGTTTAACTATGACAATGCTGAAAGAATCTCTTCTGTTCTGTCTGTTTTCAGTAATTGCTTCATAATGGCAAGGAGCACTTTAGGAGAATCTATTGGCCATGGTAGATTATGTCTGACCACTAGACTGATGCTCTGAAGGCTTTAACTCATGGAATCCTGTGCCATAATTTTTCTTCCACTTCATTTACAATATTCTTATTTTTAGTATCAGTGTGAGACAGACCCAATTATACTTGAAGTTCAGCAGCATATAATAGGTGTCTGAATTTGACTCTTGAGTTATTCTAATCATCATTTTCACAATTTAACATAATTTACACAATGCTATTGGTTTCAAACACCGTGGGCTCAAAGTCACATATTTAAAAATCATGTATTTTCAAAAAAACCCCAAAAATAAATTACTAAGAAATGCGTTATAGTCAAGTACCTCTGATATGCTATGTTTAGTAAATATAGAGTAAAATGTAAGATTATATTTAGTTTTATATTTAGTAGCTGTATACTCCATTATTTATTTCTGAAAGGTGGGAACAATATTCCAGAGTGAACGTGCACTCTGTAGTTTTGGAAATTTGAAAAAGCTGCTGTAAATTTGAGTTTTGCTTTCATAGCTGTATTTTAAGTTAATTTCTATCCATGCTTCACTACGCCTCTATTGGCTCCTGTCCTTCAACAGTGATTTCTAGTCTCCTTGCAGCTGTGCTCCACTTGACTGATTTCACAACCCTCCAACTGCAAATAGGTGGGGACTTAAAACCTCAGGTTTTCTCTGACAAGTTTTTCATGTGAACTATTAGCAATGAGTTTGAATTGTTACAAAATTATTTGGCAAACCCTAAGTATCTGTCTGAAACTCAGCCTCCTAAGTACAGGTCTACCAACCTTTGTCTGGGATTTACTGGAAAGAAGCAGCTTCATATGTGCAGTGAAGTAAGTCTGGTAAGTATTATAAGATAATACTGATAGTTTGGAGACTGTTTGGATTTATTTTATTGCACATGCATAAAACAGCTGTGAAGTGCAAATACAGTGGGTCTCTCAGAAGCCACAGAAATTTGCAGACACCTGGTAACCCTGTAAACCTGAATGCTATGATGCATACACAGTAGAGCTAGTGTCACAAATCCCAGACATTCACTGCAGATGTGTTGATCACCAGGGAGTTACAGGCATTCCACAGCCAGACTCATGTTACTACATGTGTTCAGTAGCAAATAAACGTACTAAGATGTGACAGCGTCATGATTAAAGATTATTCTACAAAACCAAAGAGTATCTTTGCAGAGAGGTTTTCATCTGGAAGAGGATATGTCCCATCATATGGTAGCTCTGTTTAAATAAATAATAAACAAATAATGACACAAAGAAAAGCCTCACCAAAGTACTGGTACATGCAATCACCTTTACTTAGGCATGATACTGGGTCCTGGGATAACCCAGAGAAGTGGAAATGGCCTAACCAAGTCATGCTTAATGTAAGACTTACAGGTAGCCCATTTTACAAGAAGGTCCATCCTAAAAATAATTTTAGATTAGAGCACCTTTGGATAGGTCTAACTGTGAAGGTCCTAACTGAGTCATATCTAGAACTGTACCTAAAAAGTCCTTCAAGAGACTAAAATGTCACTGCTTCTTTCAAGTACAGAAGTAGAAAGGAAAACCACACCAATCTTATCCTCATAGAACCTCATAGTAAATTTTGACTTGCATATGTGTATCATGGCTAGGCTTTGTGAATGAAGATTTGGGAAGGACTCTACCCATGTAGTTCTTCCAGCCTGCACGTGGATTTTTTAGGTGAGGCACAGCGTGCGCGAAACTGCCCCACCCTTTAACTCCTAAGGTTCATCTGCCATGGCCGAGCGAGCTTGGATGGTGACAGTGAAGTCCTCAGGACTAGAACCTACAGCCCCTGGTGTTCCCAGGAGGTCTCCCATCCAGGCACTTACCAGGGCTTGCCCTGCTTAGCTTCCAAGATCTGATGGGATTGGGCGTTAGGGTGACATTTAGCTGCCTTCACGTACATCCCATTGATGTCAGAAGAATATCAGAGTTGAGACCAGATGTGCATATCTGACAGGAAATTTATTTTATTGGAAAGATTTCATAGTGTCTAAAAGATAAAAGTTGTCATGAGATTTGGTCATTGTTCCCAGAGTTGTATGATTAGTCTTAAATGTTCTGGTTACAGTCTTGCCGTGGATTTGCGTGTGTAACTCTTGGTGATTAAAGCAAAACATGAAGAACAGAACTAAGCTATTGCTCCATGTGGAAAGCAATATATGAAACTGTGCCCACTGAAATCACTGAGAGCATTTTCTTTTCTTTGCTGGGTGAGGATTTTCTCCCATGTCTGGCTAAGTACTCAATAGATTCATTTTCAGAGACTCTATTCCCTCTCCCTTTTCTCCTGGTTAGATAAGATAAACTATTTTCAAGAAAAAAGTAAAAAAAGAACTAACCCAAATAAATGCATAACTTTGATATTCTAGTTCTCCCCAGCATAAAAGGAGAAAGAGAGGGTTTATGTTCATACTGTAGTCTTGATTCTAAATCCAGTGTAAATATAGAATGAAATGTAAATCCATTGGGTTTTTGTGTGGTGAATTTTACAACATTTTTAATATTGATTCAGCTATATGCTGGAAAAGTCTTTCGTTAAAAAATCCATAAGCAGTTGAGGAAGGAGTTGAGGTGATGTCTTTGTGTCTACTAAAGTTTAAACGTCTCTTGTATATAGCCAGATGAAATCCAGGAGTGGAAAAAGTGACGTATACTATGTCCTTCTCTGATCTCAAGGATTTTATGACATGCTTGCCTTTACACTTGTAACTCCTTGGTTACATTTCAATTGAGTTCTCCCTCACTGTGTCACTGTCTTAAGTATTTTTCACTTTTCTAATGTCAATAGCTCTTCTGTTGAGAGGACTCAACAGGAAGTGGATGCAGGGAGTATGAGCTCTGATGAGATCCTTTAATCCACCCCTAATCCCACTCAATTAAAACTGCATTGATGACAGAAAAATCATTAAGTGCTGAAGAACAGGAAAATGAGTGAAAACAACACTGCATGAGAAATTAGATGCACAGCTTCTAACAGGGGTGTCCTGCTCTTTCACCAGCACACCTCACCTCTTGGCAAACCAAGCTCTTAACTCTTACAGCTGAGCTTGTAAAACTGTATAATCTGGTTGGCAGTTTAAATAATGCAGCTCTCACTATTCAGGGAGCATTATGCACAGAATACCTAACATCACACATCCCACTGCTGGGGGAACTGAAGGGATCTAGAGGCTTAAGTGAAGGGTCCATTCAATGACTGTTCTCTTCTATAAACACATAACCCTAGTAAACTGTGCTTCCCTCTTCTACTGATGCACTTCTGCTTACCTGTTAATTTCTTTAATTTATTTCCAGGTATACTATTTGCAGAGATAGAAGGAAAACTAAAAGTAAAATAAGAAAACAAAAATCATTCTGTTTATAAATAAGTTTTAATAGCATTCTTTCCTATTTTCTAATGTAAAACACAAAGGGTATTTTTAATTTCCTGTTTTTACATTCAGCATATCCACTTTTCTGCTTTACATCTTTTCTAATGAAGTGGGGGGAAAATTAAGCCAAGAACACAGTGTTTGATGTTACCTTTCCCCTTTGCGCAACCCTCTCCTCCAAAACCTTCATGTGGTTGTGGGTCATAGTGAAATAGGAAACACAGTAGAGGATGTATGAAAAACTAAGGAGCAGCAGGTCTGAATGCTATTTTCCACTGGGAGAACTGGGAACCATATGCTGTAAATGTTGAGTACAGTTAATGTGGCTTGAAGCAGCATTAAATACATTTACCCTGCATGAGCTCCCTCTTCCCAGCATATACACATGGGTCATGGAACCAAAAGCAGTACAACAACCAGCTTGACTTTGTTAAAGATTCTGGTGGTGGCCAGAGGAAAGCCTTTGACAAGCCCTTCTGCAAGTCTATACTGAGAACCTACAGCATTGCAGTATTGATTTCTCACGGATTCTCAGTCTTTATTGTCTTCCTTTCTTGGCCTGAAATATCCCTATTTGCAATCTCAGATGATCTCACAGACATATCCTTAGGATATGAGGTAATTCATAGAAACTTAAGACTCAAACAGTTGTAGACTTCCTGGACTTATTTTGTTGCCCCTGTGTGATTTTACACTGGAAGGGAATATGTAGGCTTCCATCTTTCTTCATCGCAGTTTAAAAATGGAATGGCCTGGTACTTTTCCAGGCAATCTGTGTGCACCTATAAACTGAAATGCAGCTCATAAACATTAACCATGTTGAAACAATACACTCGCTGTTTGCAATCACATTATAAACAACTTAGATGTAAGACACAATTTGTAGACATCTGTAATGTCACTGCACAGGGAAACCTAACCTCCACACCTAAACCACAGAGTAATTTTCAGCACATATATATTTTGCCTTTCACATAAGTTTTCAACCAATATGTACATTTTCCCTATGACATTGTTTTTAATAAGTACTTCTTCATGGAATAAGGGTGATATTAAACCTCTGACCACTTTTACGCTCCTTTAATGTTTCTTCTCCCTATTTCTTTGGCACACACTCACTGCTGTCTACTGCAAACTGCAGATTGCCAGAACTTCTCTGCTACATGCTTAAGTGCCTTGTTCAACGCCTTGTATTCTAATTCCTATGTAGTGCCCCTAGGGGTTGCAGTAAAAACAATAACTCAATGGGTCCTGACCCTTCAGATACTTTCTAGTACAAGTAATACCCACTAAGGCTGGTAAGCACATCCAAGAGCAGGCTGATGATTTGTGCACTCGGCAAACAGAGGTTTAAGAGATTCTTTAGAGGTTTCACTTGATAAACAGGAGAATGTCACCATGCTTACATTCCCTGACATTTATTTTGAGACAACAGAATCTTTTGAAAAGTAGGCAGTTTCCAAGGATTGAAGTATCTTGCAAGTTGCTTTTAGGTCCCCCTTGGACACCTCAGAGTCATCCTGCTTGCTCCTCAGCCATCAGAGCTGTAGTCAGCTGCTGGTCATCAGCTTCAGCTGCAAAATTCCAGGATCTGCAAATCTCCCACAACTCCTTCAAGTTCTATTCATAGAAATATACTAGGATCTACACTCAGTGGGTCTAGTGCCAGTGATAATTTTAGAGGGGACTTGGCTGGTTTCTTCTGTCTCCTTTTTTGAACTATTTTGATGCAGGTAACATAAGGTCAGAGTCAAGACCTTGTGGAACAATTTCTTTATCATATTACAGTACAAACATGTTTTACCACTTACTCAGTGCTGTTGCAAAGCAGTCCACTAGCAGACACTCTCTGTCAGTTTATTTTGTGTATTGTGAAATGAATAAAAGCAGGCACGTCTGCTGGGTTTTTGCAGGAGAAAAGACTATATAATTTGATTGGCCTTATGAATAATATTCTAGACATTGATTTATTTTCTTTAAGTCAGGCAGGGAATTTAGTTACACAGTCGTCCTCAGGAGTCAGAGATCATATATGAGCAATATGGCACTCAAATGGGTGCCTGAGTTATTCACCTCTAATACAGATATCCTGGTTCCCCTCCTCTCAGTTTTCCCATCTGTTAGATATGGATGAAGTTCCTGATCAGTTGTATGAAGACAAAGAGGTCTTTAGGCAGTCAGGCTACTACCTTCAGAAAAATTGTGTCAGACTTCACCCTGTAAAAGAGCCATTTGCTGGATGCATGATGTTATTAAGTTTGATGTGTAGAACATCCACATAGTTTACCTTTTGAGAATACAAATCTAAATACTTTTCTAGATGAAGCCTAGATCTCTGAAATAAGATGTGTTCATCTATCTAATTCCTAAACACTGGGATCTAAAACTTGGTTGTAATAATGCCAAAGTCATGGGTTCAATTCCCTATGTGGGCCACTGACTTAAAAGTTAGACTCAATGATCCTTGTGGGTCCCTTCCAACTCAGAATAGTCTGTGATTCTGTAATCTATTCATTGTTTGCAGCTCTTTGACACTTCACTCCTCTAGGAATACAAATTTCAAATGATGCAGCCACATATGCTATTTCACAACCATGGATAAAGATCTTAAGACCGTAAGAAACACCAAGGCAAACAAAGCAGGCTACAGGTTCCTCACTGCCTTTGCCATATGTCGTGTGCAGGAAGCAAGGTGTTCAATATGCTGTATCAGGGAGCAGTCCAGCAGTGTTTGCAGCACAGGAGCCCCTTAGCCTGCACCTGTCCAGCACAAAAGGAATGCCACCACTACTGCCCAGAGCTGCATCTCAGCAAGATAAAAACAAATCCCTGCAGGTTTTCTGTCCTCAGGTCCTCATTCCACTAGCCTGAACAGAGAAAGTCTTGGCTCTAATCAAGCACTGTTTCCCACTAGTTATTGTAGAAAGGAAAAAGTTATTTCAAAGTGCTTGATGTGGCATGCAGCGTGATCCTCTGTGTAGACTTATGTAATACAGGACAAAAGATTGGTGTCTTTCTTCCAAGTCGTGTTTTGTTGTTTGCTTGTTGTGGGGTTTTTGTTGCTTTGTTGGGTTTTTCCAAGGATAGTTTTGCCAGCATTGCCATTACTAGCATTAGGCATTTGTGTCAAACCCAAGCTGGAAAAGCACCTACAAAATTGGTTGACTGTGGAAAACATAAGGCAAGAGAGAAGAGGTGCATACTTGTGAGATGGTCATGCATGTGAGATGAATAATCAGTACGCTGTAGGGAAGCCAGAATAGCAGGCAGAAAAATAAAATATTAATCAGAAAGTCAAAATTCATGTCCTGTCTGGTGTCTCTATAGAAGAAAACAGCACCTATTCCAGAAACAGTTGATCAGGCACGTTTGACACTATTTGCTGAGCTAGGGAAGACAGTCCAGCACTTGTCACTGATGTGCAGCATAATGGCAGGCTACCAAAGTCCCAGGTACATTTCTCCCTCTTACTGTAGATGTAAGATTGGAGGTGATCTGGACAAAAAACTGTGAGATACTACCATTCACACTCAGCCACATTAAAATGGTTTAAACCATTCCTAAATTACACTCACGTGATGAGAGTAGAAATACTGGCTCACTTTTGCCTATGTTTTGTTCCCATTTCATGCAAAGTTAGCACTGCAAAGCTCACAGGCACTGTGCTCACGGAGCAGTAAGGAAACAAGACCTTGATCTAGCACTAACATCATGAGTGAAACATATTCCTTTATGCCTACCTGGGTTTCAAAACCTTGTTTAACTGAGGTGAAACACAGGACTGTAACACTGCTCTACTTGTATCCACTGATTTCCAGCAAAATGCTCTTGTGAAATTCACCTTGAGACCAGAAGCCTTGGAGAAAGGTCCAACTCAAGATCTGGGCAAGATCGTATTTCTTCAGGTCGACATGATGAAAAATAAATTCCATTGAATGCATGAGTGTTCCTGAGAACTTCTTATATAGAAAAAAATTTAATGGTTGAAATTCAAGAGGTCACTTCCAAATGTCACTAGTTAATGCAGAAACATCCAGAGCAGTTTCTTACAGACTACTAGAGAGTTTTCATGCAAATTCCCAACACAAAGTTCTATAGAAAAAAAAAAGCACTAAAAATAATTTTGCATTATTGTATAATATCATTATTGTGAAAATATTCATTTTGTTTGGACTTGAAATATCAGGGTTTGGTGACGTAAAAACAAAATACATCAAAGGGCTTTGGATACTCTCCTTGTATACTAATTTGGAAAAGTAATGTTCTTATTTCTTTTTCTTCTGGAACTCACATTCTTCTGAGACAACTAATACAAGTCAAAACTTTCTTACCAAAGGAAATGTTCTTTTAAAAGTATGCTCTTAAAAAATAGAGTTTTCATATTTTTTTCAAAAATGTATTTGCTATCAATAGCATTTTAATGGTGTCCAGCTAGGAGGGAAAAAAATTCTAAGCATCTTTCCAATAGGTTGAAGGGGGAAAAAATATCACAACACCATACATATAAAAAAATATATTTGGAAAAAAAAAAAAAAGACAAGAGCTGCATTATTTGTTCTTATGGATTGTGCAACTTGCCTCTATGAGTGGTTGAATGACAACTTAATTTGCAAGTGGGAGAGCAAAGAGAATAATGTGATAATTTATCTTCAAATGAAGATAGAGGAATAACACACACAAAATGATTAGGCCCCCTCCACAGACTAATTTTTAAAAGTTTTCCAGTAAAAAGTATTTTAGTATTTTTTAAAAAGCAGTTTTAGCCAGCTGAAATTCATTTCTCTTGTCCTCTTAATAGCCTTCTTACATGGGAAACTAGTGCACCACTTGCCACTTGATAGGGCAGTGTATGGGTGTGCTTAAGTTTGAGAGGAGAAGGGGGTGTTTTAATATTCCAGTCTAATGGTGCTATTGGGTTTTTAAGAATCAGAATGATCTAATTGCTTTGTAAAGCACATCTAAATATCATGGTATTCAGAGGCATGTTGTGTCTTGTTAGATTTTTTCAGTCATATAGAACAAGAACACAATAGCGCCAGTAAATCAAACTAAAATGAGTGATTAAGTATCTGATTTAATACTGTGCATTCATTTTAGTTCAGATGATCCTTGCTTTGTTGTATAATACAATTGCATACAAGACTATATAATTTGCATGTTACAGCAAGGTACATTATAAAAATAATCTTAAATTATAAAGACCTGAAAGGGAACAATTGTTAGGAGACAGTGTCCATATATCAAAGACAAGTCTTTAGTGAGTGAGCTTCTCGATTCTTATTTAAGAGCATGTACTTCATGGCCTTAGTAATTCCTACTTTTTTCCTAAAATTCCAGCTGCAGTTGCATCCCTTCAGGTTTCTATAGCCTTAGCCATTACTGCTCCCCCTGCAAGCTGCCAGTAACCTCTTACTTAGCAAGTTTTAAATTTTCCTGCATCTATCTCAAGACTACACGTGTACTGTATCACACCCTTACAAAGGATTCAGTGCTAAAAGGAGAATTTCATTCTAAATTACTGCTTTAAAGTACTGTAGATCTATTCATCTTTCTTCAGGGTCTTCTATATCCATTGAAGTGATTATTCCACCTTTCAGGCTTTTATCTTGGCTGCTAGTTGTTCATTGCTCCATCTGAACCCCCCAGCTGGCTTTGGAAGCAAGGCAAACAGTTCAGAGGTAAATGCTGAGTGCAATTGTTATATTGGTTATAAATAAAACAAAAATGGCTGATTAGAAAGATAGCAGATGTAGTCTTTCTGAGGCCATCTCAACATGTGGAACCTACCCGTGTTTATCATCCTGCCTCCCTGTGATCCTGCTGCTGCTGCACATGGCTAGTATGAACAGGACATAATAGCAAACACACCATCAAGAAGAGTTTGGGCATTGTTGAAAGGCACCTGACTTTTGCTTTTTCTAAACCATCTAAGGCCCTTTTACTGTGGATCTCTTAAGCTGCATCTTGCCTTTTCCTGGTGCTGAAAAAGCTGATACATCAAAGTCCATTCTCATTGAAAGAGTGGAAAGGTTCCTCCTGAAGCCTGAGTCCCTTCAGTGCCTCAAGGAACAGCCATTCAGCTTGGGAAGAACTGCTGCCCTTCACTTACCCCCTCTGCGTGATCCCTGAAATGCAACAGAAAAGCAAACCATTGGTCTGTTAAGCTGAGAAAAAGATGGGACTTGCTGATCCAGCCTAAGTGCATGGGCAAGTAAGTTAGAATATATGTGCCTGTCTCTGTGAGCAGGAAAAAAATCTCAGTGAGTGGCAGTGACAGCTATAGTGACCAGCTGATTACAGGGCAGTCCATAATGGTATAAGCTGGAAATAATGGACAGTCATGGGGGATGGATAAGCCATGAAAAAAGTATTGCAAAGAAAGATATAGGGATATATTGTTTGATGCTTATTAGGCTATGTAAATCTTAACTACTCAGTAACAGTTTTATTTAGAGTAGTAACAGATCAGGAGCAAACTCTTGTTCATCACAACTCATTCTCTGTGTATGATCATCCCACTCTCTATCGTCTTGGTAAAGATATATTCCAAGAGAATCACAGAAAGGAGAACAATGCTGCATTCAGAGAAACATGTCTTGTCACACTGGGAGAGAGCATTGCTTTGTGTTCTTCATGGATTTGCTTTGTATAAACACAGGAACATTAACACAAAAACAATGAATACCTATTTCAACTGTTGACTGTATTATAATAGAGACAACAATCTATACTGATCCTGAGAGAACAACAACTTAAGTTCTAAACCATGAGGCTTCTTTACCCCTGTAACTCTTTGACAGTAAGGTTACAAAATTTAAAATGTTGTTACTGTTCATATAGATACCTAATCCCTTTTCAGTCCTCCCAAAGGGCTTACTTCAGCCATGTCCATAGCAGTGATTCCAGCACTGGCTGATTACACAGAAGTCCTTCCTCTTTTGTCTGAGTCTGCCAGCATTGGTTCTCACTTGGTACCCACCAATTTTCAAGTCAGAGAAGGAAGATCTCTGATTTATGGAGACCTCCAGATCCTACTGTGTTCACTTGGAGCTCTGGGTTGCTAAGCCCATGTGTTAATCAACCTCTAAGTGGAATGTCCATTACTTGATAAAATATTAAAAGCCTGTAATTAGTGAATAAGTTGTAGGAACTGCTACAGTTCCTCCAGTCAAACAACATAAATTTTTGGAATTTATCCATAACTATGCATATCTAGACATCCTCAGATGCTTCTTGCACTTCATGTGTCTATGTTTGTGTAATGAAAATTATTAAAGAAATAATATCTAGCTGTAGATACTATTGAGGAGTCTATTTCATGGAAGCGGCTGCATCCCTGTAAAGAAGCAGCCAATTTGGCTAACAGAAAGCTCTCTCATTAGCTTGTTTTCAGTATTTCTTGTTTGAGAAACTTCCTTTGTTCTCATCAATGTGACTTTGAAATGAGACTAAAGGGAAAGAAGCTGGCTGGAACAGAGACTTCTCTTACACAGTACTCCAAGTCCTCATAGTAGAATTTTTAAAGAAGACTGCAGGCTTAGAAGTCCACAGTGTAGTTGAATGGTTTCCTATAGATGCCAGGTGTCCAAAACACCATAAATTTAAAGATCAGACTTTAAAAATATTTAAGCTTCTAGCCCTTTTAAAACTGATGGATTTTATCTTAAATTAAGGATTTTACTTTTTTTGTAAAAAATATCCCATATGACTTTTGCCAACCTGAATCTTATTTTGCCACTTTTTAGCCTCTCAAGATTCCAATTATCCTAATTTAATAAAACCTGTGAATGCAATTAGCAGGCTACTTTTCTGCTCCCTCATCTCTAATAAAAATGCTGTATGAGTCTATATCCAGCAAAGATCCTTGTAAGATCCTCGTGTTTCTTGCAACCTCCTACACTGTTATCTTTTGTAGTGCCTCAGAAAAAGGCTGCATCCTTTTCTCTACTACATATGGAAAACCAAATTGGAGATGCATATGAGTAAGTGACTTAACTGACCTATATTAGGGAGGGAAGTTACAGAAGAGTAAGAACCAGTTTCCTTATTTTTTTCTGGCTGTTATAAATAAGCCTGTTTTTATTTATGTGTTTTCCAGTCCTCCTTTCCTGTATTCAGTTTCCAGTAAACCTACCAGAGATCCTTTAGAATCTGTCTTTGTTTCTCTCATGTTTATATATTAATCATTTTATATGACAATGGGAAGTATTTGAGCAACAATAAAGCTGATTGGAAAGCAGCTCTAATAAGCATAAAGGACCAAATTCTAATCCTGTTATAGTAATGAGGCGGGTAGTTCTGTCCAGCAGGACTCCCTTTTAGCTGCCTATAGACTTTAGCAAGAGAATAAATGGTGTGAAGTTTACTCTTGGTTTATGTGAGCCTCTGTGAATGTAAGTGCAAGACACCTAGCAAGAGAGAATCATGCCAGAGAGACCTGGCAACACTTCAAAGTCTCATCTGAAGAGTGCCAGCTGAAGGCAGGGAACAGGCTCCATATCCTGTGACAAAACTCCTGGGAATTGAATGGCCCAGGCTAAAGCTGGCCTCCTTCCCCAGCAGCCTAAGTAAAACTGAAGGTAACATGACCTGCCTCTCCAAGGACAGACCAGTCCCCCTGGGGAGCCAAGGATTTGTCTGGTGGAAGAAGGTCACACCCAGTAAGGAGCCTGCATCCTCTCTCCTAAATCATAAGTTAAAATCCATTAGTCATTTTAAATGTGTTGTACACAGAGTTCTAGCCTAAAGCATTAGAATAAACAGCATGATACTGGTTTTGTATTATTTTTCTTTCATCTACTAAATAGTCTCTCTCATGCACTCCAATGCTACAGTAATGGGCTCTGGATAATAACTTAAATTGAGAGAGTTAGTGTTTAACCACACTGCAGTGTTTGTCCTCACAATACTGCAGCACGATGGCATTTTACAGCAAAACATGGGGGGAAAAAGTGAGAATTAACAAATAGGGCTGCATCATATTAGGAAACAATAGGCTGAATGCCAATCTTCAAGGATTTCTAAGTGATATCCTTGTGTTTATACTATTAGTTCAACCAACATTACTCTGCTTCATATTAAAATAAAACAAGAACAGAACCGTTTGTTCAGTCTGATGCTGGAAAAGGAAAATGACGTTGTATGTAGAACTGCAGGAAATTATGTTGACTGATAACAAATATAATTATTTCAGAATTATTATTATTGTGCCACAATCATTCCATGAATGCAAAAGATATTTTTTTTCTCCACTCCTCCTTTCCCCGCTACAGCACAACTCCCTATCTTCCCTCTTTGTTCCTACCTTCTGCAGCAGTTGCAACACTGGCACCGTGCCCCAGCATATGAAAGCTATAGTATTGTGGATTATCAGAGGTTTTGCCTGGAATAAGATGGATGCAGAAACACTCCTCACTTTATCTTTGCCCAGTCTTCTTCTCCCGTGCTCTGAAACTTCAGTAGGGTATATTGTGTCACAGGGCAGCATGAAGAGTAGCTACTCTCTGAGCGGGTTTACAGGCTGCAGAAACAGTTTAGTTTTAAGCAAACCAACCTTAAAACACTCATTCACGACAGCGTCACTGTAAAAAGGTTAGTGATTTGAGGCTGAGCTGTTGGTAGGATGAAAAGATTCAAAAAATGGATTCTAACAGGAACAGAGTAGAACAAGAAACAATGATCAGAGGTCTCAAAGTGGTTAAATTGGTGAACACTGTAGCTGGTGATGTACATTATAGACCAACTAAAGAGAAAGGAGATGGATTGTGAAAATTAGATCTTGCTGAGGCGCAAAGTACTGAAAGAAGTAGTAAATTAGAATTGATTGAAAACAGCCTGTTAAATAATATTGGAAAATCTTACCCAAAGCAAGGGAATGGTTCAGGTGCTTAATTCTAGTTTTGCATGAACTAAACCACAGGAAACCATTTGAATGAGAAGCTATCATCACCTGAGACTGTTCTAGCTGTGTTGATGGGGAAAAAAAGATGGCAGCCTCTGTTGTTAAAACCCACAGAAGATAGCATGGAAAGCCTCCAGCACACTGCATAACAAGCTTTTAGCAACACCTGGATGAGCTACCAGAATCTAGGAAATACCCAAAGCTGAAGAAGTATCCAAAAAAAATGCTGCCAAGCTTTTGATACATTCATCTGCACTGGCTAAGCAGTAGTAAATAAGGTGAGTTTACTGAGAATGATTACAGACTGTGTCAAAGCAGAGTACCAACTTCCACATGGAAAAGACCATTAGTCAGTAGCAGAGGCCAATGTCCCATGACATGACAGTTCTAGTATTCCCCAGCCACCATTTTGTTGGGCTGTGAGCCATAGGAGCTGGAGGACAGGAGGCAGATTTGTCTATTTGATTGCTGCACTGCAGAAGCTGGCAGTGAGCTGCTGGCACCGCGGGGCGGTCACTCAGAGCTGAGAAAAGTCTTTCTGAAAAAGGCAGTCTTGACTGTCTGCCTCACACAATATAACCAGTCACATCTCATCAGAGATGTCTAATGTTCTCATGATGTCTGCACTTCTTATTGACTGTGCACAAGTGAAAAGACTGTTTCAGATGAGGAGACCTTGTCCCAAGCACTAACTCTGAACTGAATCTACTTACACAAGGTTTAAACAAAGTTTAGCTAACTGTAGCAGAAGATTGCTGTTTTGAAGAGGGCTGTGTTTATCCTGGGCACTTGAGTGTCACATCTGTGTCTTTTCTCTGACTGCCAGGATCTGGAAGACCTGGATCATAGCAGCAGCTCCTAATCAGGATTTCCAACTTGGTGAATCTCTGTTTGAGCTAATCCTGTTAAAAGGAGGGTTTCAGACAAAGCATGAGGCACAAGTCCAGCCACCAGCTCTTTGGAACCCTGTTCTTTGTGGAAAAATTACCAATTGCTGTATATGCCTGGAATGTAAATTTGCTTTGTAATAACTAGCCCAGAAGGGGATGTGCTACAAAACTCCTATGTATGACCCTTCAGGTTGTCACATGGAAGGGAAACAACCACTGTCTGATCCTCCCTTGCATATAGCACACAGACTAGTGGAATGACACAGATGTGTCAATAGCTTTATTGTATGAATTCATTAGGTCTCTGACCAGGCTTCACATCCATTTCCCCATTTATAATGCTTCAGCCAGCTAGAACTGTCCTGGCAACCTCCTGCTTTTGCTATCTTCATAAAGATACTTGGCAAATCTACTCTTTTTCTCCCCTGCCTTGGTAGGGGAATGAAGTGCACGGTATTGTCCCCAAATTGCCCTGCTGCTTTGATTCCTTAGGCTGCATTTTAGAGTATAAATACCTTGCAGCACAGGAGATGCACATGGGATCTCCAGTATGTACAAGCTATCAGAAGTTAAAGAATATGAAACATTCTGAAACAAGTATAGTGTTTTGCTCCAGAAAGTGATGTAGCTGCAACTTGACAGAGTAGAAATTATCACAGGGTCATATATAGGGAAATTGCTTGTAAGCAACATTAAAGGACATAGGTCACTAACTCCTCAGATAACAATGTCTTAAAATAATGGAAGTGGAAAAGAAGAAACTTGAGACACCCAAAACCTGCAAACTTATCTTGGTAGATAAACTACTGTTACTAGCTACCGATTAAGCCAGCTAATGTTTAATTTCACTAACCTTGAATGAGGGCCTGTGTAAGATGCACAATCAGGCAGTAGACGTGAAGGAAGAGATAAGGAAAAATGTAGAAAGATTAGTAAGGAGAAAGGCTAGGAGGAGATTTTGTCTGCTAAGAAAATAATTGTGTTCTTAGTGGAGACAATCAGACATAAAAGAAAGGACACAAGAACACTCTACAAACAAGAGATCTGAGCTTTACATACTGGACTATACAAAAGAACTCATTAAAATATATTTAAGTATAAATATATATACACACATATGCATTTTGCAGAGATGTGAAAAGATTTATGCCTTGAACCACATTCTAATCATACTTTCCCTTTCTGAAATCTGCATGCTTTGATGTTGGCAATGGGATAACACTATTTGTGTTCTATTTATCTATACTGCATAAAACTGTGTTAGATATATATTATGCTACAGCCAAGGCTTTGATACACAGAAATATTTCCTCTTTTAAATTATTGCCATTCCTTTTTACTCATTGGGAATTTCATCACAGCTACCTGCCCCTAAGAGACCAGTTTTATTCAAAACATCCTTATGCTTTATACTGATGTTCCACGCAACTCAAAAGGGCTAAAGGGGGACATCTGTCTCTGAGCACCTGGTAATAGTTTGCTGAAAAGAGCAAAGAACACAAAGAAACATTGTTCTAGACCCCATCAGAAGAGCCAAGTTCAGGAGTGGGAAGAGACTGGTTCAGGCTTCCTTTCTCAGCTGTGAAACACAAAGAGTGGGCAGGCACAGCTGCATTGCTGGCTAGTAATGAAAGCTTTGGACTACTGAAGCAAGTTTTGATGTATCAGCCATCTCTGAAGCAGATCATAAGCTCAGGCAGTTTTGGGGCTCTCTACAGGAAGCCTAGATTTAGTATTTCATACTGCCTGGATATTTCTAAAGACATAAGGATTTCACTGGTTAGTGGAAAACACCAGGCATTTGGAGCTTACTGGAGTTTTCAGCATCTGAATGTGGTCTTATCTGATCAATCCCCAAGCTGCGGAAAGCATACAGAAGGAAAGAGATGAAAAAGAGGGCATTTTTTTTTGTCCAAATTCCATCAACCATTGCTGAGACCATAGAGCAAAAGCAACTATAGGGCCTGAGGACCACTTCATTATATTCCCACTTGTGCACACAGACATTTTGTGTTACGTGTAATAACCATAAGGTGTGCTTCTGACCTTAGTACACACATCTGTATTTATATATTTCTATATATATGTAATATATACATTTTATATTATGTATGTAGTAAACATGCAATATGTACCACATAATAATTCTCCTGCTGACATGTATGTGGGTACTAAAATAGAGATATAAGATAAGGTTAGTGTGTGTAAAGACCTAGAACTGTAGTAGTATTATTAGACTGAGCAGGGATGCAGGGATTTTTGTAAGTTTTAGATTAAAGGATTCTGTGAAGAAAAGGCAACTATGAAGTAGCCTAAAGGAGCATACAGTATGTGGGACACTCGGGCCAAGCATGATGAGCATAACAAGTTAGGCAGTTAAACTTGGTGGGTTGTTTGGGGTTTTTATAGGATTTTTTACAGTCCAAGTGAGTTTTAACCTGGACTGATTCCTTGATCTGGTTGAAAACCTTGCATGAGGTTGAAAACCTTACCTGTGATGACAGAGAGGGGAGAGAAGGCATGGGGTGGGAATGAGCATCCTCGAGAGGAACTCCTACCAGCTTTGCTGGTTCAAACTGCATGTGAAATTGCAGCTCTGGCAGCAGCAGGCAGCATCTGGGAGTGCCGTGTAGACAGGCTATAAGAAACCACTCCTGTTATTATATTGCTGCATGCTTCTAGAGCCATATGTGCATATCAAGGCATTATAAATAATGCATTCTTTGAATCTTGTTACCAAAACAAACAGACCATTGTTAAAACACCCTGCCAGCCTCTATCTCTTGTTTCCACTAAAAATATTCCTTGAACTTTCAAGTTGCAACTGTCAGCCTCATAAAGAAAAAGGCAAAGGTCTCTGACAACTTGTTAAGGAAAAACTTTAGTAGAAACTTCAGGGTAAAATATGTTTTAAAACCTTTCCTCCTTCTCTTGTATTTCAACGTGTTTTACTATTAGCCCACTGGCTAATAATAACTTCCTGTGTGTTTATTGGAAGATGGATGTGTTTTATTTGCCTGTTTAAGTCCCAGAAATCTCCCCTATTTCAACCAAATATGAAGATAAAATATACTGGTTGATGAGGTATGAGCAGGTTGCAGTGAGGGCACAGTTTGCTGGGATGAGACATTCATTCTTCACCTAAGGGGACATATCCAGTACCTTCCAAGTTTCCACAGGTGCTCATGTTGTAATGAAGACAAATATTTCAATTTCTCCAAGTTTTAAGGAGGTGAAAATAGAAGTATTATGGTTAAAGACCCTTTCTGGAATTTGTATATTAGTTTTGGGCAAAACCCTTAAGTCTTTGCTTAAGGTTAAATCATCATAAATAGATATGCCCATGAAGGTGAAAAAAAATAAAAGCTTGTTTAAATAGAATACTGTCCACAGAGGACACAGAGAGCAAAGGTAGGGATGAGGGTGAGAAGATTCATCATCCCTCTTTCCCTTCAAACACAACATGTTGTGAAGCCTTGGGATGGCCACTGGAATTACTGCTGACAGAATCCACTCCTCTGTGGAGAATATCTAGGGGTGACAGAGGAGTTGTCTCTCCCTTTCTTTGTTATCACCTCTGCAGGTGTACAAGGTCTTCTCCTCTGGTGTGCATTGCTGGCTGCAACTTGAAAATGTTCCTACATTACTCACAGGGCCAGAGTCCCGAGATCAGATTGCCCAGACCAGTCATAGCTGCTTTGTTACTGTTTGTTTATACTGCAGTATAAACAGTAGTACCGCTCTGCTCGAGGTATTTATATGGTCTCTATCACTGCTGTGCCCGAGTTCCTCCCAGCCTTAAATGTGTTTATTCTCACAACAGCACTGTCAGGGCAGTGCTGTTACCCCATCTAGGGGGTAGGAAGCCAGGACATAGGACAATTAAGGTCTGAATAAAGGCATGCAAACATCTGACTTCCACTGATTCTAGTAGTATTTATACATCTAACCAGAACTTCGTGTCCATGCCTAAACAGTCAGCCCACCACCCTTGGTAAGTGATGGAGCAGGGAATTCAAGTCAGCTTCCACCACCTAGCAGATGTCTTTCTTTTCCATGAGGAATGTATCTGGTGAAACACGGGAATTACACTGCGTAACAAAGACGCTACCTGCCCTGAGGGGTAAATACTGTGGTCCCTTATTGCTGCGTTGTTGATTTGCAGAGATGAAAGTGGAAGAACACTAAGGTAATGTAAAAAAGGAGTAATTGTGGAGTGAAAAGTTAATCACTGCTTCCCACAGTCTCACAAATGTCTTTCTAAAGTTACACCTCCTAGGGGCAACTTTTCCCCTGGTAGGGATCCTGGTAGGAGAGTAACATATGAATGATGGAGATTTCCTGCTGTGCTGTGGGTTTTCTTGCTCAGGACAGTCTGCGGTTCTGAATTTTTCCTACCTAATGATCACAGGATTTGGTCTTTTAATTGGTTTCTGTGTATTAATTGCATCTGAAAAGCTGAAGTATTTATCTTTGTAAAGCAGTTCTGAATGCTGAATAACCAACTATTTTTCATAAGAAGTTTTACTATACAGCCTGAAAGGGAATGCAGATTTATACAATAAATACAACTGCTCCAAAAGAGATGAGATTTATCTTAGCAACTGGCAAAGTCTCTCTGGAATTCATTCCCAGTTCTAGCCTATCAGTCAGTGTATCTTTCTCCTAATGATTAAATGCAATAAAGCATAATTTTTTATAAATTATAAAAGTTTTATTTTGTCAGAGACATGAGGAATTCCTTCAAGTGAAATTTTTTATCCCTTAATGAATCACGTTAATAGTAGTAATATTAATAATTTACTTTATATACTAATCAGGATTGTATCCAAATTATTAGGCGCGTCCTTGAGCATGAATGAAAAGGATTGGGCAGTTTAGGGTGACAAGGCTAGCACAGTCTCTAGACCTAAGTAAATAAATAAATAAAAATCTTACCAAGAAACTGCAGAATCTTAACAATTGCCGAGCCAGCAGGATGGCTGGAATCGTCGGGAGTTCACCCTTTATGGCCCAGGAAAAATACATTGTTAAGCAATTTTCTTGTTCCTACCAGCAGACCTTGAAGTGGAAATTAAGGAGTGGTGGTATTCTCTCACACCCAATCCCCTGTACATTTGCATTCATTTGCATATGAATGCCCAGCTAATTGTTTTGAAGTAACAATTAAGAGAACAATAGAGGAAAGAAAAGGGACTCCAGGCAGCAACTGACACCTGGGACTCTGTATTAAGAAAAGCTTTTACATATTTGAATTAAAAATAGACAAAGGAAGAGAAACAGGCAGGCATAAAATTCATTACTGATAGAAAAGTAGCACATCACATCCGTGTACGCTACCTCGCTCCAGAATATGCTTCACACTCACCCAGCCAAGAGATGTGCAATATACTGAATAGTGGAGGAGGTTTTTCCTTCATGTGTAGATTTTAGTAAAAGGTTGCTTTCTCCCATTCTCCGTGTGGCTAAACCAAAGAGTTTGAGTTCAGAAGGAAAGGTGCATTTTGCCAATTTGGCATCAATTTCAAAGTGGATTAACCTTTCCTGAGAAGTTCAGATGTGCATGGATGCAGCAGTCCCTTTAAGCCATTTGCCTGCGGTTAGAACTGGATCCATTGCAATATGATAATAGAGGTTTAATTTTTATTATAACACCATCGGTGTCATCTGAAATTATTACTCAGGCTGCATTTCCAGTAGGGATCCAATTACCCAATTGTTGGTGCAATGTGTTTTGTTACACTCACTCTTCCCTCCTGATAATGATGATGTAGCTCTTTTTATCTGGAGCAATTGCTGTTGTTAACTGCATCACTGGCAAATGCTTAGGTTCTGCTGTCCCCTCCTGCAAGGAGAAGCGTGGGGTTGGGAAGTAGGCTAGGAATGGAGCTAGGCACAGTTTTGTTCAGTAATAACCCCTGCTACTTAAGAGGTTTATTGACTCCAAATTACTGATCACTAAAAGCACTTTTGTACCCAGTAGGATCATCTGAGCCCTCCTGTAGAGAAAAATGCCCGCACACAGCAGAAGGGAAGGAAGTTTGAGGCCACGAAGAGGACCACATAGGCCAAAGAAGTGGGGAGTGATGGGGCTGGAGAATGGAACAAAGCTCTGGGTGATGACGCTGTGGCAGTGGGTTTTCTGGGGGAGGCAGACATAAACAGAATCCTGAAAAGAACTGCAGCCCAGAGGTTGCTTACACAGGACAGTATTTTCTGACCTAAAACTCCTTTCAAAATATTTTCTTTTAAAAAGGAAAGAGAAGGTAAACTGTATGCTGTGTACATTTTAGGAAATTAAAAAAAAAAAAAAAGAAAGAAAGAAAAAGCCAAAAAGGTAAAAAATCCCCAAATAAAGCAAAAAACCCCTATTCTGCACATTAATTCACTAGGGAAATCCAGGCTCATGACCACCTATTCCTGATCCAGGTGAGACCATAGTCTGGAAGGAATGCCTGAGAGATACTCTTAGTGCAAAGGTGAAAACTGCAATATGACTATAAATTACATTTCTTGAAATGCAAAATTACTAGCCCTGGGATAGTTGTGAGCTAATTCATATGCTGCAGGTAATAGTGTCTTGGTAGTCTGGTGCTCATGGGTGGCAAAATGCCCTGAAAGAACCAAGGCCTTTTTAAGTGAAAGACAGTGCTATTCAGAGCAATCAAAACTTACTCTTTTGCAATTAAAAAGTTTATTTTGAATCGAAGAGACATACAATTACAGGAGCAGGCTATCTATCTTTTTTTATTATCCTTCCTTACATATCTGTATCTTCTGTTTTATTTTGATAAAAATGATTGTGATGCAACATACATTATACAGCTGTATATGTCAGACCACAGCTAAGGCATGTGAATGCAAAGCATTATATTTGAAGATGATCCTAATCATGAAATGAAATATTCATAACATATTCTTCAGTATTGTCATGTTCAAGTTGACTGAATTGCTGGAAATAAATGTCATATCTATATAGGACTGCAATGGCTTTTCTCTTACTTGATCACAAAGATAAGTAAGATAGACCCATAGAAAGACTGATAGAACTTTCACTATAAAGGATTTGAAAATATGGGATAATCCATCTCTACATTATTTTTTTAAACGCTCTGCAGTAAAGCATTTCTTTCTCTTCCTGTTTTTACTTTTCCTGTTTTCCCATTCTTTTCATGTACTTCTAATACATTAAATAGAATGTTATGGATTGAAAAATAAAGGTCTCTGTTATGAATGAATTATTTTTTTCCATCAAGTTGTCTGAAGGTTAGACAGTCAACACCTACAAATTACACAGATGTGTCATATTCCTAAATGAATTGTATTATGCTGGCACACCTATGAATACTAAAAGAGATCTGCCACAAATTTCTGTATAAAATGAACCCCTCTAATTCATCTGGGAGTATACTGAATACAAGAATATTCTGCCACTCTAAAAAGCAACAACATGCTGTGGGTGATGTTTTTAGCAATTAGTTGTATTTGGGCTCCATTATTTATCTCTTTGTTGGACTAACAACTCTCTTTCCAAATTTTCAAACAAAGGATTCACTATGAATTGGTGACATTATTACACTGCTTTCATACTAAAAGCCATCCACATGTGTGCTGTATGAAGCAAGAAGTGGGGAAGGAACATAATAGCAAGAACAAGGAATACTCTGCTGCCCAGTTTGAAGGCAACTGTTGCCTCAAAACAGAATTCTAGATGTATGCTTTTGAAAGGTCCACCTTAAAATATAATCTAGTCCCCTATCAATTTCCGTGAATGATGAGGTGGGAAGGAGAGAAAGACTTGCCATTTTATTGGAGCAACAAATGTTATCGTGCTGTGCAAGGGAACCAACTCTGGAACTGTTGATTGAAGAGCCAAGGCATCTGGTAGGGTGTTGATCTGCCAAGACTGCAATGGTGACAGAGGGAAGAGAGTAGCTTGGTAGCTTCCCTAGCCATTTTCCCCAAGCCTGGTGAAGCACTCGTGGAAAAGGTTCCACCAACACCAAGGACATTGGCTGTTGGCATAAATTTAGTGGAGAAAAGACAGGGAAATTCTGAGACATGAGAACTGGCAGGTAAAGGTACTGGGACACTTCTTTGACATTACAGAAAGGTAAGCTGAAGAACAGGCTGAAAATAAGATTTTAAGAGTATATACTGAGACAGGTGAGTAGTGGAACATTTGGAAGGGGCAGAGTTTTAAGGGTGTTTAGAAGAAGAATTTTGGAAATAGACCAAGACTGGTGCTTAGGCAGGGCAGGATGAATGTTAAATACAGATAAAATTGTTACTCAGTGTCTAGCAGTGCTGGGCCTTTAGGTGCTCCCATAACAAAACCAATAAGTAGCAATAATAGCTTACAATAGAACTCATCATACCATAAAATGTTTGTTTTAAACTTGTGATGCCATTATGACTAGGGTTTCTTCTAACACATAGTTATTTCAGAGCACATAACTTAAATTTCCTTATTTTATATCATTTTAACTTCTTAATTTAGTATTCATCATGCTACAAAGTGCCCTCCTATTTCATATTTATTTGTGAACGCTAACCTAGGGTGTCACCAGTTGTCATTTTGTGGTGGATCCCCTGAAAAGTAGATTCTATTTTCAACATTAAGCTCCAATAGCAGTACGGTAGTAAAATAATTGGAATGTATACATGAAAGCCAATGTAAAATGATACCCAGTGGGCCAGTACTAATGCATATGGTAGTATAGTAGGAATACATAAAGAAAGATTATACACTAGGTAGTCCAAATAGATTCTAGCCAATCTACCATGAAGAATCACAATTGCCATAAACCACAGCAAAAAGAGCACCTAGTCAGAGGTCACTTTGTAGCATGAAGAGGACAAAGATAATGAAGTGTCATCAAATCGTAGAACCCACCCTGCAGGCCTTCGATTAGGGCACCTGCTAATTCTTTAATCTTTAATTGTGCATGTGTAAGGTGTATGCCCTGCCAAGACAATTCAAAGTTGCATTTTCTTCTGTGTGAATGTGTGAATCAATATTAGTGATTGAGTAAGACAAGCTCATCTGTTCATTCTGTCTTGAAACATGACTTATGTGGTGAGACTACATCTAGTGGGAGGGCAACTGAAATGCTTATAGCCAAATGAGTGAGAGCTTGCCAAACAGGTTTTCTGATCTGTAACAAAAGCATCTGGACAAGTGCTGGTGCTCAAATTGTCATTTAGTTTAGGATCAAAGAGGTCTGCATTTACCATAGCTTCTGCTATTTTGTTTGCCTCAACTGAGTTGTTAAGTGAAATTCAGCTGTGTCCATATGTCTTCTTGTTGTAGAGCCATGGAAGCAACAGTTTCATGTTTTAAAAGACAAATTTCTAAACACCTGTAGGTTCCTGCTTACACATTTCAAAGAGAAAGGAGGCTATAACGCAAGATTTTAAGAGAGTGGTTTTGTGCCCAAGGTTTATGAAGCTGGTATTTTCTGCTCTTACTCAAACAGATTTCTGTTCAACACTGTTTATTCCAGCACTCCATACTCCACAGACAAACATGCAACCATGCAAAGCAAAGACTTAGCCAGCCTCTGGACTGATCTTGTAACCATTTCAGGTTCTCAGATTTTTAATAAAAACAGTTATTTCTTCTTAGCTGGTGGATGCTACTTTCCTTTGCTAAATTATGCCCTGATTTACAGAAAGAGAAGGCATTCCCTCAAAATCAAAGAGAAAGAAGAGTCAGACTCAGAAAGTGAGAGTGTATGGGCAAGAGAAGAATTACAAAAATTCATTAAGAATGCTAGATTAAATGTTAAAACAAGATATGAAACTCTCAGTATTTATTGTCAGTTATTTATCCATTCCATTTACGTCTATAAGGCCATCCTCTTGAATCTTGGTACATGGAAGAATCTGTCCTCTGAAGGCATGCTTTCTACAACTGATACTAGTGTGGTTTCTTTTTTTGCTTAGAAAAGAAGACATGACTGATGATTGTGAATTAAATGTAACCCAGAGAGTTGTCAGTGACAGATATGCATTACGTGCACTAGTACTAGTCCAGATGTCATTGCTACACTTTGCTATTTTCCCTTTAGCAGCTTATAGCCCATAATTAAGGCTTAACTTTCTTTTTAAGGCTTTCAGATCACAAAGACCCATATAATAAAGTGAGTTATTTGTATAATAAAGTTAGTTATTTGAGAAGAAAGAGGGTGTAGTGACACATGCTCATAAGTATGCAATAATTTTGAAAAAAATACTGTTTCTTAATAAATCAAAACAGTATAAGAGAAAAGGAAAAGAATGCCACCTCCTAAGACATGATAGATTGTCATTTGTTTTCTTTTCAAAATGTTTATGTGGCAAAAATCTAAGAGTAATCTATAGCCACAAGCACTACTCTCTGGCTACATCTCCTTCTGCTCTAGCAGCTTCTTTTTCACCTCTTTTTTTTAACCTAGTTTCTTGACTCTATAGTATTAACCCCTATGTTTCCCAAATTGCACACAGCATTCTAACAACGTGACTCCCACTGTCTTTAATGAATCTTGATGCTGAAGATTATGTAGTTGACTGATGGCTGTAGTCTACATGTACGGTATGCAGTCACAGATCATTACACTGCTTTGTCTCTCTTGTGAGCTATAAGCAGTAGCTATAGTCTCTAGGCAATCAGCTTAATTTGCTATGGGTTTAACACAAAATATCATGAAATTAAAAACAAGCATTCTGCTTCCCCACCCCATGCTGAAAGGAGAAGTCTTGATTTCACAGTATCTATCAGAATAAAACTACCTTCCCTCAAGAAAAATAGTACTTCTTGCTTGCTTTTAATTGAGCAAAAACTGACATTTTAGCTAACTCAGTTCCCTAGGTCCCAGCAAATTTCTCTTCCTGTGATTGCATGTTTATATTTGTCAGATTAAAAATTTTCAATTCCAGTCTAATCCACTGTCAAAGGGTCACATCTTAAGAGAAAATGTATCAGAGTTGTATGTGTCCTGAAGCTTTCCTATCAAAAATGGATAGAAAAGTGTTGTCAAATGCTTTGATTGCCCCCACTATCACCTTGGAGAAGAATGGGAAAGCAGTGGGTACATCTGGAAAACAACTCCAGGTTCTCAGACAAAAAGAAAAACCCGATATATGGGTCTCCTGAGGCTCAAGGCAAGCACCATACTAAAGTGATGGTCCTTCCCTTTCTCTTTCCTTTTTGTGGCTAAGGATTTTTTCCAGCATGTCTCGAAAAGAAAGTTTGGCAACAATACTGTTCTCTTGTCTTCTTTGTTTTCCAAGGTAACAGCTCCTGACAGGAGAGGCAAAGTTGCAAGTTACAAGTGAGAGCTGCAGGCATTTGGAGTTGGTGCATTAAGTGCATAGGATGAAGCCAGAACAAGTGCTCTTCATCCTGACACTTTTGCCTTGACATGGCTTAGTTACTTCAGTAAAAGGTCCTGTAGATTTGTGCCTTCATGGCTAGCCCATGTTCTCCTAGGGGACTTAAACTTACCAAATGTCTTCTGGAAGTACAGCACAGGAGAGGAGACAGTCTAGGATGTTCCCTGAAGTGTATGGAAGAGAACTTCTTGACACAGCTGGTGAGGGACATGACAAGTGAAACTGTGGGCCAGAACTGCTGTTTGTGAGCAGAGAACTGGTGGGTAATGGGATGGTTGGAGACTCTCTTGGAAACAGTGATCACAAAATGATAAAGTTTTCAATTCTCAAAGAAGAGAGGGATTCAGCATAATGCCCGCCTTAGACTTCTGGAGGGCAGACTTGGGCCTGTTTAGGAGACCGGTCAAGCCAGTTCCTTGGGGAGGCAATCCTGAGGGGTCAAGCAGTTCAGGAAGCCTGGACATTCTTCAAGAAGGAAATCCTGAAGGCACAGGACCAGGCTGTCCCAGTGTGCTAATAGATGAACCAGAGGGGAAGAAGACTGGCCTGGATGAACAGAGATTTGACTGGAACTCAGGGTAAAAAGGAGAGTATATGACCTTTGGAAGAAGGGGCAGACAACTCAGGAGGATGGGAAAGATGTCATGAGGTTGTGCAGTGAGAAAAACAGAAGGACCAGAGCCCAACTAGAACTTAGTCTGGCTATTGCCATAAAAGAAAATACAATTCCCTCTATAAATACATCAGCAACAGAAGCAGGGCTAAGAAAAATCTCCAGCCTTTAATAGATGCACAGGCAAACATGGAGACAAAGGATAGGGAAAAGGCTTAATGCTTTCTTTGCCTCTGACTTTACCAGAAAGACCAGTTGTTCCCCAGGTACCCAGTACCCCAAGCTGCAAGACAAGGATAGAGAGAAGAATGAAGTCCCCATACCAAAGGGAAAATTGTCAGCAACCAACTACACCACTTAGGCTAGCACAGGTCTATTGGGCTGGATGGGAACCATGCAGTGGTACTGAGGGAGCTGGCAGAAGTGCTCACAGAGCCACTTCCCATCATTTACCAGCAGTCCTGGTTACCTGGGGAGGTCCCAGTTGACTGGAAGTTAGCAAATGTGATGTCTATGTACAAGAAGAGCTGGAGGAGAATTCAGAACTACAAGCCTGTCAGACTGACCTCAGTGCCAGGGAAGATTGGACTCAATGATCTTAAAGGACAACCTAATGATTCTGTGTTTCTATGGTGCTGTTTGATTTGAACAGAGAAATTTTTTTCCTTCTTTTTGTCCAACTCTCCTCAAATAATTAATCATCTTTTTTTCAGACTGTAGTTGAAATCTTTTGTTTCCAATTCATTCTAGTCCCATATTAGCTTCACTAGCAGGAATAAAAGCAAAAGTGTAATAAGAAGGATGTTTTTTCTTTTGCAGCAGTATTAACAATTTATTTAATTTTAAATCAGGGTTGTAAAGCAGTAGGTAAATCAGTGCTATTATTGCTTCTAATGAATGATATGTGAGAAGTATATGTTTCTGCTGTATGAAACAGAAAGATTTTTAATTTGGACATCTTATGAAAGCATTGCAAGAAGGATGTAACTTTATTTTCTGCCCATGGAATAGTACCAAATTAATCCAGAATACATTAAACTGAATGTATGTATTATTACTGGACATTAAAGAAAACTTTGCAGAAAAGGACTAATAAATGAATCAAATTCTATGCTGTTTGTAATTTAAAAGAGCAGGTAGGTAATACATACATATATGGTCACATACCTAATGCACATAAAATGCTAATTCATCTGGTTTGTATATAAATAATGACTAATGATTATAATAAGCTGATAATGAGAAGCAATTAAACTTTATTCCTGTAAATAGTATTATGTAGTTAATTGGATGTTATTTAAACATTAGCATTCAGAAATATTCACACAAAAAAAGTAATTATCTGCAGGCATGTATAGGTTTGGTGTATATATGTCCAATCTTAATACACTTCAGATCACTCTTATCATTAGAGTGTATCAGACAGCACTGGAGTAGGTAAGTACAAGTACACACGTATATATCCATACTTTAAGAATGGGGCATGATGCACAGTGTAAAGAACTGAAATTCACACAGAAAGCCTGTGCTGGAGGAGTGAATTGAAAGCATCTCTCCTGGATCTCTGTCTGAAGCTCTAGTCTTTTTAAGATCCTTTCAATCTGGGAAATGCCTAGAAATATAAATGCCTAAAATTATAATAGTTATAAATCTATAAATTTAGTTTATATCTTGCACAGTGTAATTTTTTTCAGCTGTTCTAAAAATTGTCTTGTTTATAATGATTGAAGAAACACAAGAAGAAAATTGCTACCAATAAGGGTAAGTAGCTGTTAAGATTGATCATGGGTTTATAAGGAATTGATCAGAAAATGAGCAAGAATCTCATCCAATATTCTGTACAATATAGAACTTCCCTGGATTGCATTTAGGGAAATGATGATGATGGTGATGATGAAGAAGACAAAAACCTTAACATTGAAATTGTCTGGAAAACCTTTATTTTACATGGTTTAAATTTGTGCTTGAGTCAACCTACCTGTGTCCTGGTGTCACTTTTCTGGACACCTTCTTCCCCTTTTGCCTCTGCAGTCTCAGGGCTGCTTTTAGCATTGCCTTTCTATGGTGTTCTGTTGTATCTAGGCAGAAGTCTACCTTGTGCTCAAAAGAAACTTTTCATTGCAGGAAGTAAAGCCTGCACTTTCTTCTGAATCTGATGTATCACTTTCCTGTCTCTGTCAGGGGTCTGGTACAGTGGGCTTTACAAAAGGCCACTTTTCCTCCTCCTGAGGTATCAGGTACCTCCAGCTGTTGCATGGTACCTTAGCACCTTAAAGCTGGTGCTTGCTTATAGTTTTATTTATTCTTTCAAATATCCACTTCAGATTCTCCCCTAAGTCCCATGCTGTATCACTGTAGTCTGTCTTAAGGTTTCAGAATTATCTCAAGGACATGTGCAGGATGCAAAAATTTACTGAAAATTTCACAATTTCTCCTTCATATCCATCTGCCTGGGCATTTTCTTACAGTTTCACAGTTCTCACAGTCCTGAAAAGCAACATCAGAGTATATGGGAAAAGAAAAACTCTGCTCTTCTCACCTCAGTTTGTCTATTTGATGTTTAATATTCTATTGTCAGCATTTGTTTCAGTTTGACTTCATGGACTCAGATAACTTCAGCAACACCTTTTCCTATGACAATTATATCATAAGCTATACTCCTTACATCTAAAGTCCATTTTCAGTCCATATCAAGCCTAACTTTGTTCCCATATGCCCAAAACAGTTGTGCCAAAGATTGTCAAGAAGGTCACTAGCAACAAGCTCACTAGCTTAACATGTCAGAACCAGTTCCTAAAGTTGCAACCAGTTTAACCATGAATAATTCACAGTAACACGCCTCCAGTAAGTGGCAATGGATACTGAATTCTTACAAGTGCTCTGCTCAGTGGTGTTGGCTCAGAGCACATCCTTGGTTTATTTGAAGTATTTCTAAATACTTTTAGGCTGCTGATTCACTATATGCTAGTTTCAATGAGCGCAATAATACCTCTTGTTAGCAGCCTTGTCAGCCTTTCCTTCACTGGCCTTATCACAGCTAATGATACTTTGCACTTCAGTAATTCTACCTTGACTTTGCTGTCAGGGTGTCCAGTCCCTGAAATATGTCCTTAGGTTTAAATTCTTCACAGTTGCCAAGAAGAATGCTCTGTATTTCTCCGTATATTCTAAATCTGTCCTGTGTTGAGACTATTATCTATACTGTATCCTCCACAGATAGAAAAAAACCTACATATGGATGAACTCATTGCTCATTGGCCTGTGAATGTGTTGTCCCCAGAGATGTTACAAATCCACAGCATGTTCCTTAGTTCAGGGCTTCTGAGTAGGCTGTAAAATCAGAGGTGGTAGGACTCCTTTTGACTAAGGAATTGGTGGGGCTTGTCTGTGTTATTCCTTCTATCAGGTACGTGCAATCTGTTGCATTTTGGATACATACACCTGATGTAGAATGTGGCAAGAATGTGACCACCAATTAAAATATCAGTTCCTTTTCACTTCTGTGCTGTTTACCATGAACTGCTTTGTCAGCTATATTGTTTTTAAGAGTCAAATGAACTGGGCTACAGATGAGCTCATGTGAGATGATGCCAAGCCTCCAGTCCAGGGATACATCCCAGTCTGGCCATGGCGAACTGCAGCTCTCGTAGTTCTAAGGCGCTTTCTTGTAGACATTAGTCTGCCTCCTGTGCTATTTCTCTCTCCTGACCCACCTCACACATCACTTAGGGCAAACTGAAACAGAAGTAGAAGGGCATAAACTTAGAGGTTGGAATGGATTTTCTCCCTCCTTCCCATTCTATTCCTGTCTACAAAAGAGGGAGCTACCATCCTCCCAGCTTCTCTCATCTTCCCTGCAACAAACAAGGGGTAATGTTTTTAAACTGAAAGAGAGAAGATTCAGCCTAGACATAAGGAAGAAATTTTTTACAAGAAGGATGGTAGAACACTGGAATAGCTTGCCCAGAGGAGTGGTTGGTGCCCCATCCCTGGAAACATTCCAGGTCAGGTTGAATGGGTCTGGGCAACATGATCTAATTGAAGATGTCCCTGCTAATTTCAGGGGGATGGAACTAGATGACCATTAAAGGTCCCTTCCAACCCAAAGTATTCTATGATATTACAATTCTGTGACTTGCTCTGCCTTGTTGCTTTTGTGTCAACAGCTGTGCACTCCAAGCAATAGTGTAGCCTGCTTCAGGATTTTCCTTATTGACAGCCTGCATGTGTCCAGTGGCCCTAGGAAGTTTTACTAAATGTAATCAGTCCTTTGTCATGTTTCTAAAGTCTGATATTAGCACTTAGATGTGGCACTGGAGCTGCACTGTAGTTGGCTCCACAATTCAGCTGGACTATTGAACAGCAATAGGCTGGTGATTATTTATAACCCTACCAATATGGCAGCTTTCAGTTGTCAGCCTTCTTCTGTAGTGTGTCTATATATTTGAATCAGCACATAACTTTGAATTTGCCAAAGTCACTTTGCAGACAGTCTTCTCTGTATTGGAAATCATTGTTCTCAGTCACTGCGTGTACTGCCATTTTCATTTTCTCTAGTAACAGTGAGATTAGGACATGCCTGTTTGGTTTTTTTCCACTTCTCTTGACTGACTGCTCATAAGGCTGAGTATTTTTATTTGTGTATTTTGGGTTGCTTCAAAGACAATTTATGCTGCTTTTAGATCACTGCACACTATATCCTTCCTCTTTTTTTTTTTTTTAAGGTTATTCAAACCTGCATGCTTGTTCTGTGCAACCAGCTGTCACTGTTTTGAAACTGGGCATTTCAGCAGTCCGTGCATTTTGGAGAAAGTCCTCCACAATTCCGAACTTATTCTTCCACCTCTGTCTCCCAAGGTCTCAGCCTGCAGCAGAAGGACCTCTTTTTCCTTCAGAGACAAGAGTAACTCTTCAGCCACAGAACTGAGTTCACAGCTCTGCTATATAAATGTTTGTCTTCCTTGAAGTTTCTCAGATTCTGGTAAAGAACTTCCTCTATAGTGTCACTCTATATAGGAAATATATTCCCTACCAAAATTTATCACTGATTTGTTATTACTGTATTTTTCCAGTGTGACAGTGCTTTTCCAACATGCTACCATCTGGTAGAGGTTCAATTCCCATTTCCAATACTTTTATTCTTGTGCAAGGAAAGCAGTGATTTTATGGGATGATGTTTCTAGTGCTACTTTCATGCTGCCTTTTTGCTTTGGTGTTTAGCTCATATTGGCCTGCACACCAGACAGTTTCTTGCTGTGAGACTCAGTGGCCTGGTTGTTGCCAACGTGTCTCACATACTGCCTGCTGAGTTGCAACGTGAGAGGTCTCCATGTTTCCTATCTTACCGTGATCAGTCATGCCCACAGAGATGCTGCAAATACAACCAGTGCTTCAGGCTGGGCTTCCGTGTGACACCCCTAAAATTCCTCACACCACCTGCTTAAAGTCTTTCCTCCCAGCACTCTGACATTTACCACAGGCAGATGCTGACAAGCAGATTTGTCTGCAATGCTACTCCAAATATAATTATCTTAATCAAGAGATGAGTAATACAGAGCTGTTTGGCCAAAAAGATCGAGCAGTTTCAAAATGCAAGTACTGAACTGGATAAAGTAGAAATCTCTTTCATGACTCTAGCTTCTATAAATTGAGATGAAAACAGACGCATTTTAGTCACACTCTCAAGGAGATCATAGAATGTGTATATTTGTGTCTATCAGTTTGTATCTCTCTGCTAATAACTTCTGACCTCATTAGTTGATCTCAGCCAAATTTGACTGAAGGGTACCTTTACCCTTCATTCTTGAAAATAATTAAATCTGCATTTTTAAATAATTAATCAATATAATTAGGAAATAATTAATGAAATAATAAATCTGAAAGTTTTATGAAATTGTGAAACCACACAAAGAAAAAGGGCCATTCCAGCATTCCTCACATAATAAAGAAAAATTCCCATGTGAATATGAATATCCTTTTCATGCTTTAGACACTGACAAGTCTACTAATGAGAGGTACAGTTTATAAATTATAAAGATGCATGCATATATATATATACATACACACACACATATATATATACATAAAAGTAAGGCAAGATAATAACTGGTGAGAAAACACCTAAATATTGTCCTCTTCTGTTCAGCACACTTCCCACATTTCCCTACATGAGCGCCTTGTGGACTGCTTGGACAATTTAACATATTAATGAACATACAGAGCTGTGAATGGTGTTGAAGAGAAAAGTGCCATGGTTAGAGCATGTAAAAATGAATTACATATACACCTGAAGGACTACTACATTATGTCCTCAGATTTCAGTCCACCTTAGAGCACCTTAAAAAGGATTCATGTTGTCTGGTTGCCTAACAGAGACTAGATGCAGTGACAAGGGATATCTTTTTCAGTGCTCTTATACTTCTATTCCCACGGCCTGTAACTTACTGACACAAAATCAAAGGGGCTTTGTTTATGCCAAAGACTTTTTGTCTACTCAGGCTGTTAAACCATGCTTAATGTCAGTGTAGCTTCACTAATCTTTTAACATGATGCCATACTCCAGAAAAGGCTACTTCCCTATTGGTATTTACAATGGATAATAATTCTCAGTAACGTCTTCTATAAAACAGGATGTGAATGAAACATATTTAATACAAAAAAAGAAAGTCCTTGCCCCTCAAAGAATATTAGGTGTTGAGATTCACACTCCCTGTTTTGAGGGATGAGACTCAGTCAAAACAAATACAAACATAGACCACCTAGTACATGTCTGCAGAACTACCAGATCTGCTTTTATTTTCAATTCCTTGCCTCAGAATAACATAGTGGAGTTTAACCTTCATTATATGATTATGTCTGTATTTCTCATGGTAATTAAGTGACCTTCCTGAACAGTGAACAAAACTTTCAGGCTGAGAGATTAGATCTGAGAGGTGTGAACTGTTCTGTTCATCCCAATCGATGTCAACTCTGAAGCCTTACAGATTTCATTCTCATTAACTATTTCACTGCTGATCACTTTGCATGGAAAGTTCACTAATGCAATTAAGCCCCAAATCTACATTCTACCAAATGACTGAGTACCCCAGATCCACCAGTTCCCTCTTATCTACAGCACCTGTAATACAGTAGTTTGCTATCAGAACACCAATCTGTAGTATACTGAAGACCAAGACCAAAAATGTGGTCTTCAACTAAATTGCAAGAAAAACACCTAATAAATAAAATTTCCTATTAAAATAAATAAAACATGAGCCTCTGTCCTGAAATTATTGTTCATGCTCATATTTAATTCAAGGAATACCTTTCTTAAATGTAAAGGAAGCGGTTGCAGAATTTCCTGGTTCACTGCACAGGAGTGGAAGAGAAGCCAGACACACTGCAGCACAGCATGGGTCCAGCTGGAAAAAATACACGTTGAGCCCAGTTCTTAGCTAAGCAGATTAGCACCAAGATACAGCCAAATCACTTTTACACTTTATTCTGATTTGCAGCTATTCAGAAAAGTAAGAAGGTGACTTTGTTCCCTATATTACTGGCGCTGAGCATGTTTAACTCTTGGAAATACTCACCACTTCATAGCAGTAGTCTCTCTGTTACTTTTTATGCCTCATGTATAAGGGCTTGCCTCCGCTTGTAAATTATGCCAGGGTAAAGTCAAAGAAGAATGTGAAGCATCTGAAATAGCTTCTCATGTAACCTCTCTTGCTCGGTAACACTTTTGCACTGCAGATTAAACAACCGCCAAAGCTATTCTTCAGCTGCACTGCAGTGTCCGCCTCTCACCCCTCTGATGCCTGAGCCACCCAAGTGCTGGTGCCCCGGGGCAGATGCCTGGGACACTCTCTAAAGTGTTCGGAGGTGCTTCGTCCACCACCACCCGAGTCAGGAACTTGGGGGGTGTTTTCAAAGGAAAGACTTGACCCTAATTGCCCAAACATTCCTACAAAGTTGAGAAGAGTGGAGTCCTTATGGCTGCAGTAAGGTCGGGTTAACCGGTTGTCAGGTGGAAAGAACTGGACAGAGTGAACCTACTGAAATCTAAGCACTGGTTTATGAAATTTCTGCTGGCGCTGCTAGAGCTAGTCAGCATTCTATGGGCCCTGGATCACCAGGGACTTTATGATCTGTCTTAGTCTATTTGTGTGCAAACAATAACTCTAGCTGCTAGTTTCACAAGCTCTGCTCTTTGCAGGAAACACTAAACTCTGCCTGAAAATCAGTATGTAAAATACATTGTAAGAGAAGGGAATAAAAGACTGTCACAGAAAAAAAAAAAAAAAGAAAGAAAAGTGAAAAAAGGCTGTAGGAGGTTAATAAAACTTAACTGGCTTCCAAATAAAAAGAAATAAAATTATTAAAATAAAACTTAACTGAAATGAGTTTTTTAAAAATTTTCATATCTCAGATCTGGAAGGTTGTATTTGCTGACAAGTCTGTAGCTTGTTATTTTTACACTTTCGTGTTTCCATCTCTTTATATCAATCTAGTGAAAGCTTATTAAACCCTTATTTGAATTTTTGTATCTCTTTCTGCCTAAACCTTTACAGTGACTCACATGAAATTAAAGTAATTTTTTAAAAATCCATATATAAAAGCTAGAATGGTAGCCCATGTTTTAGCAATATATTTTGATTTTATCAGGCCTTACTAAGCAAATGATTGGGAAATAAAATGCTATTTCTCCCTTGAATATTTAGATGAAGTCAGTACATTTTGTGGCTTCTTTGGAGGAAACAGGACTTTACTGACACTCCAGACTGAGAAGTCTGCTTTGTACTTGGGCACTTCTGGAGATAAGTTGTTCTAATTAACTTCCTGCATAACTCAGCTGCTTGTCAAACTTTGTTCTTTTCTAGTCTTCTTCATCAAATCTCAATGGAACAGATTAGTTCATCATCCTGAATGTCCATGTTTGTTGTTCTGCACTGAGAGTGAGTAAATGTATTAGCAGGTTTGGTGAAATATGAGCCTGTTTGTTCTGTATTAACTGAATGAGGCATAGCAGTTCAGCACAGGTAACCTGTTTTCATGTGCACATTTTGTAATGAGGAAGCATTTGAGGAAATTTGGCTTGTTTGTAATAATAAGGTTGGCTAAGGCAAAGGTGGCTTGTATTTTTTGTCTTTTTTTTTCTTTTTTTCAAGCACTGGACGATTTAGTACTTCACCTGCTAAGTGTGCCAAAATACTTCAGTGTTATTGAGAATAAGATTAAGATTCTGTGGAACTTTCTCCAATAAAGGATTATTCCTTTGTTTCAGAACTTTCTTTACTAAAATCTTAGCAACATCAACAGTGACTCACTCAGATTTCGTCAACTGTCTAGCAGCAATGAAATGATGTTGTGATATAGAAAAAAATCCCATTCTTTGGCATATTCTACCCATATGTGAAAAATCATCTAAGTTCTACTATCTTGAAGTCAGTTAATTGGGATAGTAAAATGGGTGAGATGCCAATTATTGGGTGGTCACTGCAGCAATATCCAGCAGTTTTTCTGCTTTACAAGAGTCTAAAAAGTTTTTAGTGCTAAGATTCGTGGTTCATGGTGAGAAGGCCTATCTCTGCTTTTCTTCACAGTCCTTCAAGAACTCTGTAGATTTACATTCAATTTTTCTTTGACACTTGGACTGCTATTCAAACAGGTTTGCAAATCATGATTTGTCATGTCTGGCCACTATTTCAAACAGCCTTTGCTTGTTCCATATTAGATTCATAGCATTTCAGCTTTGGACTGTCTGAAAACATGACATGGCTGCCTTTATGTGTGACATTATCTGGTGTCTTCAACAAATTAGTTACAGAGTGCTTCAAAGGCAAATGGACCGTCCTTCCAAAAGGACATACATGAGCATCTGTTTTTGTGAATTTCTTACAAGTTGTCTAATATTTCATCACAGGTTCTTTTTAGCCCCTGCTCTTGAACTGGCATAGAAGTAGCTTGGTTGATGCTGGCTGTCATTTCTAAATTGCTGTGAGGTCAAGATTCTCGTGTTCTCTGTCCTGTAAGGCTGTTCTGGATAGAAAATCTACTAACTACATATTGGTCATTTTCTTGCAGTATTCATCTAAAATATAGCATTGAATCTTCACCAAGAGCACCAGAGATGTCTAAAAGCTGTTAGAAGAATTGTGTAGAATGCTGTGCAGTGAGCATTTTCCACATAGTTTCCTAGCTTTGAAAAATAGATTAAAATGTTCCCTATTTAAGAGCAATTGGAAGTAATGCCTTTTCCTATCAAATACATTTGCATGACTCTGCTATTTGGTGTGACTGTCACAAATTTAGATGATGACAATTCTTGCCAGAATTCTTTGATTTTTGAAATATCCTGTATGTCCTTAAATTATCAGATGATATTGCTTCTTAGGGTTTCTTTAAGATAGATTATTTAAAAAGTGGAAATTATTTTGAATTACATTGCTACATTTTCCAGAAATGTTCAGTACTGAACCTGTTTTTAAACAGTCACAATTGACTGACATATGGGTTTTATTGGTAAACTGTCCTTCTGGTTAAACATGTTTTTCCATAGTAGTGTCACTTGTATTTGAAGTGCTTTATTACTAAAAATTAATAATGCCTATAGTAATGAAGGAGTTGAAGTGCTTCTTAAATCACAGTGATTTCTGTCTTACAACTTCATACAGAATCACAGAGTATCACAGAATAGATGAGGTAGGAAGACACCTCTGGAGATCATCTAGTCCACCTCCCTGTTCAAGCCAAGGTCAAGAAGAGCTAGCTTATCTGGGCTGTGCCCAGTTGAGTTTTAATTATCTCCACAACCTCTCTGTGAAACTTCTTTCAGTGTTTGACTATTCTTGCAATAAATAATTTTCCTTATGTTTCTCTGGACCCATTAGGGCCCACGGATGTAGGCATGTACAATTTGTTGAAATGCTCCCTAAACTGAGCCTTCTACACTAAGATTAAGTCCTCCTTGCTCCAGGCATTTCAGGAAAGAAGACACTGAGTACCTCAGTCCTCCTCCCTGTTCCCAAGTACCCTGCCCTGCTCAGCAGTGAGCCTACATGTTCCCCCAGGCTCCTTTTGCAGCTGGTAGAGGTGTAGAAACCCTTCTTGTTACCCTCTGTATATCTTTCCAGATTCAGCTTTGAGTGGGTTTTTGTTTTTCTAACCCCATCCCTGCAACCTTGAACAGACCTCTCCAGTCAACTTCCTCAAGGGAGCTGTAGTATATGGGCTGCATATCTATCCCTCTCTGTGAGACTTATCCAACCTTTTAAAGTCTGGTTTTCTTGATACACTCAACTCTTGAGACTCCTATGATATGTCACTTCCAGTTATAGAGAAGGAATACCATGATTTCTTTTCAAAGGATGAAAACCTATTTGAGGAAGCTGGCCACCAAAGAAGTTAAGTCATTCTGAGGAGAACAATGTGTCTTCCAATAAGGTCCAGGAAATTTCACAGTTTCTACTAAAACTGGTGAGGGCATGGAGAGATTTATGCCCTTGGAAAATGTGATCACTGCATTTGTATTGAAAAATGAGGGGTTTTGAAAAATTGAATTTATTGTGAATGTGAGCCCCTGAAATTAAGAACATTAACTGCCAGCTTCAAGGGACTAGCAACAAAGTGTGTTCCTTTCACAGTGTAAAGTAGAGCACTGGACAAGCTGCACTTCTACAGAATGTAAAAGGAGCCTCTTACAATATCTTACTTTTGTGGTCACTTGTTCTTTTCATTTGATGATGCCACCCTATAAGCTTGGGAAAGCCTTTGTCACAAAATAGCTGTGCATTGGCCAGAGACTGTAAATCATGGTTTGGAATTTGGGATGATATCCAATATGAATGAGACCATTCCTTTTATATAAACAACTTCGTATTTTTTCCTGTCCATTATGCTGCTGCTAAATATAACGTACTAATGGGCTCTGTAGGCTTGCAGTGGATTTCCTCTTGAGGCTCAATATTTTTTGTATTAATTTATTTTTTATGTGTTCTCACTCCTATTCCTAGCAGCACAGCATGCATAGAATGTATCTTCAAAGAAAGAAAGACAGAAAGAAAGACAGAAAGATGGAAAGAAAGACAGAAAGAAGACAGAAAGACAGACAGAAATACAGAAAGAAAGACAGACAGACATACAAAAAGATGGAAAGACGGACAGAAAGACAGAAAGATGGACAGAAAGACAGACAGACGGACAAAAAGACAGACAGACGGACAGGAAGGAAGGAAGGAAGGAAGGAAGGAAGGAAGGAAGGAAGGACGGAAGGAAAGAACGAAGGAAGGAAGCACTGAC